>JACEVL010000315.1:66133-316133 GCA_020284085.1 Aporrectodea caliginosa
CCGCCACTAATAAATCAAACAACTTTTCAAAATTCTTATCCACTTTGCGACTTTTCACATAATAGTTCAACAAGTTCTTCAGCCTTGCTGTAAACATTGTATATGTTTCTTCAGCTGTCTTCTTCGCATCAATAAACTTCGATCTGTACTCTCTCGGTGTCAACTTGAATTCTTTTAACAAGTGTTCTTTCACGATCTGATAGTCGTCTAAATCAGCGAATGACAATCTGTTTAGAACAGTTCTAGCTTTCGGAGTCATCAATGGCAATAGTAACTTCACCCAGAATTGTTCCTGCACATTGAAACTACGAAACGCATTCTCAACCGTTTCAAAATATAATGGCACCTCCATCATATCATTTGGCATTTTAGGTAACACGTGTTTCATGGCATCACCAATTTTCTTTATTTTCGAAACCATCGTTTCACTTTCTTCCTTTTTCCTTTTCTCTTCTTCTCGTTCTTCTTCTCTTCTTTGTTCTTGTGCTTCTCTATTTTGCTTCTCCTCTTTGAGTTGTGCTTCTTTTAATGCTATTTTTTGTTGTTCCAACTTTAAACGTTCTTGTCTTTCCGCTTCTGCCCTCTCCATGCTTTCTTTCTGTAATTTCAGTTCTTCTTCTCTAACCCGTTCTGCTCGTTCCCACTCGGAAATTCGCACTTTTTCCTTTTCTTCTTCACGTAATCTCTTTTCATCAATCTGTTGCTGACGTATCTCTTCGTCACTTTTCCGCGCCCTTTCAAATTCAATCATCTGCTCTAATCTTCTCCTTTCAGCATCTTCTCTATCTCTTCTCAATTGCTCTAATTGAATCTCAAATTGCTGCTTTTGCAATTCAAGTTCTGCCACACGAACTTGCTCTGATTTCTCTTCTTTTTCTCTCTGAAGACGTTCTGCCTTCTCTTCCTTTTCTCTTTGAAGACGTAATTCCTTCTCTTCCTTTTCTCTTTGAAGACGTAATTCTTCCTGTCGCATTTCTTTCTCTTCTTGTCTTCGTTTCTCCTCTCTTTCTTCTTTCATCATCATCCACTGCATCATCATCTCCATAGACATAAGTCCAGGCGGTTTCTCAGTAACCTTTTCCACAGCACCACCGACAGCACCTTCTTCTTCTTCTGCTTCTTCTTTAAGCCATACTTCAGCTAGCGCTTCCAACATGTCTTCACGTGACATATCTTCCAGTTTTTCTTCTTCAAAACCAGCCTTTAACAAGCGCTGTTTTAATCTTTCAGAAGACATCTTCTTCAATTCTGCTTGTTTTTTGACACTTAATTTCTCCATCTTACTTCTTTACTTCAGTGCTGTCCTTTCTGGAAAACACGAGTTTTCTTTTGTATTTGAAGTATTGGGGATTGTTCTTTGTTTGAAAACAACAAACTTGTATACCTTTGTCGTTGAGGCTTTCGTTGTCGTAGATTTACCAATGATATGAATGCGTATTCACCAGTCGACGTTGTTTCAAATACCACCAACCCTGCTCTTCTCACAGACGTTGTTTCGAATCCCAGACGTTGTTTCGAATTCCACCGCTGCTGCCACCAAATATGTCACCAACTCTTTTGTCCTTTCTTTAGTTGTGACCTAACTCAAAAACTTTCCTTATCTCTACGTATATATTGCTCAACGTCTTCTAACTGTTTACGAAGTAAATTGACACAGTTCTTTGAAGGTATTTCTTTTAAACCACAGTTAATATTTAAACACAGTTCTTCATTAAACACAACGCGACTGTAACTTCTACATAACAACAACTCTCTACTTCATTAAAACAACAACTGCCTTACATATCTTCAAATTCACTATCATCAGCAGTTTTCTAAGTTCGGCGCGCTAACTACACGTGCCGAGAATCTGTCGTCAGCCAAAGTTTAGGCTACTTTAGGCCAAGCGCCGCCAGCCGACCGCGCAACTAAGGCCTAAGACTAAAACAGCTTAACAATCGAATACGAATTATATATATATCAACCTAAGGAACACCTGTGCTCATTATATATGCAAAACATTTGTTCACACCTACTTACGACAGTCAAGAACAAAGGGAGAATATTGCATAGATCCATTTTTGGATTCCACCTCACTTTGTGTACAAGACATCCACCATTGACAACATACTGAGCAACTGGTGGCAGATTTGCTTTGGTCAAGCCAAATGCAAAATCGCAAAACAACTCTGCTTTTATTGGGTAAACATCAGACCATCCTTGAAAAGAGACATTAGGTATGGTGTGAACTCATACTGAAAACATGCATGGCATTGCATGCACACTGTTGTCCCATATTCAACAGAACTTACACTAGTCATCTGAGACATTGTCTTCGCCTGGCCAGTGTTCAGAAATGAAACATCGACAAAGCTTTTGTTGTCCTATTTCTTATGAGCTTCAAATCTAATTTCATCTGCCACATCATAAGTTACCATGCCTGATGGTTACAGACCATACCTTGGCATTTGGCAGACACAATGACACCCGATGAGAGGCTAACCAGTTTGTTCTTGTCTGAAAATCTGAAGGGACTATGCCTCTACAAATATTTTTTGACCGCAAGCCAGTCTTCTCTGTAACCTACTCATTCGGGACATGCCTACCTCAACATGCTTATGCGTAACTCTTTCAGCACCTGTCCTTTTTGATAACAACACTTTATTCAATTTCTTCAAAAGTTCACTTAAACGAGAAAGGCTTTCAGATTCGAGTGGATTGCACTCATTAGCAAACACCTTGTCATTGATAGGTTGCTGGAAGAGTAATTCCAGATCAGACATCCTGGTTCTTGAAACAGATAAGTGTGTGAAATCCACCCAAGTGCACAACAATGTCCAAAAGTGCTTTTCATCCGTGCTTGACGACGTAAGGTTCAAATATATTTTCTGTTAAAGAATTGAAGACTTTTTAAATCATATTCCTAGTGAGCCGTTCTGGTTTTTTCTAGATACTTAAGAATTGCCTTGTAACATTATGCATGATTTATGAAGAAATATTTTTGTAGCCCTATATTTCTTCAGGAACAATAATTTTATTATTTGTCGGTGTTGCGTTAACGTCGTTAACAGATTAATAATTATAAAATTCAAAGTTCAGTGTGTATTGTGCTATAAAATCGACGTCAACAAACCACAAGATATCGCTAAGCAGTGGCCATATGCGAGATATTATATTTAGGCCTATTGTCACCGAGGCCTGAATCATATTTGGCTATCATCCAATGCAGCTCTATGGAAATAAATATGGAGCTATATAATGTCATACGAGCGGTTAGACCTGTTTCAGATAATTGTTGTCAACGGCCTTTTGTTTCTATAAGATATCGTTAAACTTCTCAAATTCATTCAAAAACCCTAGTAAATAAAGCATGTCGTAAATGTAATGTAATGTAACGTAATTAGTAATTTATATAGCGCCGCTCACAGCCGAGGCCATTCAGTAGCGCTCCCAGTGCGAGAATCCCGAGAGAAGAAATATGTTTTAAGGAGAGAGAGAGATGAAGACAATGATCCAGAAAGGAAAGTCTCACGCAAAGTGAAGTGAAGGGAATTCCATAAAGAGGGCCCAATGATGGCAAAGGATCGAGTTTGAGCAATCGTAGTCCTAGCTCGTGGGACAAAGAAGTCAGATCGGTCCAGAGATCGTAAAGGCCGATGAGAAGATGCAGAAAGAGGAGGACGAATGACATCCCTGAGGTATTTTGGAGCAAGTCCCAGTTTGGATTTGAGGACCAAAGCAAGGACTTTAAATTGAATGCGGTCAGAGAGAGGAAGCCAATGCAGTTGGTTAACCATGAACGATGATATATGGGAGTATTTAGGAAGGTGAGCAATCAATCGAGCAGCAGTATTGAGAACAGATTGAATAGGGTATAGACGGACCTTGGGAAGACCAATAAGTAGGGAGTTGCAATAATCAATTCTGGAACAGACAAATGCATGGACAATGGATGCCATGGTAGAGAGAGGAACAGATCTGCGAATAACCCTGAGACGCCGTAGGTGAAAGTAAGAGGATCGTGTAAGGTTGGTTACATGAGCAGAAAAAGTGAGAGCGCTGTCCAAAGTGACACCTAGGTCACGCACACAAGTAGAGAACGTAAAATTGGGAAAGTTTTCAGAGAGAAGCGAAAAGTCAATTTTCAGAAGTTGTTGGGGTGTGCCAAGCCAAATAAGTTGAGTTTTGGAAGAGTTTAGCGAAAGGCGATTGGAAGACATCCACAAATGCAAGTCATGGGAAAGAGCTTCAATACGGCGAGCTAAAGTGAGTTGAGTAGACGCAGGACCATGAACATATGCCTGAACGTCATCAGCAAAAAGGTGACCAGTAGCAGAGTAATTTGTAAACAAAGAGGTAATATCAGCCGTGTACAAAATGAAAAGAAGGGGTCCAAGGACTGATCCCTGAGGAACTCCTAGAAGGAAGGCACCCAGTTAGACCTGGAATTACCAGCTATAACCATTTGGGTGTGACCAGACAGGTAGGATTGAAGCCAGAGAAGAGGGACTCCCTTAAGACCATAGGAGGATTCAAGGCGTTGGAGCAGAATATCGTGATCCACCATGTCGAAGGCTGCTGAGACATCAAAAAGTGCAAGAAGGGTCACCTATACCCTTGTCTATATATATAGCAAAGGCATATGAGCGCTAGTAAGTGTAACTGTTGATCTCCAAACATGAGAACATTTTGAGGATCTTAAAGTCGGCGTCAACGGCGTCCTAATATGGCGTTAACCACTGGATAACAGTATAATAGGCCGCATAATTATACGCTGCATCACAGTAGCTATCGTTCTTCCACGAGTAACCCCATCCACACCTGGGAGTTGATCTATCAAAACTGAATAACATGTGTTATGGCTTGCTACTGTTATAAATGCATCTGTGAGCTGCCACTATCTCATAACGATGGCGTTGAGCACTTCATTGGAAGAAGATTTCTTCAAGGTCACTAAGTAGCAAACGTCTCAGGCGTGGTTCCAACCCGTAGGCCTACACTCAGAGTTACAAGGCACGAGTTAGGTAGGTAGTGACTTGCCTTTTCACAAAACATCATTTCCAGAATATCTAAAGTCGTTGTTTAAGTCTGATTCACGAGGTGATACATAGATACTTGATCGCGTCAATTTGAATAGTGGATTCGTATCCAGCTAATATAACAATCTCTTATTAATGGTAATGGCCTCTGATGCCAAAATAATTACGTCGTTGACATACTGGAATCCAATCATAATCGATCGGTTTGTATAACTGCTTAGAATCATTGTTGAACCCCTCAGAATATTAATACACACGCTTTTATTATCATGTATGGAGCGCAATTTCAGCTATGCATAATCATACAGCGGATTCAAATGGCATAGTTTGACTTTTCCCAGGCGTTTATAGCATCGCTATTCTTTTTGTCCCAGGTGCTATGAGTCGAATCCACTTTGTTGTACGATGTCAATCGCACTCTGCTCTAACCTTGACCTGATGATATAGATATTTCAGAATTTATGATTACGAGTTCATCTCTTTTAACGAACTGCACGATTCGTTTGTGGAACGAATCTGATGACATAATGCTTCCTCAAATCCATGGAATCAAATGCACAGATGTTGCATGTAGATAGTCCAGCAAAAAATGGACAATAGCGTAATGATTATAATGGGTCGATAAATAAATTAAATAATCATTATATATAATTATAATTAGATCAAGCAGAGTCTTAAAATTACAGTAACAATAATAATGAAAATAATAATAATTCTAACTAATAATGATAATAATAATAATAATAATAATAATAATAATAATAATAATAATAATAATAATAATAATAATAATAATAATAATAATAATAATAATAATAATAATAATAATAATAATAATAATAATAATAATAATAATAATAATAAAAGACCGGACGGGACAACCCTCGTTCCATGGGCCAGAGGCAAATACATCGCCTGGGACTTCACAGCCATTCACACATGTGCGGCCTCCTATATCCACCTGTCATCATCTGTACCTGGAGGGGCTGCGGAGCATGCTGCAGATCGGAAGTGCAACAAGTACTCCACGCTCCCTGCCTCCCACGAGTTCGTTCCGATAGCAGTCGAAACACTGGGTCCAATCAATCGCGCGGGTCGCGAGTTCTTGGTGGAGCTGGGTCGCCGTGCAGCCGCTGTTTCTGGCGACCAAAGGGAGACAACTTACCTTTTCCAGAGGCTTTCAATTTGCACTCAACGTTTTAACGCCGTTGCTTTTAGAGGCACCTTCACACCGTACCCCGGGGACGAGGACCGCGTACTCCAAGCTTGATCACGCTTCTTTTATTTAGTTTCTTAGAGCCTGAGGGATTTTACTTACCTCGGACAAAAAAAAATAATAATAATAATAATAATAATATAAATATAAATAATAATGAAAATAATAATAATGGTAAATAATAATGATAATAATAATATAAATATAAATAATAGTGAAAATAATAATAATAATAATAATAATAATAATAATAATAATAATAATAATAATAATAATAATAATAATAATAATAATAATAATAATAATAATAATAATAATAATAATAATAATAATAATAATATAAATATAAATAATAAAAAAAATAATAATAATAATAATAATAAAAATCATAATAATAATAATAATAATAATAATAATAATAATAATAATAATAATAATAATAATAATAATAATAATAATAATAATAATAATAATAATAATAATAATAATAATAATAATAATAATAATAATAATAATAATAATAATAATAATAATAATAATAATAATAATAGTAAAAAATAATAATAATAATAATAATATTAATATAAATAATAATGAAAATAATAATAATGGTAAATAATAATGATAATAATTATATAAATATAAATAATAATGAAAATAATAATAATAATAATAATAATAATAATAATAATAATAATAATAATAATAATAATAATAATAATAATAATAATAATAATAATAATAATAATAATAATAATAATAATAATAATAATAATAATAATAATAATAATAATAATAATAATAAAATAATAATAATAATAATAATAATAATAATAATAATAATAATAACTGGGGACCCACGTGAAACGTCATTTCTTTACCAGCGTGTCTCCTTAACAATACAACGCTATAACGCAATCGCGTTCCGAGGCACTTTCGCCAACCAGGACACCGACAAGTAGGGTCATCTCCAGACAAATTACATCATATAGTAATCTCTAAGTCCCTGAGGGATCCTGTATACCTCGGGGCATAAAAAAATAATAATAATAATAATAATATAAATATAAATATAAATAATAATGAAAGTAATAATAATGGTAAATAATAATGATAATAATAATATAAATATAAATAATAATGAAAATAATAATAATGGTAAATAATAATGATAATAATATAATAAAATAATAATAATAATAATAATAATAATAATAATAATAATAATAATAATAATAATAATAATAATAATAATAATAATAATAATAATAATAATAATAATAATAATAATAATAATAATAATAACTCTCATTGGAATTACATCTGGCCGCTCTGGCGAGAATATACAAGATTTTGTTTTCATTTCTGTTTTATTAACTATACGGATCGGAATCGGATTCAGAGAAAATAGCAGGCCAACTATCCGGAATCGGAAATCGGTAAAAGTGCCAATCGGCTCATCCCTAGTAGCAACTCATCGATGAAGTAACGAAGGATGAATCCAATCGTAGACGACTTTGGCGACATGGACAAGAATGACAATCTGTTTAGAACAGTTCTAGCTTTCGGAGTCATCAATGGCAATAGTAACTTCACCCAGAATTGTTCCTGCACATTGAAACTACGAAACGCATTCTCAACCGTTTCAAAATATAATGGCACCTCCATCATATCATTTGGCATTTTAGGTAACACGTGTTTCATGGCATCACCAATTTTCTTTATTTTCGAAACCATCGTTTCACTTTCTTCCTTTTTCCTTTTCTCTTCTACTCGTTCTTCTTCTCTTCTTTGTTCTTGTGCTTCTTTATTTTGCTTCTCCTCTTTGAGTTGTGCTTCTTTTAATGCTATTTTTTGTTGTTCCAACTTTAAACGTTCTTGTCTTTCCGCTTCTGCCCTCTCCATGCTTTCTTTCTGTAATTTCAGTTCTTCTTCTCTAACCTGTTCTGCTCGTTCCCACTCGGAAATTCGCACTTTTCCTTTTCTTCTTCACGTAGTCTCTCTTTTCATCAATCTGTTGCTGACGTATCTCTTCGTCACTTTTCCGCGCCCTTTCAAATTCAATCATCTGCTCTAATCTTCTCCTTTCAGCATCTTCTCTATCTCTTCTCAATTGCTCTAATTGAATCTCAAATTGTTGCTTTTGCAATTCAAGTTCTGCCACACGAACTTGCTCTGATTTCTCTTCTTTTTCTCTCTGAAGACGTTCTGCCTTCTCTTCCTTTTCTCTTTGAAGACGTAATTCCTTCTCTTCCTTTTCTCTTTGAAGACGTAATTCTTCCTGTCGCTTTTCTTCTCTTCTTGTCTTCGTTTCTCCTCTCTTTCTTCTTTCATCATCATCCACTGCATCATCATCTCCATAGACATAAGTCCAGGCGGTTTCTCAGTAACCTTTTCCACAGCACCACCGACAGCACCTTCTTCTTCTTCTGCTTCTTCTTTAAGCCATACTTCAGCTAGCGCTTCCAACATGTCTTCACGTGACATATCTTCCAGTTTTTCTTCTTCAAAACCAGCCTTTAACAAGCGCTGTTTTAATCTTTCAGAAGACATCTTCTTCAATTCTGCTTGTTTTTGACACTTAATTTCTCCATCTTACTTCTTTACTTCAGTGCTGTCCTTTCTGGAAAACACGAGTTTTCTTTTGTATTTGAAGTATTGGGGATTGTTCTTTGTTTGAAAACAACAAACTTGTATACCTTTGTCGTTGAGGCTTTCGTTGTCGTAGATTTACCAATGATATGAATGCGTATTCACCAGTCGACGTTGTTTCAAATACCACCAACCCTGCTCTTCTCACAGACGTTGTTTCGAATCCCAGACGTTGTTTCGAATTCCACCGCTGCTGCCACCAAATATGTCACCAACTCTTTTGTCCTTTCTTTAGTTGTGACCTAACTCAAAAATTTTCCTTATCTCTACGCATATATTGCTCAACGTCTTCTAACTGTTTACGAAGTAAATTGACACAGTTCTTTGAAGGTATTTCTTTTAAACCACAGTTAATATTTAAACACAGTTCTTCATTAAACACAACGCGACTGTAACTTCTACATAACAACAACTCTCTACTTCATTAAAACAACAACTGCCTTACATATCTTCAAATTCACTATCATCAGCAGTTTCTAAGTTCGGCGCGCTAACTACACGTGCCGAGAATCTGTCGTCAGCCAAAGTTTAGGCTACTTTAGGCCAAGCGCCGCCAGCCGACCGCGCAACTAAGGCCTAAGACTAAAACAGCTTAACAATCGAATACGAATTATATATATATCAACCTAAGGAACACCTGTGCTCATTATATATGCAAAACATTTGTTCACACCTACTTACGACAGTCAAGAACAAAGGGAGAATATTGCTTCGATCCATTTTTGGATTCCACCTCACTTTGTATACAAGACATCCACCATTGACAACATACTGACCAACTGGTGGCAGATTTGCTTTGGTCAAGCCAAATGCAAAATCGCAAAACAACTCTGCTTTTATTGGGTAAACATCAGACCATCCTTGAAAAGAGACATTAGGTATGGTGTGAACTCATACTGAAAACATGCATGGCATTGCATGCACACTGTTGTCCCATATTCAACAGAACTTACACTAGTCATCTGAGACATTGTCTTCGCCTGGCCAGTGTTCAGAAATGAAACATCGACAAAGCTTTTGTTGTCCTATTTCTTATGAGCTTCAAATCTAATTTCATGTGCCACATCACAAGTTACCATGCCTGATGGTTACAGACCATACCTTGGCATTTGGCAGACACAATGACACCCGATGAGAGGCTAACCAGTTTGTTCTTGTGTGAAAATCTGAAGGGACTATGCCTCTACAAATATTTTTTGACCGCAAGCCAGTCTTCTCTGTAACCTACTCATTCGGGACATGCCTACCTCAACATGCTTATGCGTAACTCTTTCAGCACCTGTCCTTTTTGATAATCCAACACTTTATTCAATTTCTTCAAAAGTTCTCTTAAACGAGAAAGGCTTTCAGATTCGAGTGGATTGCACTCATTAGCAAACACCTTGTCATTGATAGCTTGCTGGAAGAGTAATTCCAGATCAGGTTCTTGAATCAGATAAGTGTGTGAAATCCACCCAAGTGCACAACAAAGTCCAAAAGTGTTTTCATTGCAATTTCGACAGCTTTTACATACAGTGGTTGATCAAATATTATATTTGGTGTTTCAACGTTTGGGCATACATTCATAGTTTCACGAAGTGAGCTGCCTGCGTGCCACAGCAAATTAAAATTAGCTATTGGAGGCATTGTAATAGGTCGCTGTAGTGAACAGAAGGCCTGGAGATTTACATCTTTATGCTCCGTCCCATAGAATCAGCAAAGGTCATGATGGTAACACACTTGTTTTGTATCCGTTTACATGCCTTGATAGGCTTCTCCAATCTACTCACTCTACGTGTGTTACCAAAAGCACCTCTGTGCCACAGCTACAGATACTGTGGAAGGTCCCTAAACCATCCAAAGTCCTTATGTTGTGGTCAACATTATCAGCGACAAAATTGCCTGGGATCTGATCATTTAAGTAAGTAACTATATTCTTTATCGAACCAGTTGCAATCCGCATTCCGGTGTACATACATCATATATAATAAACAATCAATAATCAATATGAATAAAGCATTCTAACTATAAAAGTGTTTTTCATATTATGGTTAGCTAAAGGTATAACACGGTCATGTACTGCAATAGAATTATTCTGAAACGTTTTCATAATCGAATGTTTAAATCTGAGGATTTCATCAACAGACAAACTAAAACCTAATGCATTTCATAAAGTCCGCATTGAGTTACATCCACTCAAACAACACCAAACAGAAGTGGTAGCATACAACCCCCATTGAAGAGGTCAGACGGCATGGAGTATGGCCTGCCCAATGGATGCTTGCTTCAACGGCGACTTAATTAAACGTTTCATGAACCTAGTTTAATTCCAACGATCAGAGAAAACCGAAGCCTACATCTACATATTTTCCGTCGAAAACTTTCTGATTAAATCCAACGGTAAGGCGGCCATAGGCCTATATAGCGGCTAGCTCCATTACCACCGGACATCAACAATAGTTACAATTGCCCAAAAAACACAGTAAACGGTCGAAAATGTGTGTATCCTTCACTTTCTTACAAAGTATATAACTCTATGAACTAATTCTGAAAGTTATACGCTTGTCATAATTTTTCTAAGGTTCCAATAGAATTTGTTTATAAATCTAGCGTACTAAAACGGAAGACTGAAATCATCTTGATAATGATTAAAAGTAAACCCAAGTTCGAAAATTGCGTAAAATAAGTAAGTACATTACAGTAGAAATAATTAAACTATAAAAATTGATTTCTCAAAAATGTGCAACTTTTCGTTGATGGAAAATGAATTGTAAACAGTTCAATAATAGGCAAATATGCATTTAAAATTCCATTGTGCCAAGTGGAAGTATGAACGAAAAATCATATTTTTGGTACTCGGACTACCGCCTAGTAAGTTGATACGCCTTGGTTTCCTACCTAAATCTTTCCCCACCTTTGAGGAGCTTTGCAAAAAAGCTGACATAGACCTCTTTATTTAGGGCTGATTGAAGAAAAGTGTTATGTATCTATGGCAGATCGGGAGAATGTACTCCTTTCTTCCCTGTAAACATCATAGTAATACTGTAGTGTTCACGACTCCTCGCTCCAGATGCTATCAAGGAATTCTCAAATGGGAATCATGAGCTCTTTCTTCGTGGGTCTATTGTTGTTTCCCCTTCCGGTCGTACGGGTTCGAACCCAGATCTTTGATGTAGGCCATAGGGTGGTTATGTTCGACCTAGCAACTTCCGGACGCGGACGGTCTCGTCATCGCTGGGAATCACGGAGAACTACAGGCGATGGTCTACCTTCCATTGCAAACCATACATTACTGTCATCAGGGACTTCCGTGTTTCCAAGTGGTACCGGCGAGGCGTTATGACATGACAAATGTAAGCCTATTGCAGTTTTGGTCCGATGTTTTTCCTACGGAATACAGATCTTGCAAAGATCCTTCTACTCGTTCTAAACGTTCTATTAGGCCAGAAAGATTAACTCTCTTTTCAGCTTGTTGCTGAGCTATCTCAGACAATGCTCTATCGGATTCTGAATGGTGAAGCCAAACCTCGCTGAAGACCTCGGGACCTGTAGCAGATTTTTTAATGAGGATCGTAGCCGACTTCTGTTCCGGTTGTCTGCTACCCGAATGCAGAAGTTGAGATGTAGTCTGGCATACAGTCATTCAGTGATTTGTAGGCTATCTAGCACAGCTTGTAGGTGATCCGCTGGGGAACACGCAGCCAGTGTAGATTGTCGCGCAGCAAGTCTGTGACATGATCAGATGGTGTCCAGCCGTATATGACAAGTGCGGCAGAGTTAAGCAGTTAAGATTGTATCCGGTTTCGCTGACAAGTCGGCAGACCCGCCAGTAGGCTGTTGCAGTAGTCAACCCTGGAGACAATGAAGCTGTTGACCAATATGACGGCGGTTTAGGTTGGAATGAATCTGCGGATGGTTTTAATTCGACTAAGTTGGTAGAAACAACCTCAAACGAGTTTACTCACATGGGCCGTCATGGTCATACAGCTGTCAAAGTGGACACCAAGGTTGCGGATGGTGTCAGCTGGTGGACTTCAGCATCGCCAAGGGAGAAGGTATTGCCGTCAAGTAGATGTTGACGCCTGAGGGTTGTGCACCATAAGCTTATAAACTCAGACTTGGATGGATTGAGCAATCCTTTCCTTGCCCTCTTCTAATCTCTCTACTTCTTAGTCTACACCTACTGCATGAAGAGAACGATGAGACATTTCTATAGTTATTAAGGAGATCAAATCGATATTTAATGGTTACAAAGTAGGAAAATCAAAATCAATTACCGTTCTGAGTCCTTCAAATCTAATCATAACAAATAAGCACAGTTCAATTACTACAAACAGTTCACAGAAAGGAATATGCGATCACTTTCCGACAATTTAGTATGTTCTCTATCACAAACATTTTAGACACATTATTATACAACATCTGCAATATGCAGCTTAGACATATCATTATACAACCTTGCGCGATCAGTGGAAAAGACATGGAACGACGTAAAGTTTGCACAATTAATCGAGGTCAACGCAATAATCCAGAATGGCCACACTTTAATCCAGACTTTAATCCACAGCTCGATCTATCGCAAGCTTACACTATCAAGATTCGCTTCATGACCGAAAATCAATGCAACACTTCACATTTGATTGACTAAGCTATGCCAACATTTCTTAATACAATCTCAAGTGTATAGTTAGTTTAATAAAGCTGCAAGTAACTTATACAAATACAAGAAACGAGTGAAAACTATTGTTTTTCTGGTTTTAGTTGTAATTAAAGTCAAAGTTAAAAATTATGGCACAGAATTGATGGATACAGAACTGCTTCATCAAAGAATGAGCAACCTTCAAAACAGAACCAAATCAAGATCACATGAAACTGATAAAATCATCGTTCAACTGATGACGGAAGGCATAGAAATCTTGAACTCTCAGTTGAACAGACAGACTGTGGTCGTTTGGATCTGGTGTCGTTCACAAGCAGCCCTTCAAAATATTCAGAAGCTGTCCGAATGGAATCAGCTGAGATATGTTTTCTTTGAAAATATTAAACCATCCACTTCAAAGATGATCAACATTGACAGGATTCAATTTAGAAAAACCGTTGGTATGTTATCGTGAACTCACTCATCACAAATGAAATTTCAACACGAGTAATTAACATACACAGCTTAGGTCACTAAGACAGTGCTTATATAAAAAAATCAGAAGGATGTTGAAGCGTACAAGAAAAGGCCGTTGATCAATGTGAACAGAGTGAAAATAAATGAAAATAGAGACCAAAAAGGAGAGTCTAGAGGATTTTTTATAGAGAAAAACTTAATATACCGAGACAGGTTTGCAGGAGGCGCTATACTATCGTCAAGCTACTTAAACTGTGCTTATGTAGTCTACCATGAGTGAAATCAAGACATTAGAAGAAACCATAATTGGGTGGGACTGGAAGACAAACGTACAAATGGTAGAAGTGGACTGGCAGAAAGGCAACAAAAGGCTTGCAGTGAGATGGAAATTATTAAAAAAGACAAAAGTGAGATATTCAGACATTAATGACAGCGACAAGTAATCAAACGGAAAGCAAGTAATTAAGGTGTTGCCAATGAGCAGTAAAAATTCATGTAGGCCTACTTAGAAAGAGAATGGTATGAGGCTATAAGCTCGGCAGCGTGATATAAGTTATAAGCAGTAAAACCAGCACAAACTCAGAACGATAGACAACAAATAAGACAGGTAGCAGAAAGTGAAATTAATAAATAAAACAATATGAATATAAAGAAACATACAGTAATAGATTCGATGATCTGAGTAATCAACATCACTCAATTCCAATTCCTATAGTAGCCTATAACATACACACAATGATTGAAAATAATAGTTGGTTATTAATATATATAAAATTTGTTTTAGTTAGGTGTCAGACTAACGATTTCAATCAATCAATCAAATATTCGTTTATTCAAAAATCTAGTTGACAAAAGCCTCAACTGGTTACACGGCATCGTTCAACAATTAGTAGAGCAGTTCGTCTCAGTTCTAGAGAGTGACATGGGGAGACAATCTCGTCCCCATCCCCGCCCCGCAACAAGTAAGTCTTCCCCATCCCCGCCCCATCCCCGCAGGTTTTCTCCCCATCCCCACCCCATCCCCGCAGGACGACATCACATTCCCCGCAAAAAGTTTACACAAATTCAAATTTAAAAACTAACAGTTTTTAGCTTACAAAACTATTTTTATTGTTGACTGCATTAGTCTGTTATTATCTTATGGACAGTTTGCATTTATCAAGTCCTGCCTATTTCTGACTAGTAGGCTTCAGGAACTAATAAACTCTCCTTATCAGTTCTCAAGTTCTTAACATCACCCGGGTTTATTGCCGGCTCATTCCCCATTACCGCGGTATTACCGCGAGAGTAAACCCCATTACCGCGGTATTACGGCAATTGTTGTCCCCATTACCGCGGTATTACCGCAATTGTTGTCCCCATTACCGCGGGATTTACCGCGGTAACCGCGGTTTTCCCGCGGGAAATTCCCCATGTCACTCTCTACAGTCAGTTCACAGAGGCAAAACATCAATATGCATTTTTATACAGTATAATTCGGGAAATGTACATGTAGGCCTAGTTAAATTTATCTTTCGGAGGGAGGGTAAAATTATGTGACCGGTACCGAAGGTCATATTTACTCTGTCGGAGTGGGGGAGGGGACAGGCCACGGAGCACATGGCAAGGTTTGTTGTTTATTGCCCTGAACAACCGGTCCTCAGCCATCTCAGCCATTTCCATCGCTCCCAAGGCTGTTGCGATTTACTATCAAAAGGGCGACTTCGAAAGGGCGACCATCAAAGGGCGCATTCAAAAAGGCGCCGCTTAAAAGGACGATTGTTTAAAAGTACGCTGATCAAAAGGGCGCTCAATAAAAGGACGACAATAGAAAAGGCGACGAAGTTTGCAATAGTTCAAAGTCCAAGTTACGGTAAAACCGTATTTTACGTTGCTAAATTATTCTAATGTCTTCAATGCCGTACTCGACGGGGCCGTTCATAAATGACGTCACCCAATTTTTAATCCCGCCCCTTCGTCACACTTCGTCAGAAAAGTAGCACCCCCTGCAAAATGACATCACAAAGCTCTGACCCCTCCCATAAAACCAGATTTCCATGTTTCAAATCACATTTATTGTCAGTGTAAAAGTATTTAATGTGGCACTGCACTCTAATGTTGTATTAAAGGAGAAAGTCAGGTATTAAAAAGGAGTCATTAGCATAAAATTAACTTGAATATTCATCGTATAACAAATTACTATAGATGTTCAGAATATTTTGTACTATAGAACAAAGCAAAATGGAAGGAGTAGAATTACCACAACAACATAATTATTCATTCTGCAGAACGAAAAGCTCTGGTAGAATCATTAGAATTAAAGTGTTTAATATAAACAATTTATCCAACTATTTACAGAATTTATGCTTCTCTATTCTCCCATGGCAAAGCAAAATGCTCCTTCATGGAACAAATAGGGAGATCATGAATATTTAAAAATCTGACGGTGACCAACTATTCACATAAATAGAAAATTATTAATAATGGGGCCCGTATACATTTTAAAATAATAAAAAAATAATGAAAATTTTAAACTCTAGATTAGTGATGTTATTGTTAAAATTAGATTGTTGCTGTTAAATTTAATTACATAGACCTTGTGACGTCACATTTCCCAGACCCACCTCCATGTCACACATCGTCACAAATTTCTGACCCCTCCGCCCCTAGGTGCGTTACGTCATTTTTGGACGGTCCCACGTTATTAAGTAAGCAATCTACCTATGTGCATGAAAACTATCATCATACCAGATTCCATTTCATCAAAACAAATTCATGAACCCACTCTTCATTTAATTAGAAAAATTACTTTTATCAATCCAACTTCTATTTAATTAAAGAAATATTTTTCATTAATGGAATTTTATTTAAGCAAAGAAATATTCTCATGGATCCAGCTTCCAATTACGAAAACAATTATTTTTCATGAAACCAGCTTCTATTGAATCAAAAACTTAGTTTCATCCATCCAGCTTTTATTTACTGGAAAAATTATTTAGATCAATCCAGCTTCTATTTAAACACAGGAATTTTTCATCGATTCCACTTCCATTTACGGAAACAATTTTGAGATAAATTTTATGTTAATGATTGATGGCTGTACATTCAGAGTACTGTTGAAAATACAATAAAAGAAAAGAAAATTTGCAAGTGCACTGAAAATCGGACATCTAAGTGTACGTCCCGCTATTTGTCGCCCATTTGACAGCGCGCCCTTTTGATAGAGCGCCATTTTGATCCGCGCCCTTATTTATAAACAATCGCCCTTTTAAGCGGCGCCTTTTTGAATGCGCCCTTTTGATGGTCGCCCTTTCGAAGTCTCCCTTCTGATAGGATACCGGCAGTTGCAGGGAGAAAGCAACCTCGCTTCATTCTACTTAGGAAACGTTCAATCCTTTCTCTGTCTTTAGAGTTAGTGAACCCCCACCATGCTGGCGAGGCATACATTAAATGAGAAATTCAGTGTGATTTTCGTTAACGATAACGATAACGAAAATGTTCGTTAACGAAAATAAAATGATTTCGTTAACGATAACTATAACTATAACTAAAAATATCATTAACTATAACTATAACTATAACGAAAATAACACTAACGAAAATTCATCTTTATTTTCGTTAATACAAAAAATAAAAATAGGAAGTGCAATATGGACGATACGACATAAATGAGAACGAAAAATGCGAAATTTTTATTGTGAAATTTGTCAGTTACTTTGGAAACTCGTGTATTGATGAAGCTGAATGTACCCATGCTTCAAAGGTTTTCATAGCTCTGAGTAAATTGTGAAACAGCGTATTAATACGCACAATTTTGCTTATAGACTTAATTATTGTAACTAAGTAGTAACTAAAATTAACTAAAATAAAAATCCATTAACTATAACTATAACTATAACTAAAAAATAATACTAACTATAACTATAACTATAACTAAAATAAAAAATCATTAACTATAACTATAACTATAACTAAAATAAAACCTGTAAGGAAAATCACACTGGAGAAATTGTGGTAGACCTCGCCACCTCATGTAGGGCTGTGAGAGCCAGTCCATGTGCTCTCAGAACTCTTAATGCATAGAGAGTGGATGAAGCCTGGGCGAGAGCGAAGTCCAGATGTAAGGACAAGCGTAAGTCAGGTCGGATTGTGACTCCCAGGACCTTCATGGAGTCGACCCTCTCTGCCCCCTTGATGATTTTGAGGCACGGGAGAAGCCATCTGTATGATTGTATGATCAAACACTTGCCAGATGCACTTTAAATCTAATTATACAATATAAATGAAAATAATAACACAAAAAAGAATTCAATAATATTAAACTATCAGCCTTAAATTATTCATTTCATTTTCATTCATTTCAGATATTTATATAGCGCCCCTTCAAGATTTCTACTCAGAGGCGCTCCCGACTACAGCGCGGACACTGAATCGGAGTTTCACGCCGAAGCTCATGAGCAATTGCGAGTGAAGGACTTGCCCAGGGTCCCTACGCGGCGGCTTGCTGTGGATTCGAACCCGCAACCCTCCGGGCTGCAAGGCACCAAATATACCCCTCGAGGTGGATTCGAACCCGCAACCCTCCGGCTGCAAGGCACCGAACATACCTCCACACCACCGCGCCCCACAATTATAATACAAATGTAAATAAATAAATTAAAAAGATAATTATTATTGACAATCCACTATTTGCGCAATAACGATTATTTTGTTTTTATTTAAGTCGTGTGTCCGGTTTTCATCAACCTCATTCAGAGAATCCAGATACGAGGAAATGGATGTGTGTTTGGATTGACTAAACTACAAAATGCAATCTACGTCCTCTGTCGATCAAATTCTGATGCTAAAAATGTAATTCGTGTCTTTAACGGTCAAAATCCATTTAATCTTCAGACGATAATCAATATAAAACAGATTAGACATCCCGTCGACATTGGATCCAGTGTGAAGAACAATTGTCTCTACGTCTCAGACAATGAACAGAAATGCGTCTGGAAGATTACAAGAGAAACAGATGACCAGCACAAAATCATAAAATGGCTGACCACTGATTATCAGCCATCGACTCTGTCAGTGTCCAGTGATGGTCAGTTGTTGTTAGTCAATTATTCGTCGTCCAAACTGAATGTCTACGGATCAGACGCAGAACTTATTCGATCCATTCAGTTACCAAGAGACACGCAGAACCCTCGTCATGCAGTGGAGACATCCATCGGGAATTTCATCATCCTTCACAAATACACGCCAAAAGAAGAGAAGGAAGAGAGTGGGTCAAGAGGAAGACAGATGCAATCGAGGTTTGACCTAAGTGAATTGACCAGAGATGGACAGATGGTCATCCGTCGTTATATTCCTTTAACTGAAACACGCAAACTGAGAACACCTCATTATCTCTCCATCGATTCAGACGATCGAGTGTTTGTGGCTGACTGTTGGAATCATAGAGTGATTCTACTGGATTCAAATCTTAAATGGAATAGAATTGTTTGTCCAACAAACGAAGAAAAAGAAGAAATGAGGATCAAATGGCCACGAAGATTGTATTACGACGAAGAAAATAAACAACTGATCGTAGGAGGATATTTTAAATATGGAGTTAATGTTTACACTTTAAGATCAAATCAAACTCACTTTTCATCAACAGATTCTGACAAGCAAATATACACTTAAGTTAACCCTAGGGCTACCAAGCTTTTTTTGTAACACTGGCTATACCAAGGGGGTTACCACCCCCGGATTTCGTGTTTGGTTTTACATATCATAACTTGTAATATAGCATTGGATTCAGCATTCATTTCTGCACAGAATGGTATATTTAGTTGTACATTATGTGAATACACCTCGAAATTACATCACTTTTAACAACGGAACCCATTAATTAGCAATATTGTATATTATTGCGTACATTTTGTACTTTTTCGAGAAACAAATATAAGATTATGTGTGTTTTGAAACTAATCTATGTATAAAAGATACAAACAATCATCCCTACACATGTTTATATAGTATAAATGTACATCCATACATATATATCCATACATATATGATATATATCGGTTTACGTTGTAATGCTGTATTCAGCCATTTTCACACAGATTACGCGTATTATTATTTATTTTGATCACTTCCGGTATTCAAAGACAAAGATGTAGGCATGCAAATGAAGCCCTACATTCCCTCTAAAGAATGGTATTTTTGTTTCTCTTCAAGGAAGACAAATGAATACGCTACAGACAAAAAACTAAGGGGAGTGCTTCCATTCAGCCATTTTTCACGCATGTTACGCGTATTATTATTTATTTTGAGCACTTCCGGTTGTCTCAGGTCAACTCAGTGACCACAGAAATGTAGCCCCACATTCCCTCTATAGAATGGTATAAATTGTTTCTCTAAATATTAAATGACGAATAAGATATAGTTGAAAATCTAGAGGCGGGAAGTGGTATCCACCCCCTTGGTGCCTCGGGTATATTGGGTATAACTTTTGAACGGTGTGAGATATCATCTCACATTTTACCTCAAAACGTGTGTAAATGAACCCCTACAGCTACCTAAAAGGTCAAATTTGTATTCCATACGGAAAAGTTTGAGACGAAAACACCTAGGGGGTGGTAACCACCCTCTTTGGTAGCCCGAGGGTTAACAGTTAACCCTAGGGCTACCAAGCTTTTTAGTGTGACATCGGCTACCAAGGGGCGTGGTTACCACCCCCTGGATTTCCTGTTTGGTTTCACATAATTATCATAACTTGTAATATAGCATTGGATTCAGCATTCATTTCTGCACAGAATGGTATATTTAGTTGTACATTATGTAAATGCACCTCGAAATTACATCACTTTTAACAACGAAACCCATTAATTAGCAATATTTTATATTATTGCGTACATTTTTGTACTTTTGGATAAACAAATATAAGATTATGTGTGTTTTGAAACTAATCTATGTATAAAAGATACACATAATCATCCCTACACATGTTTATATAGTATAATTGTTAGGGGTGTCCAGAAATACATGGGGGGAAAATATTTTTCTCCGATTCGAATGCACATAGGCTCATTTTTTTCATTTTACAATACTATATCATCTGTCAGAAAGGTTCAGCAATTCAATAACTTTTAGAGGTTGCTCAATGAGGCCAAAGTTCTAGATGTGAATAACGGCACCAACACGGAGGATCCAATGGCAATGCTGACAGGATTGCTCTCTGTGTTACAGGACATAACGTAGATAAGATACTCGGAGTAATTAAAATTCCTTCTGGAACTGGACAGGCACAAGCTAAGGCTGCATTCCAGTTGTTGAATCTCTGATGTTGCAACAGAATGTTGTAGGCATGTGCTTCGATACAACGGCATCAAACACAGGGACAAAGCATAGCGCATGTACTTTGCTGGAACAGTTGATGCAGAATAATGTGTTGCACTTAGCATGTCAACACCACATGCATAAGATCATCATCTGTGTAGTTTGTGTAGTATTGCATGGCCAGTCATGGACCAAACATTGCTCTTTTCAACCTATTTTTCAAGTTTTGGCCAAACATCAACCAAGCACACTACAGATCTTTGAATGACACCCGACTTGATAACGTGCTGTTGCAACAGCTTTGCAAAGAAGTGTGTTAATTCTTGCAAGCTTTCCTTTCAGACAGCACTGCATATTTACCACGAGAAGATTACAAAGAACTGATCGAGCTTACACTTCTAGTTTTGGACTGTCCAATCCCAACTCCCAAACATTACCGCTTCTGGCCGCCAGTAGCTTTTCACATGGCGAGGTGGATGGCTAAAGTTATTTATTGCCTTAAAATCTACCTCTTTCGTGATGAATTCAAGATTACTACTAGTGAGTTGGAGAATCTTACAGAGTGTTGTATTTTTGCAGCACATATCTATGGTCCTGCCTGTCAGCGATGGTATCTCATTCCATGTAGTGGGTGCCGATGCCGCATTTAACGAAATGCTGCTGTTCCAAATGATCAAACAGTACTCTGACATAAACAAGGTGTGTCACAGGCTGCAATTTAAAAGCTACAAACCACCTGTGGTGCCTTGGACTTGTGCCACTGTCATTGTTTTCTGTGAAGGTTTCCAAATGAAGATAAAGGTTAATGGTTCAATAAATTATCCAGAGGAGAAGTGACTGGAACGTTTGCAGGATTAAAGCAACATGTGACCAGCTGGAGAACAAGACACAGCATGAACTGGTGACTTCCTCTTCAACTGCTGCCTTGAAATCTGTTGGAATAAGCATAGATACTTTGTCAGTCGACGATCCAGATGCCTGGAATGAGATACCGTCGCTGACAAGAAGTGACAACCAGCACGACAGTCGTCAAGTCGCTGAAGTTGTTAATGATTCAGCAGAGCATTCAGTGGCTTTGATGAGTACAAACTCAGTACATTTTACCAATCGACCACAAAAGCAGAGCAAATAATGCAGAAGTTAATACAGGTTGTTGAGGACAACAGGAAGCGAATACCAAATGCTCGCAAGAACACGCTAAAGTGTTACAGTCTTCGGTAGCTTAATTACAAGATTTCACGGTGTCCAGCCATTTGCGCGCAAGGCGTTTGCGCGCCGTCGTTTGCGCGCAGTCATTTGCGCGCACCGTCATTTGCGCGCGCGCCGTCACAATATACAAACAAAAGAATCTACGAAATAACCACTTTAATCATTTCAAAAAATCTGTATTGGTTTTCTACAAAATAACTACTTTTATTTAGCTGTAAGTTCAGCAACCAATGATTCTCTGTCGTAGGATCGCCCTCTGCGACGCAGCATACGATGGCAACATACTCGCTGCCTGCAACGAAACTCCGGCAGAGCTTTGCTGGATTACTTGCCTTGGTCTCTCAACCGTGTTCAATGCTCTTCGACGGATTTCTGTAACTACCTTCTTCGCTTCGTTGTCTTCCGGAGCTGGAGCATGGTAGTGGTCAGCGATCACAGTACATGCAGCTCCTGTTATCACTTTAATTCGACCTTTACAGTCACGCTTAAAGCATCTCCAGGATGCACTGCCGTCCGCATTAACTCGATCTCTCCTATATCGATATCCATCTGTTATGATATGTTCTTTTTCCCTCTTGGATTCAGTCGCCTCCATCGTTTAACAAGATATAAACAGCTTTGGAATTTTCACATAGAACCTCTGGTATTTAAACCTTTCTACGCGAAGAGGAACAGGAGTACACATCAAAGTGCGAATAAAATAGGCCGACCCATCATACAGGAGTTCGCTGTTTGATCATACGAAGATGGGAGACATAATAGTATAAGTCACTCCACACTGCGCGCGCGCAAACGTCCCGCGCGCAAATGACGGGCATTTCTTGCTGCGCTCAACCGACTGCGCGCAAATGACGGCGCGCAAACGACGGCGCGCAAACGTCCTGCGCGCAAACGACAGGGCGCCAGATTTCACAGCATCCAGGAACTGGGACAGTGAGGCTCTATAATACTTAATAGCTATATGGCACTTTTGACTGAAAGCTATGAGCCTACGACCCCCCCCCCCATGATTCAAACTATGATTTGATCAGTGACACTTTTATTTCAAGCTTTGTTTGTTTACAGCTGCTATTAAATTGCATTAGCGAGGCTTTTTTATATGTTGAAACTTCAGCCTCATTGAGCAACCCCCAAATGTTGACATAGAGACCTGAAATTTTGCAGGAAATTAAATTTATATATAATGGGCAACAATATTAGACCCTATCATTTGTGCTGATATTTCGGCCAAAAGTAAGAATTTTTAAATCACGTTTTATAGGCTTAAAGGTAATTCATATCTACGTATAATGGCCAAATATCAAAGAAAATTTTCAAACAGAACAAAAGTTATATCACTTTTAGTGAGTCCACCCACTGTTTTTGATGATTCAAAAACCTAACGCAGCAAAAAGCAACAAAAACGATTTTACTAAGTTGCTAAATAAAGAATTTTTCAGATTAATAATTTTTTATTGAAACAATGAAAATTTCTAAAATATGAAGATGGGCAAGGTATCAATTACAGACAAAATGCGTATGCAGACACTTCATGAGCAGGGTCTTTTCTTTGAGCTAAAGCTCTAATCGCCACTTGCCCTGATAAACAGTGGAAGCTGAGTAGGCCTACCGTTAAAAAATATGCCCCCGCATTGATGAAAGGAGATCGGCTCTGGATCGTCGTAAAGGAAGTGGAAGGCCCAAATCTTCCGCACTCCAAAAAATGGTTAATTACGTAAGGGGAGCTATGCTGGAGAAATATCACAATCTGCGATCAAAGCCAAAAACGATAAGAGAATTGAAGGTCGCATTGAAGTTGATGTGGGAAGATTTACCTCTGGAACCCATCAACAAAGACATCAAAACTTTACAAAAAGACTCAGAACATGTATGGGTACTGGTGGTGGACACATTGAACTCAAGTTGTGAAACAACGATCAAGTTTGTTTGATAAAAATTATTTGACAAATGACTTAGTAAAATCGTTTTTTTTTGTTGCTTTTTGTTGCGTTAGGTTTTTGAATCATCAAAAACAGTGGGTGGACTCACTAAAAGTGATATAACTTTTGTTCTGTTTGAAAATTTTCTTTGATATTTGGCCATTATACGTAGATATGAATTACCTTTAAGCCTATAAAACGTGATTTAAAAATTCTTACTTTTGGCCGAAATATCAGCAAAAATGAGTAGGGGGGCACTTTTTTTGGCCCACCCTGTATAATCAACAATATTAGAGGGTGTGCAAATTTAAATTCCCAAAAAATTTATTTTGGACACCCCTAACGTGAGTAGCCATATACATGTAAGCGAACTCACAGCTGTGGTATACGAACACGCGTTAAAAGAGACCTGTCAGTTTCGTGATGGTCTCGGATGTATTCCTAAGAATAAACTTAAGCTTTCTTACTGGCAGGTGGAAACTAGCATTCGGTCTGGAATTTGTAAACGGAAAGAAGATGGACAGGTTAGCATATGTGAAAGTCATTATCTGCAAAACTGGACCCTACACAAAGTTCAGTGGAGCAAACTGCGTCAGCTGTGGAATCTGTTAGACTCCTCAGAAGACAGTACAAGAATAGGTACCTGTGAAATTGAGAGGTAGTCGCAATTATGTGCTAAGACATGTTAACCAGCTGTGCTAAGATTGTTCCTGAAATACACCTCTTTAACTAACATCGGCAGAAGCTATAAGTCTTGTGTGTATGTATGTCTGGATGTATATAAATATGTATGTCTGTATGTGTATATGTATATATAGGTGTGGATGTATGAGGCGATGTGTGTATGTGTAAAACAACTGAACATGAAAACTATTTATTTTGCGCTCTATCTTCATAAGCATTAAATAAAGTAAGATTCGAATGAAAATGTATGGTTTTCTTAAAATAACGTCTAGTTATACATCAAAGAAAGTATTGATGAATGTTGACCTGGCTTGAAATGTAATGTTAGTACTGTAATGAATGTAAAAGAACCAATTATTCAAAGCAAAATAAGATGATGTAGCTAAACGTGCAGTTGCGAACATGCGATTTATGCACACACATAAGTCAATGTATAGACCTAAGACAATACGATGCTAATCGAGCGAAGCTTCGTGTTGCCAAAAGCTAATTATGATGTTTGCGACTGCACATGCGTATCAAAACCTAGTGTTTAGTCAGAGTATAAGTAGACACTATGTTGTCTGGAAATATAGGCCTATGTTAAAAACAAACGCAAGTCATGCAAGGCAGGACAAGACTAGGAAGACGTATTAATGTATGATCGGAGAACAACAAACTAGAACTTCATATGTTAACGATATATATAGCTAGATAACTGTCTGACGCTAAACGGAGTGCAGGAAACATGCACTATAGGTTAAGTACGAACTGTTATACTCTGTTATTGCACGCAACGCAAGATCGCTTGAGTGTTAGTAAATGTAGGCCTACATGTATGCAACTATACAATATACATGCAAATTTTGAATGAAAATGTTAACCGAACCCACAAATTTGAGACCAACGAAATAGTACTGCTAAAAATGAGTTGTATCCCGTTTACATGTATGAATGTCAAGAACGTGTGGTGTATAGTGTCTTGTAGATTAAACGAATGGAATACTGCCCAGACAATAGACCAATGTAATTGGATAGATGGAAACACAATGCAAGAAGACTTGGAATAACTCAATTGTGAAAAAAAATATATAGCGCACCAACAATTGTGCAGGTCTCCAAATCCAACTCGATGAAAATGAATGAGTGCATGTAATGCAATCAATTGTAGCTTCACGCATTCATCCAACCAAGAAATCAAAACTGAGTAGTATGTCTTGCAATCTGGAGACAGTGTATAATGATGAGACCGAAAAGCTGATAAAATGAGATGAGTGAGGAGAATGAAAGATGTCACAGCGCCAACTTGCAATCCTGATGTAGTAAAACGTGCACTTGCCTGACTGAATGTTGTGCGGTCTATGCTGGAAGCTTCAGCGACAGGTGAACGTTTGGCGGTCGTAGGCTGACGGACGTCGGACTCGGAGTGAACTGACGGCTGTTGTTGTACCGTCCGAAGAGCTGAGCTGAGATTGATTCCCTCCGACCAGTAGCAATGCCACGGATGAGGACAGTTTTAGGATGAACTCCGGCTCGTGAGAATCGTGATGTACAGTTGTGGCCAATTCATTGGAAACTTCTACAAGATAAGACTTTTCCTGTGGTAAAATTATCTTAACTGAGCAAATTGAGCTTGTACTTCATTATAAAACTAAAGTACGCTTGGCGACCGTAGGCTTGGCACCCCTAGGCTTGGCGACCGTAGGCTTGGCACCCCTAGGCTTGGCGACCGTAGGCTTGGCAACCCGTAGGCTTGGCACCCCCTAGGCTTGGCAACCTATAGGCTTGGCGACCGTAGGCTTGGCACCCCTAGGCTTGGCGACCGTAGGCTTGGCATCCCCTAGGCTTGGCAACCCGTAGGCTTGGCACCCCCTAGGCTTGGCCACCCGTAGGCTTGGCACCCCCTAGGCTTGGCGACCGTAGGCTTGGCAACCCGTAGGCTTGGCACCCCCTAGGCTTGGCACCCCCTAGGCTTGGCAACCTCTAGAAGCTTGGCGACCGTAGGCTTGGCACCCATAGGCTTGGCGACCGTAGGCTTGGCATCCCCTAGGCTTGGCAACCCGTAGGCTTGGCACCCCCATAGGCTTGGCACCCCTAGGCTTGGCAACCCGTAGGCTTGGCACCCCTCTAGGCTTGGCGACCGTAGGCTTGGCAACCCGTAGGCTTGGCACCCCCTAGGCTTGGCACCCCTAGGCTTGGCAACCTCTAGGCTTGGCACCCCCTAGGCTTGGCAACCTCTAGGCTTGGCGACCGTAGGCTTGGCGACCGTAGGCTTGGCACCCCTAGGCTTGGCAACCCGTAGGCTTGGCACCCCTAGGCTTGGCGACCGTAGGCTTGGCACCCCTAGGCTTGGCAACCTCTAGGCTTGGCGACCGTAGGCTTAAGCACCCTAGGCTTGGCAACCCGTAGGCTTGGCACCCCATAGGCTTGGCACCCCCTAGGCTTGGCAACCCGTAGGCTTGGCACCCCCTGGGCTTGGCACCCCCTAGGCTTGGCAACCTCTAGGCTTGGCACCCCCTAGGCTTGGCAACCTCTAGGCTTGGCGACCGTAGGCTTATGGGCGACCGTAGGCTTGGCGCCCCTAGGCTTGGCGACCGTAGGCTTGGCATCCCCTAGGCTTGGCAACCCGTAGGCTTGGCACCCCCATAGGCTTGGCACCCCCTAGGCTTGGCAACCCGTAGGCTTGGCACCCCCTAGGCTTGGCACCCCCATAGGCTTGGCACCCCCTAGGCTTGGCACCCCCTGGGCTTGGCAACCCAGGCCTTGGTGATAGAGTCCTACCCCCTGTCCAGCTGGGTATATACATGTATACAGTCAGCCATAGAACTAAAAACCGTCAAACATGGAAGTTTCCATTCAATTGGCCACTAGTGTAGACGTACTGGTGTTGGTGCCAACGCTGGTGATGGCGAGAGCGAGTTGGTTGACGTCGGGTCAATGACACTTAGGACTAAAATTAGACTCAGTATACCTTAAAACATCCTAAGTGTGTTGTTACTGGGGAAACCGTGCAGACTGATGAAGAGTAATTAGTCCTTGCATGACCACAATGTAATGAAAGAGTGCTTGGACATGTTATAAAACTAATCGAAAGTGAAGTAGGTTAGATGTGTCCTGTGAATTCAATTGTACTCCCTGTTTTCGCAAACAGTAGATAACAATTAAATCACTGGCTCTTATAGCACTGGTTTGTTCGAAATCAAGAGATCATGCCCTGAAAATAGCTGATAATCGTCAGGTCTACGTAGAGAACGAGTGGAGGCTAAGCATGATTAAAACTAGCCTACTGAATGTACTTGGTGATCATAAATAAAATGATTGGATTTAGAGCGAGATGTCGACCGAGGCCGGTTGTCCACCACTTATCGTAGTCCACTATTTGAACTAGGACTGTTTATTATGAAAGAGTTTCCTAATGGGGAACTAAGATGAAGACTAACTCACACGAATAAAGAAGTCAGATAATAATAAATTATAATGACCTTTAATGAGCAGTGTAAGATTTGAGTTACATGTTCTTACTGATCAACGATCACATTCAATGAGATGAGAGATGTACAGACCTCATATCCTTTTAGCACGGAACCCAACCGATGTCTGTCAGAAGACATGTCCGAAAGTTATAGCATGCTGTTATTTCATCTGCCTCGGTCTGGGATCCTTAACTAAGGGAGGTAAGGCGTTTTATACTGCTGGCTGTAGGAGGGGGTAGTGGCACGCACCAATCACGTCCAGAAGACTTACTCTTCTAGGCCGGGACGTTGTCAGTCTGGAAGGTGTATGAATATTTAAGTAGGGCCTAGATGTAGAATACATTACTCTATTATTTATGTATCTATATGTGATGGAAATTACCAGTACTATATTACGAACGAATTATATTACATCAGTTAGCAAAACAATGCACAGTATCTAGTCAGTTTCAGTCCTTAACAAGAACATAATTATAACTGCCACGAGCATTGACGTCGACTTTACCATACAAAACAATTTCCCCAAATATAAACTCTCGATCGATGGAACCACAGTTTAACGACATCTTTTGGCGTCGGTTGAAATTATTCTTAACAATCTTCACCGTTCATAAGGCTTAATACAGCTCATAATATTTCTATTAGGTTTGTTAGCTGTTGTTTAACGACGCTGTTTCATACGAAAGATGATTCTCGTTGCCCTGCTACTTTCTTCATTCTTGGGACTGGCACTAACGCATTGCTAATAAAAGGGATTGGCTTAAATTATTTAGTCAGTTGAATAAGACTTGAAGGCGTTGGGATGCAGATTGGTACCTAAAGTAGTCATAATAAAGTTGCTACTGGATAAAATCTGCTGTAATTCTTCATTCAGACGCATAATTTCCACACGCCCGGAAAAGACAGTGGCGGTTAACCTAGTCGTTAATCAATAAGTTTCAATCTTTTGCTTATGACTACTGTAACAAGTGTCGTCGGCCTCGACATATAAACTTATGAAATCACGTTGCTGAGTAATATGGCTATGTGACGCAATTTGTATTTTTATATAGAGTCGGCTTTTTCGTTTTAAAGGTGTCGTAATAGAGTCACATAATGTTTACCGTCTAGCGAAATCTTAAGGCCACTATGGGAATTTGGTGTAGCGATTGGTTGGTTAGTTGCCGTTTACCGAAGCCCTAGAACAGAGATGATTGGTTTCGCCCTCCTCCTTTCTCCAGGTTTTGGACAGGCACCATCTAGTATGAGGCAGTAGAAGGGTCTGAAATGTATGTTCAATCCGTTGATATGAATGAGATACCAGTTCCATAACTTTTGGATGTAGACCTGATTACGACATAGAAGTTACAATTACAATTACAACTACAGTTACAATTACAATTACAATGTTACGCGGTGGTCTATCGTTATTGCATGTGGTGTCCAATCTAACGGCTGTGGTTTCGAGGTTTCTGATCTAGCGTTATGATACTAACATTTTCTCTCCGTTGCCAAGCAGAACCCGAACAGAAATGAACGCCTCATCACCCTGATATTCATTCATTCGGGGAATTTATATAGCGCCCCTTCAAGGAAACTACTCCAACCCGCCCAGGCAGAGTTCCAGGGTGTAGATGCAGCTCTAGAGGAAGACCATCCAGATCAGTGGGCCTGCCACAGAAAAAGCTCGGTTCTGCATTGTTTGCAGTACGAGCAAAAGGAACCATAAGAACTCATTTTCTGCGGGGCGTAGGAGGCGACGCCCTGGGACAACGAAATCAAACAGCAGAGCTCACGGAGGTGAAATTGGGGCGAGGCCCTGGAGACAGCGCAAAACCAAGGCAACTATACCCGTACTCGATGCGCTGGCAGACAGGAGCCAGTGGAGGACCTCCAGCATATAGCTGGGAGACGTGCCCATACTTTGGAATTTGCCCAATGAGTCGCGCTGCAGAGCGCAAGACTCAGTCCAAGCATGCTATGCGGCTAGATGGGAGGCCAAAATGAGGCGATGAGCAATAATATAATGGTGGTGGTGGTAGTGATGATAATGATAATGATGATGGCGGTGGTGGTGGTTGTGGTAGTGATGATGATGATGATGATGATGATGATGATGGCGTTGGTTGTGATGGTAGTGGTAGATGATGATGATGATGATAGCGATGGTGGTGGTGGTGGTAGTGAGTGATGATGATGATGATGATGATGATGATGATGATGATGATGATGCCGGTGGTGGTGGTTGTGGTAGTGATGATGATGATGATGATGATGATGATGATGATGATGATGATGGTGATGGTGATGGTGATGGTGATAGTGATGATGGTGATGATGATGATGCTGATGATGCTGATGATGGTGCTGCTGCTGCTGCTGCTGATGATGATGATGACGACGATGACCCATACGATTAGATTAAGTGTGGTCTGTGATATGTGATTTTCGTTGGTATAGCCTCGTATGGCGCTGGCGAGGACGCGTGGCTACGTCTGTTATCCGGGTCCTTACTTCTGCTACGGACTTCCGTATCCGCCCAAGACAGAGAGCGTTGCCATGGGTAACCGCATTCAATTCTTTTCTACAGTCATACCCAGATTCGGTCACATTGCCATCACTTATAGACATAAAACTCTGTCCCCACCAGGCCCGCATTAAGAGGTAAGGGCGATACTGCAGCACCCAGGCCCGCAGTTTTGAGGGGCCCGGCGGCCCGCAGTTTATAAATATGTGCGTGGTGGACCGGTCTCTGGTTGTCAGAGAGGCCTTTGGAAGGTAATCACAGCACCCGGGCCCGCACTTGCCTTAATGCGATCCTGGTCAGTGGTCACCAGACTCCCCACAGTCCTATCTTTAGGGAAAATACGATTTTAACAACTGTAGTTTGGCAATTCAATAACTTAACCTATAATTGTGTTTGCACTTTGCAGGTGTAGTAGGCCTATGGCTTCTTTTTCTGCCATTACGTAAAAGTGGTAAAGAATTATAAAAGTGTTCCGTGATCTTTCCATGCATTTTGTCGATGTAGCGATGCAGGGTTGGCCTGGAATGAAGGAGTGCGATGAGCTGAGGCAGAAGAAGAAGCGCAAGAGGGAGAGGGACTTCATGGCCCTCAACCGAGGGGCGTTGGACAAGGGCCTGACGACCCGGCCAGAGTACAAGTCCTATCGGTCGATGTACGATCAGTGCAAGAAGCCTCCGAAGAGCGACGCCAACCGACGGGCGCCCCTCATCTTCCCTCCTGGAATGTCGTTCGGAATGCCTACCAGGTAGACAATCAATCTGATATCGGAAGGAATGACCAATCGTAGTCGCCTTTGAGGCTTTAAAAAGGCGCTTTAGTAAGGACCATGGATATACGTGTGACAGCGTGGCGTCGGCGTGTTTAGCAATAGAATGCGCGAACGTGTGGTTCATTGATTAAGTAATTGATTAAGATTAATTGATTGATAAACTGATTGATTAGGTGATTAAGTCATTGATTGATTGATTGATTGATTGATTGATTGATTGATTGATTGATTGATTGATTGATTGATTGATTGATTGATTGATTGATTGATTGATTGATTGATTGATTGATTGATTGATTGATTGATTGATTGATTGATTGATTGATTGATTGAGTGAGTGGCGAGTGAGTGAATGAGAATATTGACTGAATCGCCCATCTTTCACTTGATCTATTGACAGAGTCGTTTAATTATTCACTCGTTCGATCGTTCATTTGCTCATCTGTTCATTTGTTCATTCATTCGTTCGTTCGTTCAATCATTCATTCGATCTGTGGTTCGTTGCGTTGTAGGCCATCGACGCCGATCTTTGAGTTGATGGAGCATCGCTTTCAGAAGTGTTTTATTCAGCAGAGACTTCTGTCGTACGCCAAGGACCAGAGGCACCACAGGCACAAGGTCAGAGGTCAAACACACCATACTCTCTGTCTCTGCCATATTCTGGTAATTGACTTTGCTTTGGGGTTATGGCCCCTGGATGTCTTAATCCGGCTCGAGGTCAGAGGTCAACCCAGGGCCGCATTAAGGGGGGTGCTAAGGGTGCTGCAGCACCGGGCCCGCAGTTTTGAGGGGCCCGCATTTTCGAAAGTGACAAAATCTTTTGTTAATGGACTTATATTTAGCTCATTATTAAATCTAGCAAAAATGCTGTTAGGCCTACATGAATAAATACGAAGTAGTTGACCCAATTAATTTTCAGACGTAGCCTCAGTCAGACGAACACAGTGCCAGCTTTTAAGCCACAGAGGTTATCGGATATACCGACTGGCTGGTTGTAAGATTGATGGCACCTGACAGCGGACAGCCTCTACATGATGTAGGTCAATGCTTTCTTCGGATGCCTAATATTTGAGTCATATATGCCCCACACATCAGACGCACCTTGTATATTATCCCATTCGGGCCATTCCCAACATAGCCAGCTTCAGCATCAAGAAGACATATTTCATCAAACTATCCTCCCGCACACATTCTAGCTGGTTCTCATGCATGACAACTGGGTTTGCTGTATATCAAATTTCTAGCAGCCTTAAGACCTACCCTAAGACAAATGAAGTTGTGTTATTCACTATGCATTTTTGATTGTTAACCATATTACAATTCTCCCGTTGTGAGTCGTGTGACTTGTTGTCAAGTTGTTGGCGTTCTGTTATCTGTGTCGGTTGATTCTGCTCCGTGTTTGCTCATTTGATTTGGCATCGGTGACGTGCCGAACTTAAGTGTATTAATGATGAGCGACCGACTTACTCCATATCAGCATTCGTCTGGCTTCCAGAAACGGAAATTAGCGCAGAAAAAGTCTGCTGATGCACAAGCGCTAATGTCCAAGATCCCGAAGTTGACTGATATGTTTCGTAAACAGCAGTGTCAGTCTGACACAGACTTAGCCGAAGCGACGGGCGCAGAAACATCAAGTGACATGGAAGCCAGTGTACATGGTGTACCTCACCCTGAGCCTGAAGCTGAGGTGGCGACAGCTGCTCAGACTGTCATCGAGAAGTATCCAGAGGACATCGAAAGTGACCTCTCTGCGGAACTGACCCACTTTGCGCAGTTTGTCAAGACCAACAGTGCACGCAGCGCTAAGCTGGAGGATAGTCATAGAAAGACTGGTGTGAAAGCAAACTGTGAACTGTCCATGTATTTACTTCTGCACGATCTGCAGCTGACCCAGACATTCCCGAATGTTGAGATCATGCTGCGTATCTACCTGTCGATGATGGTGAGCAACTGCTCGGGAGAACGAACATTCTCCAAACTGGGCATCGTTAAGAATGTGCTTCGCTCAACTATAGGACAGGGACGGCTGAATATGTTGTCCTTGATGAGTATCGAAAGCGATATCCTGCGTACAGTCGACTTCGATGATGTCATTGACGACTTTGCGCGAATGAAAGTTCGCAAGGCTTCGCTGTAACCATCCTAAGTCGCATGTCTTAACTGGTGACCGAGTGTTAAAGAAGTAAGAATTCACTCAAATTAAGCTTAGTAAACTATTCTCTAATATTAAATATTGATATCAATTAGCTATATATTGCTTGTCTTTCGTCCTGCTGTCATTGTACTAGGTAGTCTGACACTTTTGTAAAGAAACAAATACACCACAAGAAAAGCATCTTTAGGCAGTTAATACTCACTAGTAAGCATGTTGTAAATATGTGCGTGGTGGACCGGTCGTTGTCAGAGGGGGGGGCCTTGGAAGGCAATCACAGCACCGGGCCCGCACAAGCCTTAATGCGGCCCTGCGTACACTGGAGTGGAAGTGAAGGACGGGAATCTCTCTGCAAGAAGAGGGAAATCTAGCTGTTGACGAGTGCCGAACCAGATGAGCTGCGTCTTATTTGGAATAAGTGAGAGCCGATTGGAGGACATCCAAACATTTCTAATTGTTTGTATATTGCTAATGAAAGAGATGGGCTTTATTTATATCATTAGTTGACTAAAACATAAAGGTGTCGGGACGCAGATTAATTCCAATGTTGTCCTATTAAAGTAGCTGGTGAATAAAAATCCGCTGCAATTTAATTCGAGTCCTTCAGCCGCATAATTTGCACACCTTGGAAAGTTGGAACTAAGCCGTCATTAAGCTTTTATCCTTTGAAGCGGCTGTGTGCTGGCTAGCGTAAAAACTGGCGCTCCATAAATCATGCATAAAGTGTGTAAATTATGCAGCTGAAGGAACCAAAGAGAAATCAAGTCGATTTCATTAACGAGCTAACTTATTGCACAATTACCAAAACTGCGCTTGGACACCTTTAAGTTGGTTTTACCAGATGATATATAAACCTATACCTAATCGCGGCAATTTGAATGGACAGACACTTCCGAATGACAGTTTTCGTATCGATGTAAAATGGCATCTAATTCCAAAAAATGGCGTTAAACGATTGAAATTCAATCCTAATAAATCGGTCGATATACTTGCTTTGCTACTCATATCGTACATGATGGACGACGTCAACGACTCTGTTATAGCCATCAGAAGGCTGTAGTACCTTTAGCTGGTTCTCAATTTCTACTGTTAGTCGCAAGACTGGCGAAAAAGGAATGTGAATTGCAATATCTCTGATGTGAAGCCGCTTCTATCTGAAAAGTGATAATAATTTATGATTTTAACATGAATTGATCACATGACTTATTCTTGCATATGTTTACATGTCCAATTTGTTTCCAACTTAGTTATTTACCGGTTTGCTGAAAACAGTTGTGGCCTGTCAGATAGCTAAAAACTTACGGCAATCATGCTTAGTAATTAATTGTATAATATGATATGACCATGTTATTACAAATTTGAGCGCGGATAACGCCATACCATCTCAGACAACTTTAGAACGTTTCGGACGACGATATTATATTAAAGAAATGGATTTACACTCTAAAAAACTTGAAGAGCTGTAATATGCCAAACTCAGTTCTGTCGACAACAACGACTTTTGTTATCATAAGACATAAGCTAGCCTATCATTAAACTCTCAATCGAGAGAACACCGCCACTGCATGGACGTATGTGCATTGCACAACCGTGTTTAGTGCCAGCCAGTGCCAGTCCCAAGTCTGGAAGAAGGAGGAGGGCGACGGTAATGGTCTTTGTTACCACACATCTAGGCGTCAAATAGAAAAACCAACCAACACTCTAAATCTTTCGTATGACAGCCATAAGTTATCTTAGACAATGTAACACAAAAGTATTTCATTCACTTGATGCATTTAAAGAAACTGATTCTCTGTGTAACTCCACCGCTACCTTACACTTTGGTAATGCCAGTCCAAAGTCTCAATAAATGAGCAGAACATCGTCAATCAGCTTCTTTATGAAACGAAGTCTTTAAAGAGAAACTACATCACTGCCTCATAATATGAGGCAGTGATGCATATTTTAATCTATTTTTATATTATATAAAAGAATCAATGGAAGAAAAATCCCTAACAAAGAGCGTGCTGCAGTTTAAAGGATGGCAACACTACATGGTGGAGATGCACAAATATATTAGAAGAGAAAAGTGTACGTATACAATTTTACCATTTTTGTAGCTGCATCACATCAGGGAACTGCTAGCTACGGGATGATGCCATTGTTTTTTAATGGAATTGGTTCCGCTCCTTTACATTATTTGAAGAATCTGCTTCAAATAATATCTGATGTTACTACATTTTCTTGCACGTATAATAGGTGGTCTCTCCATCATTACCATTGGCTGAGCAGCCGTTAATTTTGATTCCCTGAAACATTTGGATAAGATCAATTCAGTTTTGTTAGCACTTTCCCTTTTTAATAAATCGATACAATAGCCACATTTCTATAATGCGTACAGATACGGATATCCTTGCAAAATATCGAAGATGAACTGAACTGAAGTTACCAGAGATGGGTAACCAATCAATTAGATTCTAATCGATTAGCTAATCGATTAGACAGACAGGTAAATCTAATTCTAATCGATTAGCAACACGATTTAGCTAAGTCTAATTCTAAACGATTAACAAATTTCAGCAGCTTATTCTAATTCTAATCGGTTAGCAATTTAACTAACCGTGCCCATCTCTGGAAGCTACGCATTAAGCTATTCTTGAAAGACTTTAAAGGTCGTTGTAGCTATAAGCTGTCGTTGAACTCTTTTCATAGATCGATCGTTTCATCGCTTCGTTCGTGTTACAGAAAATAAGTTTCTAAAAGTCCATTTGTAGTAAATTATTAAGGTTGATTGTTCTGTCAGCCAAAAGATTTGTCTTGTCCAAAAAAGCTGGCTAGACTCTTTAGACACCTCTAAAACATTTCCACAATAAAATATTGTTTCTGACCGATGACTTTTAAATTAGTACAAAATACCAAGGTATGGCGAGGTTGACGTCAACGGCGTTGACACCCTCAAGATGTCGTTAAATAATTGAAACTTAATCGCAAACATTGCACTGCACCACTGCGTTTGCTTTTAAAGTGCCATTCTCAAGCCTGGAAAAAAGGAAAGCGCATCCCTGAAATAACTGTATCGCTGATCTGAATCAGTTTCTGTGTGAAAAGTAATAACGATTTGTAATTTTAATATGAACTGATGTCTGTGTATGCTAACATGTCCAATTTGTTTCCAACTTATTTATTTACAGGTTGCCTAACACTCGCGCGATCTGTCAAGCAGCAAAAAGTCACTTGCTTGCTTGTTTACTGTTTAGCGACCACTGTATGGTAACAAAGACCATTAACCCTCAGGGTACCGAGATTTTTTTGTAACACTGGCTACCAAGAGCGGGGGTGGTGACCACCCCCTGGATTTCGGGTTTGGTTTCACATGTCATATCTTGTAATACAGAAATGGATTCAGCATTCATTTCTGAAGAAAATGGTATATTTAGTTGTACATTATGTGAATGCATCTCGAAATTACATCATTTTTAAACAACGGAACCGATAATTAGCGATATTTTCTATTACTGCGTACATTTTGTACTTTTTGGATAAACAAATATAAGATTATGTGTGTTTTGAAATTGATCAATGTATCCAAGAACATTTTAAACATGATGATGCTTCATTTATAACAATAACCTACAAACTAGTCCATAGTCTGTATTAGATACAGCGAAATCTAAAGGCAACATGAAACAAGACTTTACGTTATTGTTCACGGCAGTCAAATATGTCAGTGGTCCTTGCAGTTATTGCAAGTTATTCCCGTTGTTTTGTGCGAATGCTTCCTGTAACTGGCTTCTCACTTCATCTTCAGTATCTGTTTGAGCTAATATAAGTTCTAAATCTGTAGCTGTCGACAAACGTTTATGTAGAAATATCGGTTTACGTTGTGATGCTGCATCAGTCATTTTCACCCAGATGTTGGGTATTATTATTTATTATGACCACTTCCCGTTTCCAAAAAACAAAAAATTAAGCATGCAAATGTAGCCCTGCATTCCCTCTACAGAATGGTAATCTGTATCTCTTCTGGGAAGAAAACTGAATACGCTATGGTCGAACAACTAAGGGGTGGTATCCATCCACCCTCTGGTACCTCGGCTCTATCGGGTATAACCTTTGAACGGCGTGAGATACCATCATGACTTTCACGTCAAAATGTGCGCCAATGAATCTGCTACAGCTACCTAAAATGTGAAAATTACATTCCATATGAAAAAAAATTATGCATAAAAATGTAGGGGGTGGTGGTTTGTAGCCCGAAGGTTAACGTCGCCCTCCTCTTTATCTAGGCTTTGGACTGGCACTGGCACTGGCAAAAGACACGTTGATCATGTTGAATATGTAGATTAGGCCATTATATGTGATTTAGAGATGTCTTTTAAGAGTTTATTGTTAATGGAAATCCATAATACACTCTATTTTAATAGAATACTACTAATAGGAATAAAGTATACTAAACACAAAAACTCTAATGACATTTTTAGAGTAATTAATAAGATAATTATAATAATAAATGATGATGACGAGGACGAGGACGACGACGACGACGACGACGACGACGACGACGACGACGACGACGACGACGACGACGATGACGATGATGATGATGATGATGATGATGATGATGATGATGATGATGATGATGATGATGATGATGATGATGATGATAATAATAATAATAATAATATATAAATAAATACATAATTAAATATATAGAATAATCATAACAAATACTAATAATAACAATTTAAAATTAGTAATAATAGTAATAATATGAGTCGATGTTAAAGGCCTTGGCAGATAGAAAACGCCGCGCCTTTTTAGACACCTTAATTATGTTTCCAACAGATGCTATATATAAGAAAATGAGGTTAATCGCGAATCTCTTCTTCGCACTTTGAGAGTTTAATGCTGTTATGTCGTTGGCCCTGGCAGCCATAAGTTATTCTCAAACAACGCAAAACTAAAGTCTTTAATTAACTTGAAGAAATTACAGTAACTGATTGTGTCTGTGTAACTCCACCACTTCCTAATACTCTGGTTGTGCCAGTCTGAAGTCGGGATAAATGAAGACGGTGACGTCAATCATTCTGTGAAAAGCGTCGTTAAACAGAAACGTGCTGTCAGTTTCATGGTTGTTACCTTCAGATGGCAGGATGTGTCTACAACACTGCATGTTGGAGATGTCCAAATACATTACAAGCGTAAACGTTCTGCATTAAGTGTTAGTCGATCATTTTCGCAGTTATGGATGAGGTTGTTCGTGAAGAAGATGGATCGAAGGCTACAAATATATTGCTACGAACGAAACTGAAAGGGTCGTTTACGTCGACTGTATATTTTAAGATTCAAGGAAAGAAGCCACCTAGAGATTAGTTAGGTTGTTTCTGTTTAACGACACTCTGTCAGACTATGCTGATTAGCGTCGCTACCCTCTCTTGTCCAGGCTCTAGATTGGCACCACCCGGAAACGAGAGTGGCGGTTAACCTAGTCGTTTAATTAATCAATAAGTTTCAATTGTCTGCTCATGGCTGCCAAGACCTTTGACGTCAACGTAGAATCTCATCAGGCAAAATTTGTGCTGTATATATTCTAACGACGAAAGTCAAATTTTTCCGTATATAAATCCTCGGCTGAGAGCGTTTCAAAGGTGTCGTAATCGAATCACATTATATGTAGCGTCTAGCGACATCTCACGGCTACTAGTGCGCTGCATGTAGCGATTGGTTGGTTAGTTGCTGTTAGAACAAAGATGATTGGCCTCGCCCTCCTCCTTTCTCCAGGCTTGAGACTGGCACTACATGGTATAAGGCAGCAGTGGGACTGTATGAATATTCAGTTGATAACTTGATATGCATGAATAATCAGAACTGATATTGATTTTATTACGGAATGGTTCCGGAGCTCCATCGTTTGAGGCTTTGTGCATTAGGCAGCGGCGCAATAGAAGTTACAATTGAAATTACAATTGCAATTACTGTTGAAGCTATAGTTACAGTTGCAGTCATAGATCGTTTATAGTAAGAATGTTATACTCTGTAAAAATGTATGTACACCAAAGTGCGGATATGCAATTGGTTGAATAAAGAATATACTTACTTACTTACTTACTTAGTCACAGTTACATATACATTACAGTTACAGTTACTATTACAATTGAGATGTTATAGTTTTGCCCCAAAATATTCAGCTGATGTATTACTCCGGTCTCTTTCAGCCTCCTCCCATCGACCACTACGCTCATCAAACAGGCTTGACCTTTTAGTTCCTCATACTAGAACAGCGATGGCCCAGTCCCGTTCATTTAACTCAATTGGTTCCTCTCTTTGGAATGCGCTGTCTCCATCTACTCGCTCTCGAATTCTAGCTAATAACCTCTCTTCCACCTTTTCTTTTCTCAAAACCTTCTTCTTCTCTTGTGGCCTTGCGCACTGGTAGCGCCTCTGAATGGTTCACCCTATGAGAGGCGCTTTATAAATGTTTGAATACAATACAATACACTGAGAGTTGCAAGGCACGAGTTAGTTAGGTAGGTAGGCCTAGTTACCTTACCTTACAGAGCATTATTCTCAGAATATCTGCTATCCTTGGTGTGTTGCTGTTTAGAGACACTGTGCCATAAGAAAGATGACTGGAGTCGCCCTCCTTCTTTCTCACAGCTTCGGACTGGCACTACCAGAATGCAGGCAGTTGCGGAGTTAGTAGTAGTTCCAGAACATATCGACATCTTATGGCCATCAGAGCCGTTGACGTCACCATCCCCTTTTCCCATGCTTCGGACTAACACTACCTGTCACCATTAGCAGTCGCAAACGAATCTTGAGTTTAACAATGTCTTATGGTAATAAAGGCCGTGGACGTCGAAAGAAACTATTTCGAACACTTCTCAACGTTTATTTGGCATAAAGCAGTCGAGTATCCGCAGCTATAGGTATCAATACAGGACTGTTCTTCTGTTTTCTCTTATTGGTGAATATCACACTTTAAAAGGGTTTGCTCTTATTGTAACAGTTCTAACCGTTCAATTTCTCTTTATTATAGATTGATACAATAGCCACATTCGTGTAGACCCTAATGTGTAAAAATACGCAAATCCTTGCATCATCTATAATACGAACCGAAGTTACGTAATATTACTGACAGACTTCAACGGTCGCAGTAACCATAAGATTTCGTTGAACTCATCGTTGTGTCACTCAACATCAGTTTCTAAAAAGTCCATTATTTTGTGGTAAATTCTTGAGGTTGATTTTCTGACAGCCACAAAATGTCTCTAGTCCGAGAAAGATCACTACAACGTTTGGACACCTTTAAAACATTTCCAACAGAAACTATACATTAAAAATATTGCTTCCGCCCGATGACTTGAACAAAAACTTCATTGTGTATAGTGAGGTTGTTGTCAACAGCCAGAAGATGTCGTTAAACAATTGAAACTGAATTGCGCAAATGAAACTTCGCCACTTCCGTTTACTCTCGTAGTGCTGGTCTCAAACTTGGAGAAAGAAAGAGAGCAGTCACTGTGTCTCTGATATAAAGCAATGTCTATCTGAAAAGTGATAATAATTTCTGACTTAAGCATAAATTGATCACATGACTTATGTTTGTGTATGCCTAAATTTCCAATATGTTTCCAACTTAGTTATTTATAATCAATCAATCAATCAATCAATGAATCAATCAGTCAATATTCCTTTAATTCAATAAATTTAGCTGTCAAGGACGTAACTGGTTAAGAAACACGGAGCTATTGGTATGGTGTGTAGTGAGGTTGCTGAACACTGTTGTGACCTGTCAGGTAGGACATAGTAGCCTAACAGTTTTCACACTTGGCAATGATCGAGTATGCAATAAAACGATATGTCATTGCTATAAAATTTGTGTGGAGCGCAGATGGTGTATGTCCATTTTGAGACACAGGTCTTACATATCGTCTTTATTTCAATTTATTCTCATGTCACAGAATATCAATTTAATGAGTGGTCTGAGGATCTATTTATAGACGTCTTCAATGACACACAGAAAATATGATAATTTCACTATGTTATATATTTCACATTCCTTTGAAAGTAAAATTCAACTTCAATTTCCTCGAAAGTATTGAATCTGGACATAATGCGGTCGATAACGTTAGTCGTTTTTATTTCTGACTTCCATGCAACTCCCACTGTGCTTTGGAGACGTTGAACAAGTCCTTATCCACACAATTTCTCAGCATGATAGATTAATGCTTTGCTATGACGATGGTGGCGCTTAAGAAATGCATCTATGATTAATAATACATATCATCATCATCATCATCAGGGATCCATGGGCCGAAGGCCCGTAGGTGTCCAACGCTTGCATAGGATCCATGGGCCGAAGCCCGTTGGAGTCCAATGCTTGCATTGAATTTCATACGTATTTTTTCTTTACGAACGGTATCTGCAGTATCTGCACCCATCCGTTCGACCTTCGCACTTCTCCCTTAAAGAGAGTTCCAGGCTTAGGACTGGCTCTGATACCCACTATCTTGTGGTATCAGAGGCGGCGATGCCGCCCACGTTTGCCAGCTTTTTCATATACTTTAGTATTAATGAATCAATTTAGCATGCAGCTACGGTTTAGGTTGTTTATGGAAGAGCATGGAACGAAGGCTACAAATATATTGCAAATGCTATGAATGTGGCTGCAAGGATCGATTTAAACAAATGTATACCTTAAGATTCAAGAAAAGACACCACCTAGAGATTAGGTAGGTAGTAATTGTTTAACGATACTGTGTCATCACGATGCTGATTAGCGTCGCCCTCCCCTCTCATCTAGGCTCTAGACTGGCGCCACCAGGAAACGACATTCGCGGTTAACCATGTCATAATCAGAAGTTTCGTTTGTGTGCCAATAGTTGCCAAGGCGGTTGACGTCGACATAATTATTGCCAAGTCTAATATTTCTGTAATAATTCTAATGATGAAAGTTAATATTACCTATATATACCCTCGGCTGAAAGCATTTTAAAGGTGTCGTAATAGAGTCACAGCATGGCGACATCTTAAAGCCACAGTAACTAGAGGGCGTTGGTTGTAGCGATTGTTAGGTTAGTTGGTGTTTACCGACCCTGTGTTATAACAGAAATGACTCGCTCCGCCTGTCTACTTTCTCCACGTATGGGATTGGCACCACCGAATATAAAACTGCAGTCTGGCTGATAATATTATGTACGAGTAATCAGTGATGTGTATGAAAAATCAGGTCAATATTGTGATACCGATGTGATTATTATTATTATCTATGACTACTGATACATATATTTGAGTATCAATGGGGATCATTTTCGCAGTTATAGATGATGTTGATCTTGAAGAACATGGGAAAATGGCTACAAATATATTGCAATTGCTACGAATGTGGCTGCAAGGGTCGTTTACGTCTACTGTATACTTTAAAATTGAAGAAAAGACACCACCTCGAAATTAGGTAGGTGGTTTCTGTTTAACGAAACTGTGTCATAACGATGCTGATAAGAGTCGCCCTCCTCTGTTATCCGCACTCTAGATTGGCACCACTCGGAAACGACTGGGGCGGTTGACTTAGTCGTTAATCATTAAGTCTTAATTGTTTGCTTATGGCCGCCAGGGCCGTTAACATCGACGACCTAATTAAGCTTTGGGGTTTCTACGGATTCTAACGATGAGACGCAATTTTTCTTATATAAAGTGACCGCTGAAAGTGTTTTAGAGGTGTCTAAAAGAGTCATATTATGTTCCATTTAGCGGCATCTTAAGACAACGTTGTTGGTTTGTTGCTGTTAAAAGGCGCTATGTTAGAGCAAAGATGATTGGCGTTGCCCTCTTCCTTTCTCCATTCTTGGGACTGGCACCCCCGAGTATAGGGCAGGGGTGGGGCTGATTTATTACATCAATCAGTTGACATGTTTGCAAAATCCGATACTGATCTGATTTCGGCATACATGTAGTTTTGTGCGCCATAGGTTGATGCCTAACGCCAGAGAAGTTAAAATTACAATAACAATTACAAGCACAACGCTTTATAATGTTACGCAGTAGTGACCGATCTAACGGCTGTGACTTCGAGGTTTCTGAACGAACGCCGTATTTCTAACATTTGGCCAAGTCTCCGGTAATTGTCTTTCCCAATGGCGCCAATTAAAGCCGGTGATAAGAATTTTGAGAAGATTAGGGAAATAAGGAGGATGTTTGAGCTTAATAAATCACATAATAAAAGCAGCTGGTGAAAATGTAATGCGATTCTAGTTTGAGTCTTCAATCGATTCAATTGTTCGCTTTTATGCATGATTTTATGAAGACATATTTTGAAGGACTAGCTTTGTTCAGGAACAATAATCGTCGGTGTTACGTTGGCACCGTTAATCAAATTAATAATAATTGAAAAGTCCATTGTCCATATTGTGCGACTGTAACTAGATGTCGCTAAACCGTGTATAAATGCGAGACACTAATTAGACCTATTGGCACCAAGTCGACGCCATGAAAATAAAAAGAGGATGCCCGTGGCGCATTGGATAACATCTGGCACAGAGACCGAGAGGTACTGAGTTCGAGCCCCCGTTGGGCGGATATGCTTTGTAGGCTGCTATTAGCGCCGTGTATTGCAGGCTGTCTGTTCTGTTAGTAGTTAAGATTTAGATTGCATAACATGTAAATGTACAGCGCAGTGCGTTTGTCAGGCGCTTATAAAAGAAAAGATATTATTATTATTATTATTATTATTATTATTATTATTATTATTATTATTATTATTATTATTATTATTATTATTATTATTATTATTATTATTATATTATTATCACATAAGAATGATGAGACATGTTATAGATAATATCTGACAAAATAAACAGACCTTATTGCCAACTGACGCCGGAAAAGTTGTTCGCATCCATTGAACAATAATGTGCACATCAACATAAATTATTATCATGGACTGCATTCTGCCGTATGGCATGGGTCAGGAACGCCTCTGAGTAGGGATCTTGAAGTGGCGCTATATAAATTTTGATTTATTGATTGATTGATTGATTATGTAGGCGAAAGATGTACTGCCTTTTGACTTTGCTAACTGACATTCCATAAAAAACACCCCTAAATCACTTTCTACTGAAGTTATAATTATATTCAAAAATGTGTTTAATCGATTGTGAATCAACAAACTGAAGGGAAAACTGAAGAAAAGAGCCAGGAAACGTGATGAATGGCGAAATTGGACGTACGAACCTGCCTAGCAAGGCAGAGAACCAAAAGAAGAAAAGAATCAACAAGTAACTGTTGTTTCCACAATAAAAACTGTTTGAAAACCGAACTCTAAAGGTCGACGTTAAAATAATGTCGTTAAAGACTGGTTCCTAATTATTATAATAGGTAGCATATGCGATGCATCTCTAGCTTTCTTCCACTAGTAAACCCATCCACAGTGGGAGTCGATCTACTTAAACTTAATAACATATGTTATGAATTTGTATTTTATTATTGAATTGTATCTGCTAACTTCCACTGTATCAAAATTAAGCTTAAATCGCTGAGCATTTCAGTGGAAGAAGACTTGTTCAAGGTCACACTACGTATTAAACGTCTCAGGTGAGGATCGAACCCACGCACTCAGAATTATAGGGCACAAGTTAGGTAGTGATCTTACCTTACAAACATTACACTGTTTATGTATGTATGTATGTATGTGTAGGCTATGTATGAGCACTTGTTATAGCGCCCCTTCTGATTTCTACTCAGAGGCGCTCCCGACTACAGCGCGGACACTGAATCGGAGTTTCACGCCGAAGCGCATGAGCAATAATTGCGAGTGAAGGACTTGCCCAGGGTCCCTACGCGGCGGCTTTGAGGTGGATTTGAACCCGCAACCCTCCGGCTGCAAGGCACCGAACATACCCCTACACCACCGCACCCCGTTTAACAGCGTTTAACAACGCTGTCATGACGAAGAATCGTTGTAATCGATTACTCGTCGGTTTCTTCCTTAACCTAGGCTTTGGCCTGTCACAACATTATTTAACGACCACTCATAACTGCCATCGGCGTTGTCGTCGACTTTACACTACAAAAAACATCACTCCCGAAAATCTAATCTCGATCGATGGTTTCCCAGTTTATTGACATCTTAAGGCGTCGTCAGAAGTTATTTTAACAGTTCCCATCGATCGTATGGCCTAAGACATTATACACAACCGTTTTTCTGCTTCAACTTATAGGGCAGCCGATTTAATTCACAAGCCAATTTATTGCCAGTTACAAAGCAATAAATGCCTCTAAATTAAAAGAAAGACAGTGAGAAAGAGTATGACCTGAATATCATTAAGATCATAGCTTTCACTCTTGGTGTCATTTCAAGAGTTGTGTAAAACCGGATATTGCTAAAGCTGCATCTGAACTTTTTCAATTGGGATGTGGAGTTGACGTCAACGCCCATGACAGTTATGAGATGGAAGGAGCTTCACAATTCTCCTTCAAAAATATTTTTTTTTCACTTGCCCTTCGTAATATTATAGGCCTATTCATCTTTCGCTATGGCTATAGTTGTTGCTCATGAAGATGCACGTTGACTAGACGCTCATATTCCGCAATTTAAACTTTACTTAGCTCAGGTCACAGTTTTCCTGGATGTTATTGATCACTATTAAAGGTTAACATAGCTCTTAATTGAAGCCTTTGTAATAAGTTAACTTTCAAAATTTCACTGGCAACGTGACAAGTGACAACGTCGAAAACAATGCTACGTCGATTTTATATAGCATCGGTCAAAGCAGTTTAAGAGGTGTCTAAATTCCTTTGTTTCTTTCATCGTATGACACGGTGCGCCGACTTAGGAAATTTCGTCGACCTTACTATAGACTGAAGAGGTTAACTTAAAATAACCTAAGAGCCGTATTATGCCACACGGACGACGAGAACTATTCAAAATAATGACTGTCGACGTCAATGGCCTTTGTTGCCACAAGATATCGTTACCCAGGATCCATCCATTCAGTATTTTATTACACCCGAAGGCAGAAACAAATCAGACGTCACAACATACATGCACAAAGCTGAACAAACATTATTCAGTCAAACAATACTTAGAGTCCTTAGATGTCAGTAGATGGCGGTAAAGCAGCAGCAGCAGCAGAATTTGCCGTTGTTTTGCTAGTAGTAGTAGTAGTAGTAGTAGTAGTAGTAGTAGTAGTAGTAGTAGTAGTAGTAGTAGTAGTAGTAGTAGTAGTAGTAGTAGTAGTAGTAGTAGTAGTAGTAGTAGTAGTAGTAGTAGTAGTAGTAGTAGTAGTAGTAGTAGTAGTAGTAGTAGTAGTAGTGGTGGTGATGGTGGTAATAATAATGGAATAAATAGTAGCAGTTATAGTAGTAGCAGCATCAACAACAACAGTAGCAGTAGTTATCTAAATGCATTCGATTTTGCTTTTCTTACCGCTACATGTTTAAAACTGTTATGTACGAACATCGTGGTATGTAACCAGTCTGCTATGTTTTGCAGAAATTAAATAATAAATATTTTGATTATGATCAAAACTGTGATTCTGGTTACCAGTCCGCAAACCGGGACCCAGTCACTCGGGGAATATTCGCGGTTCATGTTACTTTGAGTTAGCATCGAGTGGAAATCGTTAAGTTGGAGGTCTTCTGCAAAAGTTTTGAGGTAAAGTCTATGCTAACGGTCCTGCCAGTCACAAGATGCCGCGAGACCTCGGATAACGCCAGACCTGGTTGGACACCTTTAAACGTGTTAACATGAAGCTATATATGCAAATGCGTTTGACCGCAGGAATTAACACACACGAAATGTTTTTTATGTTATGTCGACGTCAACGGCCTTGGGAGCCATTATGTCATTTTGAACAATATAAAACTAAAGGACTTTATTTACCTGATGATGTTAACGTAACTGATTCTGTGTGGAATTCCACCGCTTCCTTATAATCTGTGTATAAGGAAGTGGCGGAATATTTTGAAGTATGGATAAACGAGAACAACAACGTCAATCATCTTCATTATGAAACACGTCGTTAAACAGAAATTATATAGCCTAACTGCCTCTTACTTAAAAGAACCAATGGGTGGAAAATCCTCCAACAAAGAGCGAGCGACTAGTTTACTGATTGTGATTGTAGCACCACATAGTGGAGGTCACCCAGGAGGTGTCGAAATAATTTTATATCACAATCGAAAACCATCTCTTATACAATTATACCCTTTTTAAATCGGCTTCACATCATAGACATTGTTATTTAAGGAATGATGCCAGTGGTTTTCATGAATTTGTTCACCTCTTACGTCTATACAAAGATGGGGAGGGTAACAATTGGGTATTATTTGAAGAATTGTCCTCAAATTGTCGCTGATGTTGCTATAGTTTCTAATTTGCAGTCAGCAAAATAGAAATGATATATCATGCAGTCTGCGTTTCATTATTACTGACTGAGAAGCTGTTTATTTCGTTTCCTTGTTATCTTTGGATAAAATCAAATTCAGTTTTATTAACACTTTCCTTTAAAAATAAATCGTCACAATAGCCACATTTCTATAATGCATAAAAATACGGAAATCCTTACACAAATCGAGGATGAAATGAAGCATCGTAATATTCTTGAAAGACTTTAACAGTCTTGATAGTCATAAGATGTCGTTGAACTCTTTTCACAGATCGATCGTTTCATCGTTTCGTTCGGTTTATAAAAAGTCCATTTTTGGCAAATGCGTGAAGTTAAATGTTCTAGCTGCCGCAAGATGTCTCTAGTCCATTAAAGATGGCTACACCTTTTAGACACCTTTAAATCATTTTCAAGGTAAACTATTAATACAAAATATTTTTATTTTGAGCTAATCGGTTAATCTCATTCCTTTGTATTCTCTCCCGCGGGACATTTCTGGCTCTTTAGTTAACAAACAACTTAAGACTTTCCACTTTGCCCTATTCTATTCTATTCTATTCTATTCTATTCTTCTATTCTATTCTATTCTATTCTATTCTATTCTATTCTATTCTATTCTATTCTATTCTATTTACGGACTTATAAAGCGCCTCTCGCAATACAACTTAATCAGAAGCGCTTCCAGTGCGAAGGGCCCCTCGAAAAAAGAAAAGTCTTAAGAGAACGGTTCGGGAACGTCTCTGAGTAGTTAACCTGATGAGGCGCTATATAATTATATAGATGGATAGATAGACTATCATGGCTGCAGGGTCTTTGTCGTCGACTTTTATATAACCTTATCAAGGCCGTTGACTTTGACAGAAGTTATTTTGAACAGTATCCATCGTCCGTTTCACATAAAACATTTTCTACCGTGTATTGTCTTTCGACGCTCTTCTTAGTGGCGACAAAAGGGCCGATAGTGCATATTGAAAAAATAATGAGCGATGAGGAAGGGGAGTAGGAGGAGGAGGAGGAGGAGAAGGAGGAGGAGGAGGAGGAGGAGGAGGAGGAGGAGGAGGAGGAGGAGGAGGAGGAGGAGGAGGATGATAAGGAGGGGAGAATGAGGAGGTCGAGAAAGAGTAGGTGGAGGAAGGGGGACAAAGTAGAAGGAGTAGGTGGAAGAAGACGAAAGAAGGAGGAAGACGAGAAGGAGAAAGAGAAGGAGAGAATGAGAAGCAGGAATAGAAGGAAATGAAAACATGGAGCTATATTATCATATCCGAACGGTGAGATCTATTTCGGACAATTTCTGTCGACGTAGACGTCGTTCAAAACTTTGAACGCAAAATAGACATCAACAACAACTGTTCTCATAGCCAGAAAATGTTGTTTGGCCATGTCATAATACTAAGACACCTCTAAATCACTCTTAACCAAAACTATAAATTCAAAATTAACATTCTGTCGTTACTGACTACAGAGTTACATCTGTACAATGAATATTGTTTGTAAACTGAATAAAGTGGACGTCAACGGCCATGACAGCCATAATAATTATGTCGTTAAACATCGGGTCGTAATATAGGTAGCAAATGCGATGTATATGTAGCTTTCGTTCGATGTTTTCCCACACGTGGGAGTTGATCTGTCAAACTGAATACGATGTATTTTTTAATCCAATGCAACTAAAAGCGAAAAGCATTTATCCATATCAGCATGTAGGAACAGTTTCATCTGTTTCGTGTAATTTCTGTAAACGTTAATGGCCTTTGTTGCCATAAGACATCGTTAAACTGTTCGAACGGTAAACTATTATCAATCAATCAATCAATCAATCCGTCAATGAAACTTGATATAGCGCCCCTTCAAGACTACTCAGAGGCGCTATAACCTTACCAGACAGGTTGTATCTTGTAATGGACTCGCGATAAAACGCAAATTTTATGTATATAAATAGCGTCCGTTGAAGACCTTTTAAAGGTGTCGTAATAATTATGGTCACACAATATAATACAAATTTAAAAAAATTCAGTATTAATGAATCATTTTCACAGTTATGGATAACATTTTTCATAGAAGAGCATGGCACGAAGGCTACAGATATATTGCAAATGCTACGAATCTGGTTTCAAGGGTTGTTTACTGTATACTTTAAGATTGAAGAAAAGACGCAACCTAGAGATTAGTAGTTTCTGTTTAACGACACTGTATCAAACAAGGTTGATTAGCGTCGCCTCCTCTCTCATCCAGATTACATGTAGACTGGAACCACCCTGAAACGACAGTTGAGTTTAAATCTTATAATATAAGTCCTAGTTTGTTTACGTTGTCCTTCCTTATGTTTGTTTGTCTGTTTCTAAAGGCTCCGAAACGGAACGCTTTAGCGATTTGAAAAATCGCACGAAACGTTATTACGCCACGTCTGTTTCAACGCGACTATTTTCAGCTCACAATTTTATTTAAACGCTGACATATGGACATTTTAAACTTCAAAATTATGAGGTTCCGTAATACCAATAACGGAGTCCATTAATATGCATATTTTAACCTCGCTTGAGCGGCGTGACGTAAGAGAAATGTTGTCTTACGTCACGCGAGGCGCAATCGAAATAAAACACGGGCTCCGTTCCGAAAAATTACGAGCGCTGTAATGGAACACGATCGAGCTTCGTTTACTATTATATTATTTAGCCCGGGGAACAAATAATAGGCCTATATAAGGTAGAGATAAAATTACGCATGGGGAAACCCCGGGCAAAGCCGGGTAAAAAATGCTAGTTAATCAATAAGTTTCAATTATTTTTTTATGGCTGTCGTGCCGTTGACGTCGACGTAATCATAACTTTTTGAAGCCTTAAGTGGTTGATTCTATCTTCACCAAAAGGCGGTTAGCAGTTGGTTTTTCAATAAAGGATATACTTACTTACTTACTTACTTACTTACTTTGGCCATGGGTTCAACGCCCATAGGTGTCTGATGCCGCTCTTTAAACATTCTTCCAATGCCGGCTCTCCATCGCAGCGTGTGTCAGTTCTTGTAGCTGGGCCATTATCCCAAAAGTGGCAAACTGGTGTCCTATGTGTTTTTCTTGGAGTTTCTTCATAATTTGTACAAATTTTTTGTTCCCTCGTTGAAAGAATGAAAAGATGAAAATGTTCCATCACTATTTTAGTTCTTACATGTTTGAAAAGTTTTATTTTTTTTACAAAAAGTACACGAAAAGTCATTACCATCCCCTGTCCGCCACCACGTACAATGCATGACATTCAGCTGCCACGTAAATGTGGTGCAATAATCTGTAACAAAGGTTTCTCATTTTGATTAATGAATAACTAGAGTATCCAGTAATTACACATTTACACTGATTTCAATAGTATTTCCTTCTCCAAAAATCCTTCAAAATTTGTCCAGGGATATACGCGTCATTGCCATCCTCATTTTTTGAAAGCCTCTCGTTTTTACACAACGCACTTACTTACTTCAAGAAATAGAACGAGAACAAGATCTGGGCTAAATCTAACACCAAGCAGAAAAGCCATTTGAATATTTTCGATTGTCTTGATTTTATGAAGGTTTGTTTGCTGTAAATTAGATAAGAGAAAATTTCTGCATCATTGCCATCCATTTATGTATTTCATGGGTTGGGTGGATTACAACATTGATAACTGATTTTCTTCATGGCTTTTGTGGAACAGATTGAATTACTTATCTCATAGAGTAATTCACATGGAAATGTTTCATGTGCTGTCATTGAGGACAGCATTATGTCATTACCATCCTCTGGTTGTTTTTCATCATTACCATCCCTTTTTTTCAGAATTCTGCGATTTTCTCATTACCGTCCCATCTTCTTAGGGATGGTAATGATGCATTTGTTATTACCATCCTCAAGGGTCATTACCATCCCATTTCATATAAAAATTAAAAATAGAAATTTGGAAGTAATTAGAATTTACTTTGAACTCTGAAAATGTTTGCCAAGTTGCACCTAATGCATATAATACACAGTTGTAGTCAATGCTGGACAGATTTTTTCTGTCACTGAAAATACTATAGTGGATTTGTTTAATAATTTCGATAAATTGCTTAATTTCTCAGCACCAGACTAATATATTTTGTGAAGGAAAGGCCTGCAGTATTCCAAATAATTGCTGGTATCATCTAGTTTATAATTTCAAAAATCTAAACACCAGATGTATATTTCAGGTCTGTGTGATCAAGTAAAAAAAGGGGGATGGTAATGACAAATCAGGAGTTTCTTTTGTATAAAATGTTAAAAATAATTAACTTACGATTACAAATATACTAGATTTCTTTCAGATTAGTTAAATTTAACGTAGTAGCCGACTAAAAAACATACTTGCAAGAAAGTTTGGGAGAGAAAAAAATTTCATTTTTCAAAAACCGAATTGGACACTTTTGGGATAATGGCCCAGCTATGCTCCGCACTACTGAGTGATGTCGTCCTCTCTTGTTTGTGCCATCTATCATTCCGAACACTAGCGTTTTTATTTTCCTGTCGTTGCTCATTCTGTATGACTGTATATTCTGTCCAAAATGACGAAATGTGATTTTATTTCTTTATATAGCTTAGAATAAAAGCGTTTTAAAGGTGTGTAATATAGTCGAATTATTTACTGTCTAGCGACATTTGAGGCTACTAGGGCGCTGGGTGTATCGCTTATTTGCAAAAGCAGAAAGAGGAGCAGTAGGAGGAGGACGAGGACGAGGACGAGGAGGACGAGGAGGACGAGTAAAAAGAGGGGAGGAGAAGGATGGAAGAAGGAATAGAACGAGAAGAAGGAAGGGAGGAGGTAAGAGCAGGAGGAGGAAGAGGTGAATGGTTACAAACAAAGTTCGACCGTACGTACGGAACGTACGCTATTTTTTCTGCTGAAATGCGTACCGTACGCGTACGCTATTTTTGGCTAAATTAATAAATAGCGTACGCTAATTTTTATATTTTTTATTATAGAATTAACAAGGAATAACAAAATTACAAATTAAAGAATGGAAAACGTTTTAAAACAATTCCGTGAAGAATTGTGTATTTCTATGTCGTTCTTGCCACGCGGCCGTACTAAGTACTACTAACCCATGCAAGAAAAATATGAATCCGTCAGCCTGTTTTATTTCTGTAGATAAAATAATCAAATTATACAAAATAAAAACAAAATAATAATTTACCTCTTCGCTGAAACGGAACTACAAATAAGAACTGTAAAGTGACGTAATAACGACGAGAAAAAAACGACGAGAAAATGAGGAGACAAAATGTGACGTCACGAGAAGCAACTAATATTAAAGGCTGCTCATACGTACGGAATACGAACGTACCGTACGCGTACGCTATTATTTTTAGTAAATTACGTACCGTACGCGTACGCTATTTTCTGCTGTAACGTACGGTCGAACTTTGGTTACAAATATATTGTAATTGCCACGAATGTGGCTGTCAGGGCCGTTGACTTCGAGATTTATAACCATATCAGACGTGTACGTAACAGTTACTGTAGTCTCATAACCTACTCGCAATAAATCGCAATTTTTAGTTATATACAGCTACCGTTGAAGACGTTTTAAAGGTGTCTTAATAGAGTCACACAATGTACTGACTAGCGACATCTTACGTCTGCTAGGGCGTTGGGTGTAGCGATTGGTTAGTAAGTTGCTGTTTAACGACGCAGTGTTAGTTTAATTAATTTCTAATCACTCTGCCATGGGTCACCTCTTCGCTGACGACATTCAGGCTTACGTCCATGGTTCTCCTTCACCTCAACTCGTTCTTGCTGGCTGTATTGACGCTCTTCCTCATGACTTACACCTATGGATGTCTTCGAATCGCCTCTTTCTTAGTTCCTCCAAAACTCAACTCATCTGGTTTGGCACTCCCCAACAAATCCAAAAACCTCACCTTTTGCTTCTTGCTGAAAACTTCCCCAAGTTCACTTTCTCTACTAGTGTAAGTGATCTAGGTGTCACGCTAGACAGTTCTCTTACTTTCTCTGAACATGTCACTCAGACAGAGTAGTCTAAAAATTCTTCGAAGTGACTACTAATCAGAAGAGTCACTAAACGTGATACATGCGGAGGATACCCGTGGAATGACGGCTTGCGATAAATTGCGAAGTGTACAGTAATGAAAAGAACTAACTGACTGTTGTTGAGGACGTATTTATAGAAGTATTCAATGACACAATCAGAATATGACAATTTAACAATGCTACATTTATATAGTCAATGGAAATTAAAATTTCAATTTATCTATGTCTCTGAATTATTTGGATATAATACGGATATAAAAAAAGCACTAACGGTATTATTAGTTCTTTTTTGCCGGCTGCCTTGTAACGCTCACTGTGCAATTTCTTTAGGAGACTTTTCTGTTTAACGACACTGTGTCATAACGATGCTGATTAGCGTCGCCCTCCCGTCTAATCCAGGCTCTAGATTGGCACCACCCACAAACGGCAGTGACGGTTGACCTAATCAATAAGTTTCATTTGTTTGCTTATGGCTGTCGTCGACTTATAGATAAGTCGACGACTAAGGCCTTGTATTACCTTATGAATTTAGGTCATGTTTTTCTGTCCAACATCTAACGTTGAATTTATTTCACCACAGTTTAACGTCGTCTTATGACATCAAAGGCCGTTGACGACAATACAGAAAATATGCAATACAATCAGAACAAGAAACTTATAGCATCCGAACAACACCATTAAAGGTGTCGAAACAGAGCTTTACAATTTCACTAATATTCAATATTTTTCCAACATAAAGTATTTAATCTCATACTGTCTGTGATCATTATGTCCTGACAAATTTCATTAACTAACAAAGCATACATGTATTATAACTGATTAAGGTATTCCTTTAAACTGTTCATGTACATTAACCAAGCCATACCATTATGCAATATTGAAGAACTAAAGTTGAATGATAGTAATATTGTAATATGAATATTCATTAACCAATAAGTAATGTTTATAATTTTCCAACATCGGGTTCTTATTATTATGACAAAACATATTTTAAACAAAAATCAACAGTCGAAAAGAAGTCGTCCATGGATATTTCGGCAAACAGCATTGTAACACAGTACTGCAATATTATGCAACACAGCAGGCACTCCGATACAGCAACCAAACCAAACCATTTGTAATATATAATACTGTAAAACCAAAGTTGAATAATAGTAACCAGCGTTGCAACCAACATTGCACAATAGTAATATGGCAATATAGATATTCATTAACCAATAATTAATATTAATAATTTTCCAACATCAGAATTTTATTATAAATGTTATATGACATAACATATTTAAAAATTAACAATTGAAAGATGTTATCTATGAGTGTTTCAGTAACCAAAATGTACACATACAACCTAAAATAAAGTATAATATTCCAGTTACAACTTGTGAATCACAATAATGCATTATTTACTTCAAAATTATAAAAGTGTATTAATAAAAGACTAATTAAATATTTATAGTTATAACTAAGAAATACAACTATTCACAGGAACAAACTTAAAATATCCAATTACAAAATTTTACCTTTATTGATTATCTTGACTAACCTATCTAACGTTGAAAGTAAATTTTACTGTTTATATAGCTGGAATTGAAGGCGTTTTAAAGGTGTCTCATATGGTCAGATTATATACGATCTAGTGACATCTTAGGGCTACTAGGGGGCGTTGAGTGTAGCTATTAGTCGGTAAGTTACTGTTTACTGGCGCTGTTTGGAACGAAGATGTTTGGCGTCGCCCTCCTCCTTTCTCCAGGCGTGGGACCGGCACCTCTGAGTATAAAGTAGCAGCGGGACTGATATGCATGATCAATCAGTTGATTGTATAACAAATCAGATCTATGTGGTTTCCGATCTAACGATTGCGGCTTTGAGGTTTCTGAGCGAAAATCTTATTCTCTGTCACAAAGCAAGACCAGAATAGAAATGAGCTGCCTCATCACCGTGATTATCGGCGTGGTGGTGGTGGTGGTGGTGGTGGTGGTGGCGGCGGTGGCGGTGGCGGTGGCGGTGGTTATGGTTATGGCTGTGGTGGTGGTGGTGGTGGTGGTGGTGGTGGTGGTGGTGGTGGTGGTGGCGGTGGTGGTGGTGGTGGTGGTGGTGGTGACGTGGTGGTAGCAAAATTATGCATTCTGAGCATTCCAACAGTAATATTGATTCAATGTAATAGATTTACAAATATTTGTAAGCCTATATTTATTCAGGAACGATATTCGTCTGTTTTACGTAGGTGACGTTAAATAAATGTATAATAATTAACATAGTTCAGGTCTAAGTTGGGCGATAAAAGATCTCGCTAAACCGTAAATAAATTGGAAACACTATTAATTTTAGACCTTTTTCCACCGATGTCTGAAAATATAGCATTATCATCTGATGGAACTCCATTCAAGAAAACTTGGTACTTTATTATAACATGAAAACGGTGAGACCTGTTTCAGACAATTTCACACTATGTCAAGGGCCCTGGTTGCCTTAAGACTTTGTTAAACTGTTCGAATCCATTGAAAGGTAATTTTGTAGCCGAAAGATGTCGTTTGACTGTAATAATGATACTCCTTTAAGACACCTTTAAATCAATTTCGGCCGAAGTTATATATAAAACCAGTAATCTTTATGGATAATGCGACTGAGGCACTATCTCAACAATGAAAACTACTTGGAAACTCTAAAGGTCGACGTCAACGGCGTTATACAATAATTTATGTCTATAAACATTGGATCCTATGCGACCATACGTTCTCGCTTCGTCAACATCAGACCCAACTCTGATGTTATTAGTCAAGTCGTGTGAACTCCTATCGAAAAATAGCTGCCACCTAGCGAGTGGGTGATAAAAAAGCAAATCGCACCAAAGGCGCGATCGGGCACCGTTGTCCTCCAAACTTAATTTTCAGTAATTCTATAATGGTGGTGATGGTGCTGGTGGTGGAGATGTTTGTGTGGGTGATATTGTTGGTATTGGTGCTTGTAGGTTTCTGCGGTGGTTGTGGTGGTGGTGGTGATGGTGGTGGTGGTGGTGGTGGTGGTGGTGGTGATGATGATGATGATGATGATGATGATGATGATGATGATGGTGGTGGTGGTGGTGGTGGTGGTGGTGATGGTGGTGATGATGATGATGATGGTGGTGGTGGTGGTGGTGGTGGTGATGGTGGTGGTGATGATGATGATGATGATGATGATGATGATGATGATGATGATGATGATGATGATGATGATGATGATGATGATGATGATGATGATGTAATTGTAATTGTAATTGTAATTGTAATTAAACATTTGTATAGCGCCACTCAGAGATTCAGAAGCGCTCCCGACCCAGGGCTCTAACAAATGCGATAGTCTTCAGGCGTTTCCGAAACAGAGGAAGAGAAAGGCTGAGGAGCTCAAGACGCAATTCATGCGGAAGATGGTTCCAACTGGAGGGGCCGACATAAGAAAGCTTCTGGATTGAGCAGTTGCACCACGCATGCGAGGGACAACCAGAAGGCCTCTGGCGGCCGAGCGGCAGAGCAGAGCGACCAGGGAGTGTAGAAACCGATGTGCATAAGGCCTGAAGGTATGAAGGAGCTACCCCGAGCAGAGAGTTGCGCATAAGTGTGAGAATTTTGAATTGAATGCGCTGCGGCACAGGAAGCCAGTGAAGAGTTTCCCGAATGAAGGTAGATGTGTGAGAACACTTTGGGAGACCCCAAATAAGGCGGGCGGAGGCGTTAAGAATGGTCTGAAGCTTGGAGAGGTTTAGTGAAGAGAGACCGGCAAAGATGGAGTTGCCGAAGTCAACCCTAGTACAGATCAGTGCATGGACGAGAGTGTTGACCGCGTGAGGTAAGAGTGAGTGACGGATGGTGCGAATTTGGCGTAGCTGATAAAGGCATGTTCGAGAGATGCGATTGACATGGTCTGAAAATGAGAGAACTGGATCCAGGGTAAGGCCCAGATCCCGAACTGAGACAGAGTAGTGGAGTAAGTGGACGTCTGGGAAAGTAGCGCGGAGAAATACCATGTCAATCTTGGCTAGTTGGGCTGATGATGATGAGAATAACATTAACAAAATTAAATTAAACGTTAAATGATAAAACCGACCTGTCCCAGAATGGAGTGTAAATTCCACACAGTTGGCTCCTTTAATTTACATGGTCTGAACCAAGGCCGGTCAATGTTGTCTGAACTGTGCCAAACCTGTTGTATAATATTTGTCCAAGAACACTGGTTGCTGCCCAACAGTCTTGATTGTTTGTCTAGCATAAATGACAGATTCACTGCTGTTGCTAGCTCGGCAATGGCTGATGTGCTTGGTCGAGGTGTTTTAAGAGGTAGGCCATTTGGAGGGGTGGCTATTCTTGTGGACAACAAGCTTGTGTGCAACTTGAAGATACTGATGAAATTAGATAGACTCGTTGCAGTAAAAATTAAGAATCGTCTGTTTATAAATGTTTATTTCCCTGTAAATACATGCAATGGCAATGCCTATGATGACATATTGTTGAACCTAGTAGGTGTCATAGAAAACATCCTAAGCGACTACCCTGAATGTAGTGTAATTCTTGGAGGTGATTTTAACCTAGAGTTTGTAAATGAGTTATCATGTCGTGCAATTTTCAATGACTTTGTTAGATCTGCTAGGCTAAAGCTGTGTGACTCCAAAGTGGCTTGTCCCACAAGGTTCACATATGTGTCTGAGGCAAACAACTCTAAGTCATTTATTGATCATTTCTTTGTTGATGTAGCTCTGTTTGATAAAGTTGAGTCATCAGAGATAATTGACAGTGGTATGAATCTTTCTGACCATTTACCTCTGGTATTGCACTTTTCCGAGAGTCTGCTGGATAATGGTGATGACTTTGTTAGGCAGGTTCCTAATAGCACCAAGTCCGGGCGTATTAGATGGGATAAAGCTGATCTTGCATCATATTACAGTGCTACTAACGTATACTTAGGCCAGATTTATTCATCAGAAATCTTTACAAACTGTAATGTAGGGTGTTTGCATGATCATGATTATGACATAGATGTTGTTTACAACATGATAGTTGATGGACTGTGTCAAGCTGCAGATGAACACTGTCCTAAAACCACTGCGTCGCACTATAAGCACTATTGGGATGGTGAACTCACGGATTTGAAGAACAAGTCTATAGCTGCTCATGACCTGTGGAAAGCATGTGGACGACCCAGTCAGGGACCAATACATGATGCCAAAAGGTGTGCAAAAGCTGAATATAAGCGTGCCATTAGGAACAAGAAATCTAAGGAAGATGCCTATGCTTCTAATGACTTGCATGAATATCTTCTGGCGAAGGACACAAATTCTTTCTGGAAAACTTGGCAAGCCAAATTTAAAGCTAATCATAAACCTCCCTTAGCTGTAGATGGATATAGTGAGCCAAGAGACATTTCTATGGCCTTTGCTTCAAATTTTAGAACTGCATGCTCACCTAATAATGCAAAAACCAGTGATAAACTGAATAAGCGATTTCACAATAGGTTTAGCCAATATAATCCAGCTTCTCAATATAAAGTGATAACAGTAGAACTAGTTGACCAATGCATTCGTAAAATGAAGCGGGGAAAAGCCTCTGGTCTGGATCGCATTGAGACTGAACATCTAATTCATGCTCATCCTAGACTGGTTGTGTTGCTCTCACTGTTATTCAACCAAATGCTTGTGCATGGCAGAGTTCCCACCAGTTTTGGTTTGGGCATAATTGTACCCCTGGAAAAAGGGCCTACCTTAGACAATGGCAATAGTGATAACTACCGTGGCATCACATTAAGTTCAAATCTATCGAAACTGTTTGAAATGTGTGTGCTGGAGCATTATGGCAGCTATTTATGCACATCTGATTTGCAGTTTGGATTCAAAAAGGGATTGGGTTGTTCACATGCAATCCTTGCAGTCGGAACGGTGGTGGACTACTTTACAAGTCATGGGTCAACTATCAACTTATGTGCATTAGACATGTCAAAAGCTTTTGACAAAGTGAATCACTTTGCTTTGTTCAATAAGCTAATGGACAGACAGGTTCCTCGTGAAGTTCTGACCACCCTTATAACCTGGTATAGTCTCAGTGCAGCCTTAGTGAGGTGGGACAATATATTTTCAGATATGATAACTCTAACCTGCGGAGTTAGGCAAGGTGGTGTTCTATCTCCAGTTCTATTTGCAGTTTATGTTAACGACCTAATTGAAAAGCTAAGTCGATCCGGTCATGGATGTAGAATTGGGGAGACATACTTAGGGTGTGTCATGTATGCAGATGACCTCATTTTAATGTCAGCATCCCTGTGTGATCTCCAAGCTATGGTTGACATTTGCTCTGTTGAGCTAGAGGGTATTGACATGAAGTTAAATATAGCCAAATCTCAAGTGATAAGGATTGGATCACATTTCCGTAATGCGTGCAAGAACATCAATGTCAACGGAGTAGAAATTAATTATGTGGACAAGCTAAAATATCTTGGCTGTTTTCTGGTTGCAGCCAAGTCATTTAAACTTAGTTTGCATGAAATGCGTGTGAAGTTTTATCGGTCATTTAACTCATTGTATAGCAAATGCTACAAATTTAGTGAGCCTGTTTTGTTGTATTTGGTTAGTGCACACTGTAAACCATTTCTCCTGTATGGAATGGAGGCTATCAGCCCTACCAACAGTGAGCTGAACTCCTTAGAGTACACGTACAGCTCTGCTATGTGTAAAATTTTCAAAATATGTCATAGCAGTGTTGCATCGGTACTGCAATTCATGCATGAAAATACTATTAAAGACTGTTGGTTTTCCAGAAGACTGCGTTTTATGCACAAATGCCGTTCGCATGACAATGAGGTTGTCAGGTTTCTGTGTTTGTTCTCATACACCATAAGTGGATGAGATTTCTTGTTTTGCTTTTCATGTTCATTTTTGTTGTTGTGCTACCAATGTTTTGGTGAATTAAAGATTGATATATTAACAAAATAATAAAACAAAAGTTAGAAGCAATAATAGTAATAATTAGGCGATGTTAAAGGTCTTGGCAGTCACAAGATGTCGCTAGAATGCAGATAACGCCACACCTTTTTCTAATGTTTTCAACCAACGATATATTATTATTATTATTAAATAAATTTGTAACGCGCGCCAGGTCACACCGAAATGTGAATCAGAGGCGCGGATAGTCAGCCGCCAGGTGAAGATGCACTTAGATTTCTAAATCCTTGAAAACCAAGGAGAAATAGTGAGTTTTGAGCCGCTTTTTGAAGGAAGGAAGTGAAGTTGAGCTACGAAGAGAAAGTGGTAGTCGATTCCATTCCTTTGGAGCAGAGGCGTGGAATGCACGAAAGCCCATAACTGTTCTGCATCGTGGCTCAGCTAGAAGACCTGTATTTGATGATCGCAGGAAACGAGGAGGGATGTAAGGGGTTAGTAGTGCATGAATATAGGAAGCCAACGCAGCTCGTGGAGTAGGACTGATATTTGACAAAATTTGGTTAATCGCGAACCTTGTAAAACAAAATGTTAAGTTCATTGTTATGTCACCTTCGACTGGCAGGCTGTGTTTACAACACCACGTGCTGGAGATGTCCACATATTATAACAAGTGTTGTGAACGTTAGTCGATTTTATTTGCAGTTGGCAGAAATACGACTAAAGTTATCGACCATAATTATTATGTCCATACTCAATACTTTCCAGAAAATTGAAGCTTTAATTTCAAATGAATATGAAAAATATAACATTCTTAAGTTATCATATTTTATTTGTGGTCTTGAGTACTTCTATTAAATAGATGTTCAGATCAACCATAGCTCTTCTATTAAATGACACAAGAATACTATTAAATTAAGAAAATTTGTAAGGGCTTGTGTCTTGGAATGGACATGCAACATTTGCTCTCCACATAAAATTTTATAACATGGGTTACGGCATCGCATTGATGCTTTTCGCACTAGATAGCAGCGCTATAATTGTCATTAACTACAAGCACAGGCACAAACAGTATGTGGCGTTTCTAATAATTATTATTACGCGATAGAAAAAATAGTGTCATAAATATACAGAAACGCTTCAGTTTTTACTTATAGTTTAAATCAGATGTTTAAAAAAGGTGTGTAATGATTCTGAACAGGCCCCACTGTTCTTGCGGCATAATATAGCCTACTTTGATTCAAAATTATTTCGCTAAACTCTGCAACCCTTCCCACTACGAAATTTCCTACCTTTGTTGTCATAAGAAATCGTTAAACTGCTCGAATCCATTGAACGGTAAGGTAGACATCAACAACTCTAGTTGCTACAGGCTGTCGTTTTCGGTAACAATGATGCTCCGATAAGACACCTCTAAATCGCTTTTAGTCGACGCTATATATTTGATAATTACGTTTCACCGTTATTAAAAGATTGCTTGCAAACTCTAAAGGTCGAAGTCAACAACGTCATAATTACTATGTCGTTAAAGATTGGTTTCTAATAAATTATAGATAGCAAATGCGATGTATTTATTTATAATAGCTATCGTTCGATGTTCTTCCACTAGTAACCCATCCAAACCTGTGAGTTGATTTATCAAACCTGAAACATACAGTATGTAGCATCAACGTGTATTATTATAAATGATTTTAACTGATATAATCATAAAAATGAAGCATCAATCGATGGCGCTAAGCTATTGTATGGAAGTTTAAGCGAGGATAGAACCCACACACTCAGAGTTACAAGGCACGAGTTCGGTAGGTAGTGAACTTACGTTACAAAACATGTTATTTCGAGAATATCTAAAGTCGTTTTTGGTTGATGTTGTTGTTGTTGTTTTGGTTTCAATGCGTTTTATGTCACTGCTAATTTCCATGTAGAGATTGACTGCTGACTTAAGAAGTCGGAATCCGTCACTGTTCGTTTTCTGGCAGTGCCAGTCCCAAGCCTGAACAAAGGAGGAGGGCGACGTTAATGGTCTTTGTTACCACACAGTGGTCGTTAAACAGTAAATTATAAGCAAGATTGAAATGATCGCCTTGAATTGGCAATGATGATAGCAAAGACAATAGAACGACGACTATAATTTCAGATCTTATACCGTTTCATTTGAGTTTATTATTTCATCAGTCGGACATGGTTGAGCAGATTGTTGAGCACTGTTTTTAGACACCTTTAAAACGTTGTTAGTCAGCTTTATATAAGCGATGAAAAATTTACTGAATTATTGTTTCACAGTTTTTGGGGACTGCTGGTAGTATATAAGCCTGTAAATAGAAATTCAGAGTTTCGGCGTAATGTCTTTTGACGCGCTTTACAATGATGACAACTAAAGTGGGGATTCAATGGATTGTGAGAAAGAGGTGGAGGGGAGGAAGAGGAGGCGTAGAAGAGACGGGGGAGGAGAAGAAGAAGAAGGATTAGAAGTAAGCGAAGGTTAAAAGAAGACATGTATAATGTGAGGTTATGGAAAGCCATTGGAATTACATTCAGTGACTTTTCTCGTCGCTTTGCATGAAATTATATTATGATCCAATGCAACGCCATGGAAATTTAAAAAAAACAGTGTTCTATATTATCACATACGAATGATATGACCTGTTTTAGTAAATTTCTGACGACGTCAACGGCCTTTGTTGCTGTACGATGTCGTAACACTTTTCGAACCAATTGAACGATAATTTATTCATCAAACCTAACGTGGTTCAAGATGTTGTTTGACCCTGAAAAAATACTCCGCTAAGACACCTCTAAATCACGTTTAACGGAAGCTATAGGCCTATTATATATTATATTCAATAACAGCGTTTGTGAAATTGATATCTTTATGTTAATTTAGAGAGATAGATGTGATGCTCTGTAAATATTGTAATTAAGAATAAGATTAAGATTGAGGAGAAAACAGTTATTAATAGAGCCTATATGGCCGCAAAAAATGAATGGAGAGCCTGTAAGGCTAGAAGATTAATTTTGTTTTTTTTAATATCAAAAAAAGAAGGAAAAAAAGGAAAAAAAAGAACAACCACCTGTCAAATTTCATCGTCAGAAAAGAGACAAAGACAAGAAAAGAGAAAGAATACTGATGAAAACCATTATTCGAAAATGAACTTAAATACGTCAAAAACTTTAAAGTCGTCAATATCATATCAGAAGTAGAATCCAAGACGGAAAAAAGAGAAAGATAACTAATGAAAACACTACACGAAAATGAACTGAAATGCATCAAAAGCTTTAAAGACGTCAACGGCCTTTGTTGCTAAAAGATGTCATTAAACATTGGATAAATTTAAAAAAAAGTTTGATCGTTAATTAATACGGATGAAAACTTGGGAAATTCTAAAGGTCCATGTCAACCAAAAATTAAAAGCATATTATATGTTATTCCATTGCTCACTACGGCTGTCCCTTTATAACTCGTAAAAACAATTATTTAGAACAAAGTTTATCGTCGTCATATGACATGCAAAGACCGTTGACGACAAGCAATTATTTATAGTTTCATACATATATATAGTGTCGGCTGAAAGCGTTTTAAAGGTGTCGTAGCAGAGTCATATGATGTACAATTTAGCGACATATTAAGGCTATTATGGGGCGTTGGGTGTAGCGGTTATTTGCCGTTCAACGACGTTGTGTTATAGCAAAGATGAATGGCGTCGCCCTCCTTCTCTCTCCTGGCTTGGGACGGGCACCAACGAGAATAAGATAGCAGAGAGGTTGATATGTGTGTTTAATCAGTTGACATGTTTGATGTCAATATCTTCTGGATATTGACCTAATTACGGCTTGGTTTTGGGGCGCCATCGGTTGATGCCTTGTGCATTAGACACCGACGCAATAGAAGTTACTAATAACAATTACAATCACAGCTGCACTTGCACTTACAATTACAGCTACAGATGCAAATACAATTACACTCACAGTTACAGTTACAAAAACATATTAAAATTACGATTGCAATTTCATTATTACAGCCACCGTTGCAATTTTGGTGACGTTTACAATGATACGCACTGGTCCATCGTTATCGCATTTGGTGTCCTATCTAACGGTTGTGGCTTCGAGGTTTCTGAACGAACGCAGTGTAACGAACTTTTTGTCTATGCCACAAAGCAGAGGAGTTATGAAGAAGTCGCAAGCTGAACAGTTAATAGAAGAGCGGCAATGCACTGGCCTCCATGTCATGGAACTTGGAATTTGTCCATTGCCAGCTCAGAAGCCGAATAGGAAAGAGGGCCTTACCACTGTGATTATATGATGGGAGCAGTGGTGGTAGTTGTGTTGATGGAGATCGTAGCGGCGGTAGTGGTCACCAGTGGAGTTGGTTATGATGATGAAAACGACGATGCTGATGTTATTGATGACGACGATGATAATGATGATTGCAACGACACTAGACAGACGACAACATTTTTTCATATGTCAGGCCACTATTTCATAAGTGTGACGTGGTCGATTGGTTGAGCGCTCTCTGTAGACACCTTTTTAACGTTGTTAATCGATCTATATAGGAATGCTCACATTAATTGAGCTGTAATATGCCAAAACTAATCTTTGTCGGCGGCAACGGCCTATGATGTCATAAGCTGCCGTTAAACTGAGGATCCATCCATCCACCGACTTGTTTAACTCCGCCGCCGGACGTCCGTGGATTGCAAATCTGTGCTTAGTGCCAGCCGGTGCCAGTCCCAAGCCAGGATAAAAGAGGAGGGCACGACGCTAATGGTCTATGTTACTACACAGTGTCGTTAAACAGAAATACCTACCTAACCGACTTGTCAGAACGCTTTCCTTAGACACCCATAAAACTGGGTATTAGGTTGTATAAAATATAACCATGGTATAGGCATATGGTTGGTTAAACACTTTCCAAGTTACATCCTGGATGAATGTGAGAGTTTCTGCCGTGTAATGTACTATTTAGACGGAGTTTGTAATGGCGACAACTAAAGCCGGTAGTGGAGACCAAAAGAAGTAGAAGGAGAAAGAGCAGGAGGTAAAGGAGGAGGGAAGGGGAAGACGAGAAAAAGGAGGATGAGAAGGAGGATGAGCATGAGGAGAAGAAGGAAATCAAAGCAAAGGCAGCTATATTATCATAATTACAGGCACTTTTAGACATACATGTATGTCAGAGAATTTCTGACGAGTTGAGACCTTTGTTGCCATAAGCCATAAACTATTCGAATCCATGTTAAATAATCCCGGACATATCCTTCATTACCTACTACCCCCTGTCCTATATACTGGTCACGATTTGCGCCCACGCTCACATAACCGTGTTCTTTCTAGATTTGATTCCCTCACCAGGCGTGGTTTCCTGGCTAGGATGTTGTACAGCTAAGCCATATAGTGTTTTTTAGTTTACTATTTACTAACTTTTTCGCTACTATTTGATAACTTTGTATAACTTTGTATGTACAGCGCCGTGCGTTTGCCAGCGTTTAATAAAGAACACACTTACTTACTTACTTACATTGAACGCTAATGTAGACATCTTCAACTCTATTAGCCACAAGATGTCGCTTGAGCGCAACGATATTGGTCCGTTAAGACACCTCTAAATCACATTTATCTGAAGTTATATATTCATAAATTTTGTTCGATCGCTAATGAAGATATTTAAAGATATAAAAGAAGATATTTCTATGTTATTAAGAAATAAATGTCAATTGTATAAAGATGAAACGTCTTTAAAAACCCTTTTGACGGTAAATGTGTTTCAGAATGAAGTGTATAGGCTACTTTGTTTGATTACTAATGGGCGAATTTTGTGAATAGATATTTTAATTTTTGTTGCTGTGAGTAATTTTTCCCCTCTTCTTGTTGGTGTCAAATCTGTGGATATTTAATTACTCTTTTACTGGTGCTTTTTGCTTCTAGGATTGCGTATTGCATTATTATGATTTGCATAATTATTATAATAACAATCTTTTGCCTTAACTCTAGTTATATGTATGCGAGTTGGTTGATGAGGCGTATAATTAGATCTTAAGTATGTTTTATTATATAAGTAATAAAAATCTGATGTAAGTAAATTACATATATGGCATATTGTTCATTGAGTATCTATAACACTTTGTTTTAAGTATCACATGTTTAGTTTGGTTGCTGTATTGGAGTAAATATTACATTGCATCATAATGCAGTACTTCATATGTTGTAATAAGGAAAATGTAGTTGTTGTGTCTCAATGAACATGTTGAAAACAAACTTTAAGCAATTGTAATATGTTTGTATCAAATATTTTTTTTTACTTAATGAAACTTACGTTTGAGTGTATTGGATGCTTGAACAGTCTACGGGTAAAATGCCGACTTTGTGAATTACTTATATCATTTAATGTTTGTGCTGTTTTTATCAAATTTTTATTCAAAAAAGTATAATGGTAAATAGTGAATGTTGTCACAAGATGCTAAACTGAAAATTAATAAATAATCACTTAAAAGAGTACAAGTAGAATAAGAATCTAACGTCATGATATTATTATAATTAAATTTGTATCGAATCATTTAATCACAGTGTGTGTATCACAGAAAGTAGGCCTAACCGATGCATTACTTTATGTTGTTTAACATTGAATTTTGTGACATTGTAAGGATTTATTTTGACACCTTTAAATGGTGTCGTTTGGACGTTAAATTTCTCGTTTTCATTGTATGGTATAAGCTTACATTGTGAATTGTCGTCAACGGCCTTTAACCTTTATTTACCCACTATGCCTTTTAGGTGAAATTTTTAGATGGCCCTTAGATATGTGTTCTTATATTGATGGTATTAAAACAGAAATGACAAGCTTTTAGTGATATTTCACATTTAAGGTCATTTTTGGGATGTTCCAAAAATGGAACGTTGGGTCATTCCCACTAGCATTTTTTTACAATGGCAGTTCAACATGAATACACGATACAATATTGACTTATGCACAATTTATTGAAAACCAGTTTGTTTAAAGGTATGAAAACTTTCAAAACAGTTCACTTGAAGTATCTTGAGGCACCTGACACATTCTTTGGTAGTGTTTTTCTTCAAAAAATGAAAAAAACAACGAGCCTGACTAATTAAAGATATGTATTGCTCGATCCCATCGCAATGTGTCATGACAACCTTTGACGTGCCTGAGCACTTTTTCACAGGATTTACAGTATTGATACTGCTGGAACATGCTACTACATTGTTATCTGACTACCTAGCAACAACAATTTTGGCATGACATGTGTATTCAAATGTACCTCTTTCTTGTTTTGCAAACATATTTTCTTGTCATTCAGAGGTGCTGTTCCGGTTCGCCCATCACGAAAATCATGTCCGTGGTGGTCGAACTGGAATAGCACCTCTGAATGACTGCTGCCCAACATCTCAGCTTAGACAGAAGACTGTCACTTAGTAAAAAGATTGTCAAATAATAGCATGTGATATGGTTTCCTGTGATGTATTAGGAAAAATTCATGGCAACGCGCTCACCAAAAGTGGTTTATGTGGGTCGCCTACTCCTGCCACAATAAATTATTGCTTGATATGGATGAACATCCTATTCATGAATAAGACATACAGATCTTATAACTAAATGTGATTGGCTTTCCTCTTATAAACATCTCTAACCCATGATGTCTATGGTTAGGCACAGACCGACTCATAAATGCTAAGTTTGAAATGAACAATTCCAAATTGCAAAGATTTGTGTTACTGATCATATAGTGCACACTCTGCCATTATAGAGAGATCTTTCAGCTGCCTGCATGGCAGTACATCCTCTTTTCATGGATTTAGATATTGCAGTTGCTATTAGAGTGCATCAGGTGCTCAACTGTGTTGCAGTTATTGCGTTATTTTCTAAAACTCCAATTTAAAATATGTACTAATTATTACAAAATCAGTGTTAAAACATGGGCATATATAAGGGGTTTTACGGGGTGGGGTCACCCTAAATAAATTGCCGACTTTTTTTCTATGCAATTATATGCGAAATACAAAAAAATGAAGTTTTTCGACCATTTCCAATGGAAACCCCAGAAAACTTACCCCCCCTCGAAATTTTTCCAGGCTACGCCCCTGGTTAATATAAATTAAATGAAACATAATATTAAAACAAATTAATGATACATGCAACAATCCAACAGTATATACTGGAAAATTATGAATAAGGAACACAATCACCTCATATTGGAATTATACTAATGAGAGTGCACCAACGTTCCAAAAATGGAACATGCTTCAAAACTGGGTTTTTTCTTCTAGAGTTTTGCTTCTTTTTCGGTAATTTTGATTTTTATCACTGACTTTAGATATCAATCAACAAAATACAACGTGTCTCACCTGTAAAATTATGACACAAATATTTATTTCAACTTCCTAAAAGATTTTTTTCAAAAATCACAAAATTCGTCAAAATTACGCATCTGTAGCACAAAAATAAATAAAGTCAATCAGAAAATTACCACTGTTTTACATTCTCCATTCTTAGATCTTTCATTTGATATGCAAATATAATAAATTTACCAAGGCAGAATTATTTTTTTAAACATTACAAATTATGTTCCAAAAATGGAACGTTGGTAAAATAAAGGTTGTCATAAGGCGACGTTAAACCTTTGATTAATAATAATAAATCGTTAATGAAATAATATAAGTAAAATCCCAACGGACTTATGGTCTGAATGCCAGGTGCTTGAAACCATTGATCATAATATTAATTGCTTGTAAAAAAACATGACATATAAAAATTAATACTAAAAAAATGTACGTTGAAAAAAGTGGAATGCACTGTTAAAAGTGTGTTGTCTATTCCAGATAATTATTTGTCTCTTAGTATATAATATACTCATGAACATTAATAATGGGAAAATCATGTAGAGATTATAAATAAATAGAGTAATAATATCTGAAAATACTATCCATAAGCAGTGGCGGCACTACACCAGTGCAAGCCAGGGCAAATGCCCTGGTAAAAAAAGCCTTTGCCCTGGTCGTTGCCCTGCCAGAATATGTGCCCTACCGAAAATTTATTCGGTCATAAACCGCCCCTGCACTAGAATAAGAGCAAAACCGAGAGAGTAGGAACAAAACCGATATAATAGTAAAAAATCGATAGAAAAGAAACAAACCGATAGAATTAGAACAAAACCGATAGAAAAGTAGCAAACTCGAGAGAGTAGGAACAAAACCCAGAGAGTAGGAACAAAACCGAGAGATTAGGAACAAAACCGATAGAATAGGAGCAAAACCTATACAATAGGAACAAAACCATTAGAGTAGGAACAAAACCGAGAGAGTAGAAACAAAACCGAGAGAGTAGGAGCAAAACCGAGAGAGTAGGAACAAAACCGAGAGAGCAGGAACAAAACCGATAGAATAGGAGCAAAACCGATAGAATAGGAGCAAAACCGATAGAATAGGAACAAAACCAATAGAGTAGGAACAAAACCGATAGAATAGGAGCAAAACCGATACAATAGGAACAAAACCATTAGAGTAGGAACAAAACCGAGAGAGTAAGAACAAAACCGAGAGAGTAGGAGCAAAAACCGAGACAGTAGGAACAAAACCGAGAGAGCAGGAACAAAACCGATAGAATAGGAGCAAAACCGAGAGAGTAGGAACAAAACCGATAGAATAGGAGCAAAAATCGATAGAGTAGGAACAAAACCGAGAGAGAGTAGAAGCAAAACCGAGAGAGTAGGAGCAAAACCGAGAGAGCAGCAACAAAACCGATAGAATAGGAACAAAACCGATAGAATAGGAACAAAACCGAGAGAGTAGGAGCAAAACCGAGAGAGTTGGAACAAAACCGAGAGAGAATGAACAAAACCGATAGAATAGGAACAAAGCCAATAGAATAGGAACAAAACCGATAGAGCAGGAGCAAAACCCAGAGAGTAGGAACAAAACCGATAGAATAGGAGCAAAACCGATAGAATAGGAACAAAACCGAGAGAGTAGGAACAAAACCGAGAGAGCAGGAACAAAACCGATGGAACAGGAACAAAACCGATAGAATAGGAACAAAACCGATAGAATAGAAACAAAACCGATAGAGCAGGAGCAAAACCCAGAGAGTAGGAACAAAACCGATAGAATAGGAACAAAACCGATAGAGCAGGAGCAAAACCCAGAGAGTAGGAACAAAACCGATAGAATAGGAGCAAAACCGATAGAATAGGAACAAAACCGATAGAATAGGAGCAAAACCCAGAGAGTAGGAACAAAACCGATAGAATAGGAACAAAACCGATAGAATAGAAACAAAACCGATAGAGCAGGAGCAAAACCCAGAGAGTAGGAACAAAACCGATGGAATAGGAGCAAAACCGATAGAATAGGAGCAAAACCGATTGAGTTTCTTCTCTCTCCGAGAGAGTAGGAGAAAAATCGAGAGAGTACGAACAAAAACAAAGTTGGATGTAGCGATTGGTTTATTAGTTGCTGTATACCGACGCTGTTATAATGAAAATGATGGGCTTCGCCCTTCTTCTGTCTCCACGTTTGGGATTCCCACTACCGAGTATAAGGGGTCATCCATTAATTATGTAAAAGAAATGGGGGAGGGGTTTGGAAAAGTTTGACAATTGTTGACAAGGGAGAGGGGGGGTTCAGTACAATTTGACGTCAAGAATTTTTTACAATGAATATAGGCCTAGTAACGGTAATAAATGGGCGTAAAGTTAAAATAAATATTGTAATTTACAAAATGTTTAACCTTATCAGGGCCAAAACATTTTACGATACGCCGAGGTCCAAAAGGGGTTATTTTTTTGTAGCACCACAATTTATAATATCTCGGCTCACAGGTAATTACCGCAACAAATGAAGTATCGAATTTAATAGCTTCAAGGTCAAGGAATCCATTTCTCGTAGTGGCAATAGTGTGCGAATGTTACTTTCCAAATGGCGGCCAATATGGCCGCCATAACAAACAGAACATGTATATCTCAGCTCATAGGTAAGCTATCTTAACAAATGAAGTGTCTAATTACATAGTTTCAAGGGCATCAAATCGATTTCTTGTAGTGCTAATAGTGTGCTAATGTTACTTTCCAAATGGCGGCCTTATGTATACCATATGAAGTTACCATAGCAAAAAAAGTGTCGAATTAAATAGTTTTATGGTTAGCGAATCGATTTCCTGTGGAGCCAATAGTGTGCGAGTGTTACATTCTAGGATGGCGGCCAATGTGGCCGGTAAATAAAATATCTAAGTATAGACGTCATAGACGTCATAGACGTCATAATATCTCAGCTCACAGGTAAACTAGAATAGAAAATGAAGTGTCCTGTCAATACAATCAAGGTAAAGAAATCGATTTCTCATAGTGACAAAAGTGTGGGAATGTTATTTTCCAAGATGGCGGCCAATATGGCCGCCAAATCAAAAAATACGTATATTTCAACTCACAGGTAAGCTACACTAGCAAGTGAAGTGTCAAATTTAATAATTTCAAGGTCAATCAGTCTTTTTTGCAGAAGCAATAGTGCTGGAATGATACTATCCAAAATGGCGGCCATTGAGGCCGCCAAATGAAAATATACATATCCCAGCTCTAAGTTAAGCTAAACTAACGAATGAAGTGTCAAATTTAATCGTTTCAAGGTCAAGCAGTCTTTTTTGCAGAAGCAATAGTGCTGGAATGATACTATCCAAAATGGCGGCCATTGAGGCCGCCAAATGAAAATATACACAACCCAGCTCTAAGTTAAGCTAAACTAACGAATGAAGTGTCGAATTTAATACATTTATGGTCAATAAATCGATTTATCGTAGTGGAAGAAGACTTGCTCAAGATCACTACTTGGTAAACGTCTTAAGGATCGATTCCACACACTTCGAGTAACAGGCACAGGTTTGGTCGGCAGTGACCTTTCCTTACTAAACATATTCCCCCGAATTTGTAATCTCGCTTGTTGTTTGTTTTTAAAGACGACATGATATATCTGTCAGATTCCTCATTCAGAAGAGGTCTTGTTTTTTAGGCCACTGTGCATTAAATTGTGATTACGAAGCAGATTTAGTGTGGTTCCTTATGCGTTTGATTGACATGGTAACATTTATAGCTAACCTTGTAAATGTGAATTATTGCTGATAAAAGACTTTTCATAGGTAGAGGGGCGGAGCTTGAGAGACGCCGAGCATTGTGATTTTTATGTTTAATGTGCAATGGCCCATTCTTTGTGTTTGTAGACAAAGACAACTCTAAATTTATTCCCAGATCTTATATACAAATAAATAATTTATTGTAAAATTTATTGTAAAATTTTCTAATTGACTTTAATTATCCATTATCACTCATGTAAGCATTTCTGCGTTTTTGTCAGATTGTTTTTCTCAATAAAACGAATATATGTTTTCAAGGAAACTATTTAATTACACACTTTAAGATAGCTTACCTATGAGATGAGATATACATTCTGTGTTTGTTAGGGCGGCCATATATTGGCCGCCATGTCGAAACAAGAAAGAGAGAGAGACAGACAGACAGACAGACAGAGACAGACAGAGACAGAGTGTGTACGCAGTGTGATTAGTCATCAGTTTGTTCACAATTCCAATCCCTGGATTCAGCACTGCACCGCGTCTTGTACTGTAGTATCTCTCAGATAGTCACATTAGTTGCCTAACAGATTTTAAACTCAGAGATATAAGGGGAAAATCAAGCTTATCGAGATGCGGACCAGTGCCCAACCAAACAAACTTTACCTAAGTTCAATCAAGGTCGTTTTGAGGACATCCAGACAATGGATCATCCTCGTACCAGTGACCAGCAAGAGAGTGTTTGGCGAAGAGAGCAGGAATGTCAGCATTGTATAGGATGTACAGATCTCTGTGGAACACCGAACTCAACCTCAACCCAGGACGTTCTAGTGTCGCCAAGGATTATCCCCTGTAAGACAGGAGCAAAGTAAAGTAGACGAAAATGACCTTGCAGCCATAAGCCGTCTATCAAAACAATAGTCACAAGAATTATAATGGATGTGACTAGACAAATGCGATACACTATTGTCACGGAACGCATCCCAAAACGTCACCTATGCAGTTCTCTCGGTGCCAATTACACAAATAAAACCAACGGCACCCAATAGAGTGTCAATTTAAGCAAGATATCATAATAAATCCATGGGTGTCAGTCTAAACCGTCACCAACTCAGCTATCACGGTGCTCAATAGCAGAATGATAATTAGTCGATATTTCAGCACTCCATTGAGTGCCAATACGAAGAAGTCATCCACAGCGGCCCATGTGGTGTCGATCTAAAATCGTCACCATGGCACTACATAGAGTGTAAATTAAAAACAATTCTGGTAAACAATAAATTTCTCAACAACCCCTGCCGACAAACAAAAACCGAAAGTCTTTTTTCGGAAACCAATTTGGCCCCGTACAAAATTAAATTTCCCGGCCGTGAAACTTCTTCTCACAGGCTATTAAATTCTAGCAAGCGACCTAACCCTAACCCTAACCCTTAACAACGGAAAAACACAGCCTTTCGACTTAGAATTATAACGTCTATCATCTAATAGTTCAAAGTCTATCAGAAAGTTTAAGGCGGTTCGACTATAATTGTCAACTATCGATGTGCCAGGCCTAGAGTCCATAAGCAACGAAACTTTGGTGCTACTCGCTACTTATATGTAAGTGTAAAGACCATCAAAGAAAACATGAAGCAACCTGCAAAATTCAAGCCAATGGCAAGTTTTAATTACAACGAACAAGGCTAGTATAACACTCAACTAAATAAGCAGTTAGTAGAAAGAACCTGTCAGCAACAGTCAAAAAGGATGACATCCGTGAAGTCATCATCTGAGAGTTCCGGAAAACTGTCCTCGTCCGAATCAGTTGACCGAGGGCGAGTGTGTTCCGTTAGTCTCGGTTCCATGGGTACGAATTCACGGAAGACTCCTCTTATCATCCATTCTGGACACAAAGGGACACGAGCCCTCATGCGCCTCAGAAAGTCTTCCCAAGTGTCAGAAGCGGTCAGCTGTCTCCCTTGACCCAGAATATCACGTAGTTGGTTTTCCTGGTCAGCGGAACCATTCTCTGTTGCTGGACTCGGGGAACCGAAAACGCCTTCTTCCGCTTCGGTGACACGCGCCACTTCCTTCAGGTCTTGCGATGGACCAACTGGGTGCAATAGGTCGTCGCCGGTGTCTCTCGACGGGACAAGGTCGACCAAGGCGGGTCGGACCAGTCCCTGAGACAGATCTTCAAGGTCCAGAAGACCCTCGTTCGGCCATCGGCGAAAACTAAGAAAATCATCACTGCTCACCATGTCGTCCAGACTAAAGAATGTCGTCGGATCATCAAAGTTCAGGAGAGTGTCGTTTCTCGACAACTCGTCCAGACCCACGGCGGGTTCGAGGAGTGGGAGGTCAACCGGGTCTAGTAGGTCGTCAACGTTGAAAGGAAAAGAACTGTCACCCTGCTGTAGATCATCACTTTCCACGTCGTGTGGACCGTCGCCCATCGCCAGGTAATCGCAGGTCGAAACAGGTTGACGACCATCATCATTCTGCCACAGGACATCCGTGACCGCGGCTGGTTGACACTCTTCCCGCAGCAGATCATCCATGGCGTTTTGACGCATAACGCTAGGACCACCAGCATCGGGACTTCGGTAGGTGCTGTCTGTCCACTCCGGCACACGAATGCTCCGCTTTCCTTTCTGCTTCACGGTGATCGATCGTTCACCAGGGTCATGTCGCTCGAACACCCAACGGACCAAGGGTGGATGAAATCGCAGTTGGTGTCGATTCAGCGCTCTTTTGGCCGACAGGTCCTTTCCACATTTCTCGCACAGGTAGCGTCGTGTAGCAGACATGTTGAATTTTACCGAATGTTCTTGAACTCAGACTTCAACACTTTATATACCATTTGGCGGTGTCACTTTGTGACGTAATCCATTTTTTCACAATGGAGCCGCTTTGCAAAACAGCACCCATCACTTTTAACCTTCGCAGGACCAAAACATTTTACGATACGTCGAGGTCGATATGGGATGATTTTTTACCCCCAAAAATTTGTAAAATCTCAGCTCACAAGTAAGCTACCGTAACAAATGAAGTGTCGAATTTAATAGTTCAAGGTCAAGTAATCGATTTCTCATAGTGACAATGGTGTGCTAGTGTTACTTCCAAGATGGCGGCAAATATGGCCGCCATAACAAACAAAAATGTATATCTCAGCTCGTTGGTAAGCTACCACAACAAATGAAGTGTCTAATTAAATGATTTGAAGGTTACCAAATCGATTCTTTTAGTGCCAATAGTGTGCGAACGTTACTTTCAAAATGGCGGCGAAAATGGCCGCCATAACAAACACAAAATGTATATCTCAGCTCATAGGTAAGCTACAGTAGCAAATGAAGTGTCGAATTGACTTGTCTCAAGGTCAACGAATCCATTTCACGTACAGCCAATAGAGTGCAAGTGTTACTTTTCAAGATGGCCGACAAAACAAATAAATGTATACCTCAGATCATAGACAAGTTACCATGATAGATTAAGCGTCGAATTAAATACTGTCAAGATTAGCGAATCGATTTCCTGTAGTGATAATCGTGTGCAAGTGTTACTTTCCAAGATGGCGGCCAATATGGCGGCCAATAAGAAAATATCTATACCTCGGCTAATAGGTGAGCTGGAATAGCAAATGAAGTGTCCAGTTTAATGCAACTAAGGTCGAGAAATCGATCTCTCATAGTGGAAAAAGTGTTGAAATATTACTTTCCAAGATGGCGGACAGTATAGCCGCCAAATCACAAATATTTGTATATTTCGGCTTATAGGTAAGCTACAGTAGCAAATGAAGTGTCGAATTTAATAGTTCAAGGTCAAGTAATCGATTTCTCATAGTGACAATGGTGTGCTAGTGTTACTTTCCAAGATGACGGCCAATATGGCCGCAAATAAGAAAATATATATACCTCAGCTAATAGGTGAGCTAGAATAGCAAATGAAGTTTCCAGTTTAAGGCAACTAAGGTCGAGAAATCGATTTATCATAGTGGCAAAAGTGTGGAAATGTTACTTTCCAAGATGGCGGACAGCTTAGCCGCCAAATCACAAATATTTGTATATTTCGGCTTATAGGTAAGCTACAGTAGCAAATGAAGTGTCAAATGTAATATTTTCAAGGTCCAACTGTCGTTTTTTCGCAAAAGCAATAGTGATGGAATGATAATATCCAAGATGGCGGCTATTGTAGCCGCCAAAAGAAGATATACATATCTCAGCTCTAGGTTAAGCTAAAGTTACAAGTGAAGTGTCAAATTTAATAAATTCAAGAACAACAGATCGATTTATCGTAGTGGCAATGGTATGGGAGCGTGACTATCCAAGATTGCGGCCAATATGGAAGTCAAAAGCAAAAAATGTGAGCTAAGATATATAAGTTTTTGTATTTTGGTGTCCAAATTGTCCGCGATTTAGGAAAGTAACACTCAGACACTTTTACCACTGTGATCAAGCAATTTTTTAATCTTGAATATATCAAATTTGAAACTTCATATATCTTCCTTTGGCGGTACAATAGCCGCCATCTTGGATATTATCATTCCAACACTATTGCTTTTGCGAAAAACCGACAGTTGGATCTTGAAAATATTACATTTGACACTTCATTTGCTACTGTAGCTTACCTATAAGCCGAAATATACAAATATTTGTGATTTGGCGGCTATGCTGTCCGCCATCTTGGAAATTAATATTTCAACACTTTTGCCACAATGAGAAATCGATTTCTCGACCTTAGTTGCATTAAACTGGACACTTCATTTGCTATTCCAGCTCACCTATTAGCCGAGGTATAGATATTTTCTTATTGGCGGCCATATTGGCCGCCATCTTAAAAAGTAACACTTGCACACGATTGTCACTACAGGAAATCGATTCGCTAATCTTGACAGTATTTAATTCGACACTTAATCTATCATAGTAACTTGTCTATGATCTGAGGTATACATTTATTTGTTTTGTCGGCCATCTTGAAAAGTAACACTTGCACTCTATTGGCTGTACGTGAAATGGATTCGTTGACCTTGAGACAAGTCAATTCGACACTTCATTTGCTACTGTAGCTTACCTATGAGCTGAGATATACATTTTTGTTTGTTATGGCGGCCATTTTCGGCCGCCATTTTGAAATTAACTTTCGCACACTATTGGCACTAAACCAATCGATTTGGTGACCTTCAAATCATTTAATTAGACACTCCATTTGTTGTGGTAGCTTACCAACGAGCTGAGATATACATTTTTGTTTGTTATGGCGGCCATATTTGCCGCCATCTTGGAAGTAACACTAGCACACCATTGTCACTATGAGAAATCGATTACTTGACCTTGAACTATTAAATTCGACACTTCATTTGTTACGGTAGCTTACCTGTGAGCTGAGATTTTACAAATTTTTGGGGGTAAAAAATCATCCCATATCGACCTCGACGTATCGTAAAATGTTTTGGTCCTGCGAAGGTTAAAAGTGATGGGTGCTGTTTTGCAAAGCGGCTCCATTGGAAAAAAACGGATTACGTCACAAAGTGACACCGCCAAATGGTATATAAAGTGTTGAAGTCTGAGTTCAAGAACATTCGGTAAAATTCAACATGTCTGCTACACGACGCTACCTGTGCGAGAAATGTGGAAAGGAACTGTCGGCCAAAAGAGCGCTGAATCGACACCAACTGCGATTTCATCCACCCTTGGTCCGTTGGGTGTTCGAGCGACATGACCCTGGTGAACGATCGACCACCGTGAAGCAGAAAGGAAAGCGGAGCATTCGTGTGCCGGAGTGGACAGACAGCACCTACCGAAGTCCCGATGCTGGTGGTCCTAGCGTTATGCGTCAAAACGCCATGGATGATCTGCTGCGGGAAGAGTGTCAACCAGCCGCGGTCACGGATGTCCTGTGGCAGAATGATGGTCGTCAACCTCTTTCGACCTGCGATGACCTAGCGATGGGCGACGGTCCACACGACGTGGAAAGTGACGATCTACAGCAGGGTGACAGTCCTTTTCCTTTCAACGTTGACGACCTACTAGACCCGGTTTACCTTCAACACCTCGAAGATTTCATAAGTTTTGACCAACCCGCCGTGGGTCTGGACGAGTTGTCGAGAAACGACACTCTCCTTAACTTTAATGACCCTTCGCTTGACGATAATCAACTCGTATCAAGCAAAGACGACGACTTCATAAGTTTAGACCAACCCGCCGTGGGTCTGGATGATTTGTCAAACACTCTCCTGAACTTTGATGATCCGACGACAGTCGTATATAGTCTGGACGACATGGTGAGCAGTGATGATTTTCTTAGTTCTGGCCGATGGCTGAACGAGGGTCTTCTGGACCTTAAGGATATGTCTCAGGGACTGGTCCGACCCGCCTTTGTCGACCTTGTCCCGTCGAGAGACACCGGCGACGACCTATTGCACCCAGTTGGTCCATCGCAAGACCTGAAGGAAGTGGCGCGTGTCACCGAAGCGGAAGAAGGCGTTTTCGGTTCCCCGAGTCAAACAACAGAGAATGGTTCCGCTGACCAGGAAACCCAACTACGTGATATTCTGGGTCAAGGGCGACAGCTGACCGCTTCTGACACTTGGGAAGACTTTCTGAGGCGCATGAGGGCTCGTGTCCCTTTGTGTCCAGAATGGATGATAAGAGGAGTCTTCCGTGAATTCGTACCCATGGAACCGAGACTAACGGAACACACTCGCCCTCGGTCAACTGATTCGGACGAGGACATTTTTCCGGAACTCTCAGATAAGGACTTCAACGATGTCATGCTTTTTTGACTGTTGGTAACAGGTTCTTTCTACTAACTGCTTATTTAGTTGAGTGTTATACTAGCCTTGTTCGTTGTAATTAAAACTTGCCATTGGCTTGAATTTTGCATGTTGCTTTATGTTTTCTTTGATCGTCTTTACACTTACATATAAGTAGAGAGCAGCACCAAAGTTTCGTTGTTCATGGACTCTAGGCCTGGCACATCGATAGTTGACAATAATAGTCGAACCGCCTTAAACTTTCTGATAGACTTTGAACTATTAGATGATAGACGTTATAATTCTAAGTCGAAAGGCTGTGTTTTTCCGTTGTTAAGGGTTAGGGTTAGGGTTAGGTCGCTTGCTAGAATTAAATAGCCTGTGAGAAGAAGTTTCACGGCCGAGAAATTTAATTGGCACTCAATGGAGCACTGAAATATCGACTAATTATCTATCTGCTATGGAGCACCGTGATAGCTGAGTTGGTGACGGTTTAGACTGACACCCATGGATTTAGTATTATATCTTGCTTAAATTGACACTCTATTGGGTGCCATTGGTTTTATTTGTGTAACTGGCACCGAGAGAACTGCATAGGTGACGTTTTGGGATGCGTTCCGTGACAATAGTGTCTCGCATTTGTCTAGTCACATCCATTATAATTCTTGTGACTATTGTTTTGATAGACGGCTTATGACTGCAAGGTCATTTTCGTCGACCTTACTTTGCTCCTGTCTTACAGAGGATAATCCTTGGCGACACCAGAACGTCCTGGGTTGAGGTTGAGTTCGGGGTTCCACAGAGATCTGTACATTCTATACACCGCTGACATTCCTGCTCTCTTCGCCAAACACTCTCTTGCTGGTCACTGGTACGAGGATGATCCATTGACGAAATGTCTGGATGTCCTCAAAACGACCTTGATAGAACTTAGCTAAGGTTCATTTGGTTGTGCACTGGTCCGCATCTGGATAAGCTTGATTTTCCCCTTATATCTCTGAGTTTAAAATCTGTTAGGCAACTAATGTGACTATCTGAGAGATACTACAGTACAATACGTGACTATCCGAGATTGCGCCAATATGGCAGTCAAACGCAAAAAATGTGAGCTGAGATATACAAAATAATATTTGTATTTTGGTGTCCATATTGACCGCCATTTTGGAAAGTAACACTCACACACTATTGCCACTGCGATAAATCAATTTCTTGACCTTGAATATATTAAATTTGACGCTTCATTTGATAATGTATCTTACCTATGAGCTGAGATACACATAGTTTAGTGTTTTGGCGGCCTTATTGACCGCCATCTTGGAAAGTGACAGTCATACACTATAATTGCCACTACGAGAAATCAATTCCATTTGGATCCACAGTTTAACGGCAGCTTATGACATCATAGGCCGTTTGCCGCCGACAAAGATTAGTTTTTGGCATTATTACAGCTCACTATCCCATGACCTTCATATTTCTTTATATAGCTTATGGTAAACGCGTGTTAAAGGTGTGTAATATAGTCGAATTGTTTTCTGTCTAGCGACATTTTAGACTTCTAAAGTAAGTAAGTAAGTAAGTGTGTTCTTTATTAAACGCTGGCAAACGCACGGCAAACGCACGGCGCTGTACATACAAAGTTATACAGTTATACAATAACAATTACAATTATCAAATAGTAGCGAAAAAGTTGGTAAATAGTAAACTAAAAAACACTATGGCCTAGCTGTACAACATCCTAGCCAGGAAACCGCGCCTGGTGAGGGAATCAAATCTAGAAAAAGAACACGGTTATGTGAGCGTGGGCGCAGATCGTGACCAGTATATAGGACAGGGGTAGTAGGTAATGAAGGATATGTCCAGGATTATTTAAGATATTTCTAAAAAGGTCTTGGTCGGCTTTTTACAGAGTTCCTCAAAAGTAGGGAAAGATTTGGGTAGGAAGCCAAAGCGTACCAGCTTGCGGACCACAGCACTTAGAGAGTCACGTTCCTGTTTGCTAGCAAAGCCCCCACCACACTTGGGAACAATAAAGCATTCGGTTGACAGTGGTGGACCGGACAACATCGTAAAGCCTGACTCCCATGAGCCCATGCGAGATTAAAATACGATGGGCGTAGAGAGATTGCTTGGCCCGTACACAAATCTTTTGGATATGGGAGGAAAAACCGAACTTTGCGGAAATCTCGATACCCAATATATTCAGGGATGTGACCCTTTTTATGCCACGTATAATTGGAGGACCTTGTTCAAGATTCACATTTGGTCTGGTCAAAATAATTTCATTAGATTTAGAATGCCTTTACAACACCTCTCTTCAGACCATTACTAATAAAAGACTATTTCAAATGAGAAAACACCCTACTGGGTTTTGTGATACAAGTGAGGTTACGGAAAGTATAGAACATATCCTATTGGAATGTAAAAATGAAAATATTTCAACTATCTTAAAAGAAAAATGTATTAGTTATAAATCAGAATTTAATTTAAAATCTCTGCTTGATACAGGATGTTTGCAGAGTACAGTATATAATCTTGTTAAAATCATTAATAAAGGAAAAATACTATAATTATTCTCATAAATATCAGTATCATATCAAATCTATTACAAACATATAACTGAACACATTGCTTGTGATTAAAATACCAATTGAAAGAAAACAAGTGTGCTTATATGTGTAATTAGGGATCATTTGAATATGATGTTTGGTAATTTTGTTGCATTTTGTAATAATATTGCATTGTTATATAGGAAAATGATAAATGAAATGTTTAACTAAGTTATCCTGTTATGTAAATAACTGTTAACGATACTTTATTGTAATTAGATGTATGTTGCAATAAAATGTGTATATAATACATGTATATATTACACATCTGTGCTAAAAAGCTGTTTGCATATAGCATTACATGTTGTTATAGAAAACTTAGAAAGAATGTCAATATCTTTGTAAACATTTTTGAAAAGAGCTTATTATAGCCAAAAAAGAGCTGTGATAGCCAAAAAAGAGCTTATATAGCCAAAAAAGAGCTGTGATAGCCAAAAAAGAGCTGAGATAGCCAACAAAGAGCTGATATAGCCAAAAAAGAGCTGAATAAGCCACACACAAAAAAAAGTTGGATTAGACACAGAGAAAACACGGAGAAAAAAAAGAAGAGAAAGAAAACAAAAAATATGGAGAATTGCAATAAAAAGAGCCAATGGGCCAAACAGAACGGAAATACAATATAATCACAAAGACGTCAACGGCCATAGTAGCCAAAGGATGTCGTTAAACAATAGGAATCATCATCATCAGACCTCTCTTCAGATTTTTCTTATAGGACTACTGTTACACTTAAAGGAGGTGTGTAATTATGTTGAAGAGTTCAAAGCGACATCTCACCGTTGGTATGCTCATAGGGTGGTTAGTTTCTGTTTAACGACGCTTTCTCACTACAAAGATGATTGGCGTCGGGATCCTCCTTTCTCCAGGCTCAGGACTGGCACTACAGCATTTTACTAATTAGTTAGGCCTACTGTTTAACGACACTGTTTCATAACATACAGGTTGGGCCAAAAAAGTAACCCCTACCTTTATTTGTTACTATTTCGACCAAAAGTAAGAATTTTTAAATCAAGTTTTACAGGCTTAAAGGTAATTCATATCTACGTACAATGGCCAATTTTACCAACATTTTATGGCTTCCGCAGAAATAATTTTGAACAGTTCTTACCGTTCGCACAACATAATACAGTTCATCTTGCTCATAAAAGAGCTATGCTTGTTTTATACTGTATAAAACTTAAAGGTGTCGGGGAGCCGATTCATACTTTAGTAGGCCTACTAAAGTAGGCCTAGCTAGTGAATGAAATCGACTGCAATTCTTTTCAATTCCTTCAGCCGAATGATTTATGCGCTAGGCGGCTAGGGAAAGTCCTTATTAACACTAGAAGCACCGAGAAATCGAACTTCCTAGAAGCACCAAGGAGGTCATTTTGACCCCACATAATTTATAATGCAAAGTCAATTGCAAATTCAATGAAATTGACTATCAACTTTATTAACATAAATTACCTAAGCATAAACAAGTGTAATAAGTAAGTTGGAATGGAATAATAGGAGATCCTCTCCTCTCACCAGATCTCCTATCCTCTCGCCAGATTTCCTATCCTCTCACCAGATCTCACCCTATCTTCTCACCAAATCTCTTATCCTCTCACCAGATATCTTGTCCTCTCACCAGATCTCACTCTATCTTCTCGTCAGATCTCATATCCGCTCACCAGATTTCTTATCCTCTCACCAGACCTCACCCTATCTTCTCACCAAATCTCCTATCCTCTCACCAGATCTCTCCTCTCACCAGATCTTCTCTCCTCTATCCAGATTTCCTCTCCTCTCACCAGATTTCTTATCCTCTCACCAGATATCACCCTATCTTCTCACCAAATCTCTTATCCTCTCACCAGATCTCTCCTCTCACCAGATCTTCTCTCCTCTCGCCAGATTTTCTCTCCTCTCACCAGATCTCCTATCCTCTCACCAGATCTCCTCTCCTCTGACCAGATATTCTTTCCTCTGACCAGATCTCCTCTCCTCTCACCAAATATCATCTTCTCTCACCAGATCTCTCTCCTCTCACCAGATCTTCTATCCTCTCATCTGATCTTCTCTCTTCTCACCAAATCTTCTTTTCTTTCACCAGATCGTCTCTCCTCTCACCAGATCTCCTCTTCTCTCACCAGATCTCCTGTCCTCTCACTTGATCTCCTCTCCTCTCGCCAAATCCACTATCCTCTGACCAGATCTCTCCTCTGACCAGATCTACTTTCCTCTCACCAGATCTCTTCTTCTCTCTTCAAATTTTCTTTCCCATCGCCAAATGTCCTCTCCTCTAGCCAAATCTCTAATTCTCTCGCCACGTCTTCTATCCTCTCACTTGATCTCCTCTTCTCTCACCAGATCTCATCTCCTCTCGTCAGATCTCCTATCCTCTCACCAGATCTCCTATCCTCCCATCTGATCTTCTCTCCTCTGACAAGATCTCCTCTCCTCTCACCAGATCTCCTATCCTCTAACCTGATCTTCTCTCACCAGATCTCATCTCCTCTCGTCAGATCTCCTATCCTCTCACCAGATCTCCTATCCTCTCATCTGATCTTCTCTCATCTGATCTTCTCTCCTCTGACCAGATATCCTCTCCTCTCACCAGATCTCCTATCCTCTCACCTGATCTCCTCTTCTCTCACCAGATCTCATCTCCTCCCGTCAGATCTCCTATTCTCTCACCAGATCTTCTATCCTGTCACCAGATCGTCTCTCCTCTCACCAGATCTCCTCTTCTCTCACCAGATCTCCTATCCTCTCACCAGATCTCCTCTCCTCTCACCAGATCTCATATCTTCTCACATTTGATTACGTAGTTAGCTTTGATCTATAATATTATTAAATAGAAAAAAAGAAATGCGTAGCCTTACATGCAAGTACTAATATAGGGGTCAAATTGACCCCTTGGTGCTTAAAGGTAGAACAGCAAAAATCTGAGAAATTATGAATCCCCCGAGTTCAAATTTTGGCAGAGGGTATACCCTACGAAGTTAGGAGAAGTCATGAAATTACAGGACCCGGGCTATATCTGGGGCCGAGGTGCGTTACGCTAAAAACCAAAAGGGGTCAGATTGACCCCTTCGGTGCTTCTAGTGTTAAGATTTTGGCGTTTGAAGCATCGAGCTGCGTGTTGGTTAGTATCAAATCATGCGTAAAGCGAGTAAATTCTGCAGCTGAAGGAACCGAATTTATATCCAACTGATTTCTTATAATTTTAGAGCTGATTTAGTGCGTAATTGCCACGCTGTGCCTATACATCTTAAAGTCGGATTCACCCGACTAAAAGGTGTCTATCTATACCTAATCGCGGCACTTGGACTAGTAACTCCGCCACTACTCGTATTCTGGTAGTGCCAGTCCAAAGCCTGCATAAAGAATGAGGGCGACGTTAATGATCTTTCCTATTACACAGTCTCGTTAAACTGAAACTACTACTAATTGGACTAGTCGGTACAAAGCAATTTCCCTATCGATGATAAAGGCCTCTGATTCCTAAAGATGTCGTTAAACTCCAAGCGAAACAACTGGGAACTATATTATCACATCCTAGCGGTCAGACCTGATATTTTGTGACGATGTCAGCGGCCTTTGTTGCTATAAGACATCATTAAACTGTTCGATTCCATTGAACGGTAAGGTTGACAAGTCGTAAACAACTCTGGTGACCACAAGACATCAATAATATTGCCGGTAACAATAATACTCCAGTAAGACACCTCTAAACCGCATTTAATCGAAGCTATAATAATTAGCAATTGCTTATGAACGCTAGTTTCGTGGTACTTACAAATTAAATCAGTTTTCAGACAATAAAGGTCGACGGCAGCTCTAATTGCCTTAACCCATAACCTATTGGAACTTCTCAACGAAAACCACTATGTTCATCTGATCGCACTTGATTTCTCCAAAGCTTTCGATACAGTCAGGCATTCATATCTTACAGAGCACTCGCCAGATTGCCCATCCCTGACTGTATTTATAACTGGATAATTGCCTTTTTAGACAACCGTAAACATGCAACCAAATTCAATGGCTTAAATAGCATTTTACGTAAAACAGAAAAGTGATTCGCAAATGACTACCTAAGTGGCCTAACTAAGCACGTTTTGATACCGATGACAATGTTTCCTTAACAGAGCTATATGCACCATCTCGCACACGTAGCGGAAGACTCTTTCGAGAGGAACACAGAACACAGAGGAACATAGAAAACTCACAATTTTCACAAGTGAACCCCATTCACACATGAATTCCATGTATAAGCCATATTTTCAGTGGTTTATTGCTAGAAGTCCTATAATACAATTCATAAAATGCATTATTTCGGTGAATAAGCTGGTTTCCTAATCGCGGCTTTCGTATGGTGCTGAGAAAGTTCGACGACTTACATTGAAATTACTCGATAGAGTTCAAATGATTTATTAGTCACTGATCACCTCTCCGTATGGAGTCTTTGCAAGTGTTTAACGAAGTTTGATGTTGTGTGCTAAAGGGGCCGACGGAAGGTTTTAAAAGCCTGGAGGTGGATGTGAGCCAAGGTTTACTGGTATGTGAGCTGTGTTTGGTGACGAGCGGTGCATAGATGTCAAGAAGATCGGGAAGTGTTGAGTTGTAGCAAGACGGAATATCATCAAGAGAAGAGGTAGGCTTAATTAAGAAGAAGTTGGGAATTAAAAATATCTTTGATGAAGGTCTGACAGTAAATGGACCAGGTGCGACGGAAAGAATGAGTGGATGGAGGGGACCGAGGAAAAGGCTTTATTTCAAGATCAGCCGTGAGAAGGTAACGGTCAGTAATGCTGAGAACAGAGTGTGGTAGCTTGGGAGATAAGAGGGACATGGCGGAAGTTATGACAAGGTCGAGGGTGTCATTCTTGATGTGAGTCGTCAACCCTAAGCTTTTCCCGACCACAAGCTGTTTAGGACTATACACAAATGGAACTATTTATGTCACACATACATGGCGTCAAGATACAACGCAAAGATACATTGTAGCGATAAGGCGAAAGCTTTGGATAAAAATAGAAGCCATGGACTTTAATCCTGGTTGAAGATCGAGGCAAACACGGACGAAGACTGTGAACTGTTTATAGATCGCTACTTACGTGATTCTTGTTACATCTGTAGCCATTTCTTATATGCAGAAACGTTTAATGTGGTCTACGTTAGTAATTCGAAAATATTGTTTGATAAAGCTTTGTAGTATCAAAATATAACGACGTCATCAACCTAATTACAGTACTGTAAAGGAACACTATGGGCTCCCGTGTAGGAAAACACAAGCGAACCGATAACGAAAGTTGGTTTAATCGTGAAAGCCTGAAGCATAAATTTCGATTTTCTACATATCAATAAAAGAGGTAAGAGAAAGAATTTGTATACTGACTCTCTAAATTTAATTTTTAACACCCTAACAGAAAAACATACATTGAAGATCCAACAACTGGTAAAGCTCAGTTCGAAGGAAGACTAATGCAAAGTTTTCGTATTAATTGGTCAAATATTGATCTTGTTTAGTGCGCCGAATGATAACTTTCGCATCCATGTATGACGACAGTATTTAAATGTAATATAAAGAAAACAAACTTTAACAGCAAGCAAATTTAGGTTTCAGCAAACATGTAAAAGAAAGATAGATAGAAAATATAAAGATAGAATTCTATAGAATTATCGAAGCTTTTGCGTTGTTCTGTAGACCTGCGCATTAGTCTAACCATAAACCATTGAAACATATTGTCGCCATTAGGATCTCGACGAGCGGAAACAACTCTCTAAAAAAGAGCTCGAGAGGGGACTCAATAGGAACCTAAAGATAAGAATAGTGAAAACAATTGTATGGAGTGCATGGCTCTGAAACATGGACCGCAAGAAAGAAGGACATCATAAGGTTAGAGTTGTTTGAGAAGTGGATATGGCACAGGATATAAAAGTTAATTGAAAAAAAAATTATAAAACAAACAAAGAGGTACTACAAAAGATGGGGAGAAACGATGGCAACAATAAGAGGGAGACAGACGAAATGGATTGGTCACATACTGCGAAGAGACTCCCTCTTAAGAATTATCTGAGACAGAAGAACAGAGGACAAGAGAATGAGAGGAAGACATCGACAGATGTTGCAGCTCTAAATGATGACGGACGGATACAGGAAACTGAAGCAAGAAACCATCCTTCAAGAGGAGTAGCGACTGAGGGCAGAGAACTTGTGAGAAGCAGATCACATTTAAGAAAAGAAAGTAATTTAGTATATTCTGCCATTTATATTTTTCAATATGTAACTACTACCAGTTATTTTATTTATTTTAAATGCAACAGGTAAAGATACGTCTCGTACAACGGTAAGATTATGCACTCATTTAATAATACTAAATTACATAGCAACATTTTTAACGACATCATAAACACTTTGGTGACCTCACTTCAAGTGACATCGATTGATGCCTTTTTTCTAAGGATAACAGCGCTGTGTACGTTATCAGAGTTGATCTATTATTTGTCTGTGACACAATAACAATGAACTTACACTATTTATTAAATATTTGAAATTGAACTAAAGTTTGTGTAAAGGCATCAGAGGCGACTCAAATATCAATAAATTATTAGTAAAGTTTATATGCAAGTATTAATTCATGTATGCATGTATGTATGTATGTATGTTTGAGAAGTGGATATGGCACATGATGTAAAAGTTAATTGGACAGAATAATTTATAAACAAACAAATAGGTACTACATACCTACGACACATAGGCCTACATACATCCGCCTGCATCCTATAATATTCAGGTCTGCTCCCTCATGCGAACCTGTCTTGCTGGATCTGCTCCTCACTATCTTAGGGCTTATTGTACCCCAGTAGCTTCTCTGCGCAGTCGTTCCTTCTTTGTCCTCGGCCTGTGGTTCCTTGAATTGTCCCGCGGGTGCGTACTTCTACGGCCCAGTCTAGGAGTTATCGCTATTGTTGTTCCCACTAGCTGGAACCAGTTACCTCAGTATCCTCAGGACTGACCTTTTTCTATGTCTTTTGACCAGTTCCGCAAGCGCCTGAAAATCCTCTCCCTTTACCAGTGAAGACACTGGCCAGAGTAGGGAGCGCCTCTGTTTTTGAGTGGCGCTATATAATGCTCGATTCGATTACGATTACGATTACGATTATGTATGTATGTATGTATGTATGTATGTATGTATGTATGTATGTATGTATGTATGTATGTATGTATGTATGTATGTATGTATGTATGTATGTATTTATGTATGTATGTATGTATGTATGCATGTATGTATGTATGTATGCATGTATGTATGTATGCATGTATGTATGCAAGTATGTATGTATGTATGTATGTATGTATGTATGTATGTATGTATGTATTATGTATATATGTATGTATGTATGTATGTAAGGCAATTCAAGAACGTAACAAGAACGCTAAAGGTGGCTGTCTAATGGTTCCTAACATGCGCAACTTGAGAGAGCTTGAAATGTTTCTTGAACAGTATATTGAAAATAGTACTTAATTTAAATTAAATCGGAATCACAAGGATGAAGCATTTCACGACGTGCTTGCATCGTCACACGGAACTGTGCGGAACCGTCAGGTTCCCCACGCGCCGATGAACTTTGCGACCACGCTGGCTGGTGTATTTCGGATCTGCACTAACTATCAGAGGTCTCCCCACGAGGAGGATCTTGAACCTAATTCTGTCCTCGACTGGAAGCCAATCCTACGTCTTTCGCCTATGACCATCATTCTCTCACTGACTCTAAGCCTCCAACAACCAATTACTTTGACTGAGATTCAGTCTAACTTTCATTCCCTAATACGCATTGAGCCTTGAACGCTGTTCCTACTGTCCTCCCCAAACAATGTTTCCCTATGTTGTGGGCCCAATTACCACATACAGTATCTCTGGTTTGACAGAACTTTGCTATTCTCTTTTTATGCATATGCCGTTGTCATTGTAATTGAACATTTATATAGCGCCATTCAGAGATTCAGAGGCGCTCCAGACCCAAACCAGTGCTATCAATAACAAATAGCATGGCTGATCCTCTTTTTAAAAAGCCATCTGTTTACTGATCAACTATCAAACTGTCGTTGGTATCTTCTATTAGCTTCATTTCGAAAATCCTGGAAATAATCGCTGCTCATCGCTGGAGCTCTTTCTTCTCACATCCAGCATCTTACTTTCCAGTCCGCCTATTGCAAAAACCCTACTTAGTTACCTAGCCTACTCGGAACAACTTGTGTTCTTATGTTGGACGCTGGGTTTTTACCGGTTGCCTAGTTACTTCTCTCAGATAGCTGGTCCTGGGGCAACCGGACTTTGTTCTTCACCTGGCTCTCTAGACAAATTCCGACTCGACATTGCTATAAATTATTGATTTTGAGATGTGGCGTTTACAATTGCTAATGTGATCAGAGATAAGCGGTAATTTATGGTAAAACACACGAAACCCTTGACTGAAAAATAAAGAGTAGACTCGACTAAAGCTTATGAAATTACCTCGCACCAACAAGGCCATGTATACATAATTTTATATAGCCTACCGATATGCAATTAGGAGCAGAGGATGTGTTTTAAAATGTTACGTTGATGATTTGGCCAGAAGGCTAAATTGTACGTTGCAGAGGACAATGGGTAATCAGACTGAGAGTCCAGCCTCCGAACTACAGACCTATTTACGTCGACTGTGGGAAATCTTGTCTTCGGTGATAGAGGGACGATAGGTCTGTTGAATGGCGTCGATCCTAAATCACCTTCAGTCAAGTCTTGTAAATTGCAGTGGTTCAAGATTCTTCTGAACCGATTAAATCTATGTTAGGCTAGTCTGTGAACTTGGTCTACCTCATATAATTCTAGATAAACTTATCCTAGTATCTAATAGGCTATACTGTTCTAGCAGTAATTTTGCATTTGTTTGCTTTTCAGTTGTACGATCTTCCACTTGAGATGATGGACATGATCTTACAAAAGTCCTATCTGCATTGGATATTGAATGCATCAGCAAAACAGAGAGACGAAGAAGTTATCAGGTCTCTCATATCAGTCGACGTTTGCTTCAATCGAAGAATTACCAGACAACGGTTCAAGAAAGCAATATGGCGTTACCTGACGGGTGAGGTGTCTTCTAAAACTTTATTTCGAACTTATTACCTTCGACCACATGCGATTACTTTGATATTTCCAGAATTTTCAGAGAGCCATTAGTGTTACACTGGGTTAGTTAGTTATTTATACACTTGAAACGCCCTCCATCACCGAAAACAAGATTTCCCAGTCAGAGCCGGCTTAAAAAGGTCTGTAGTTCGAAGGCTGGACTCTCAGTCTGATCACCCATTTCCCCTTGAAAACTGAAGCGGCCAATTTCAGTGTTGCTTGATGAAGTGACTTTGTTTTTCCGTTATGCATCATTCCGCCTGCTTAGCCACCCTTTCGATGGGCGGGTGTTTTTTGGACTGTTCTTGCAGGCGCATCGAACCGAGTGGTCTAGACACTATAGGGTGTGTAAAACATGGCGTTTGGGCCGGTGTCACGAAATAGAGTATACCCCATACATGAGTATCCCCCTTAGCCAAATGGCATTTTTGACGGTTTATAAGTGTATTCAGTCGTACTGTTTGGATTTATTGTACACGTAACATTTTTAAATTGTGTATCTTTAGTGTGTAAGTCGATCTGAGATCAAATTACTTCGTTTTTGGTGATTTTGACTGGATTTTCGTCGAGGCTAGATGCGTATGACGATGGGCTATAGAATGGTTTATCCCCCCCCCCAGATACTCTAAAGCGGTTTATTCCATCCGGGGGGAAATGCTTTAGGGGATAGAATATCTCGGGACACCGGCCTTTGCCAGCACATAAAACCGGTGGTTTGCCTTTTAAATGGTGGAAAACATGCTGTAAGGTAAGTAGTAATCAATATACAGCTTCTGGCTTAATTCTATATACAGGAGCTGGCTTAATTCTATATACAGGAGCTGGCTTAATTCTATATACAGGAGCTGGCTTAATTCTATATACAGGAGCTGGCTTAATGTAGACCAAGTACAGGTCAAAGGTCAAACGACCACACCGCCTAAAAACAGACAGCCATTAAAGCTGCGCAAAGGTCATTTCAACGCTCCCTCTCTTCATAGCGCCACTGCCACACACACACACACACACACACACACACACACACACACACACACACACACACACACACACACACACACACACACACACACACACACACACACACACACACACACACACACACACACCTACACACACACACACACACACACACACACACACACACACACACACACACTCAATGAATATTCATTATTTGCAAGTTCACAATTCTATTTGGATCTTTCACACTTAGGCACGCTGCCAATTTTTATACGCGCACGCTGACAATTCATTCAAGCAATACCATCGTTTCACATAGGCAAGCACTCAATTGTTACTCCCTAGCATTCATCTAGCGCCCATACACATCATCCATCTTTGCTCAAGCATTGCAAGGCGCCCTTTTTGCATTGTTTCTTAGTACAATCAAGCTGTGTATGCCAGTACATTAGGCGTTTATACGTGCAACCAATGACAGTACAAGCCAGTGAATTATAAAATTATCGAATAAGGGGCTCTTTAATTTAGTAGTTGATATGTTTTGGTGAGTGGATACAAACTTTTACCACGTAAAGTCATGTTTAGTGAGTTCACACACAACCAGTTTATGAATCAGACTTATAATTTTCTAGAGAATTTGGTGGGTTAAGATGAGTATTTACACGAACCTAGGATTATGGAGGTGTGTTTCAAGAGCTCGCTAGTGCACGTTTATACGAGCTGCCTAGCAATTACCCCATTGTAAGATTTTCGAAACCAAAAACACTGACACATACACAGCAAAGCTGACTCGGTTGGTATGAAGTTTTCTAAATTGAAATGAAGCTGAATTGAGCGTTAAAATGACATCCTTCTAAGAGACAGAGTGAACTTGTGGTTTTTTCAAAGAGGCTAAGAAGCACTTTCTACATATGGGGAGACAGAGGCTGAGTTGACTCTCATTTAAGAAGACTAGACATTTCTCATTGTAGAGAGGTTGGCAGCGAGGCTAAGAAGCAGAGAGGCAGAGAGCGGATAAGAAGCAGAAAGAGGCACAGAGCTCGCTTTTTTCTCTAGACATGAGGAGGCTGAGTGAAATGTAATTTAGAAAGACGACAGAGAGCTGTTGATATTCATCTTTGCAAAGCACACGGTAGACTTTTCGCTTTTAAGGCAAGCTGAGTTTTCAAAACTTAGCGTTTGCAAATTTAAAATTTGAGATCTTCTTCTTTGCAACTTTAAAATTTCAGAACGTCTTCTTCTTCTTTGAAACTTTAAAATTTCTGAACATCTTGTTTGCAAATTTAAAATTTGAGATCTTCGTCTTTGCAACTTTAAAATTTCAGAACTTCTTCTTTGCAACTTTAAAATTTGAGAACTTCTCATTTGCAAATTTAAAATTTCTGAACTTCTTCATTGCAACTGTAAAATTTGAGAACTTCTCATTTGCAAATTTAAAATTTCTGAACTTCTTCATTGCAACTGTAAAATTTGAGTTCTTCTCGTCGACAAATTTAAAATTTCTGAATTTCTTCTTTGCATCTTTAAAATTTGAGAACGGAGCACATGGCAAGGGTAGTCCATGAATACTGGTAAAATGAGGGAAGGGCCCAGCCGCCGCCGCCGCAGCTTGCCTTAAAAGCGAAAAGCCTACCGTGTGCTTTGCAAAGATGAATATCAACAGCTCTCTGTCGTCTTTCTAAATTACATTTCACTCAGCCTCCTCATGTCTAGAGAAAAAAGCGAGCTCTGTGCCTCTTTCTGCTTCTTATCCGCTCTCTGCCTCTCTGCTTCTTAGCCTCGCTGCCAACCTCTCTACAATGAGAAATGTCTAGTCTTCTTAAATGAGAGTCAACTCAGCCTCTGTCTCCCCATATGTAGAAAGTGCTTCTTAGCCTCTTTGAAAAAACCACAAGTTCACTCTGTCTCTTAGAAGGATGTCATTTTAACGCTCAATTCAGCTTCATTTCAATTTAGAAAACTTCATACCAACCGAGTCAGCTTTGCTGTGTATGTGTCAGTGTTTTTGGTTTCGAAAATCTTACAATGGGGTAATTGCTAGGCAGCTCGTATAAACGTGCACTAGCGAGCTCTTGAAACACACCTCCATAATCCTAGGTTCGTGTAAATACTCATCTTAACCCACCAAATTCTCTAGAAAATTATAAGTCTGATTCATAAACTGGTTGTGTGTGAACTCACTAAACATGACTTTACGTGGTAAAAGTTTGTATCCACTCACCAAAACATATCAACTACTAAATTAAAGAGCCCCTTATTCGATAATTTTATAATTCACTGGCTTGTACTGTCATTGGTTGCACGTATAAACGCCTAATGTACTGGCATACACAGCTTGATTGTACTAAGAAACAATGCAAAAAGGGCGCCTTGCAATGCTTGAGCAAAGATGGATGATGTGTATGGGCGCTAGATGAATGCTAGGGAGTAACAATTGAGTGCTTGCCTATGTGAAACGATGGTATTGCTTGAATGAATTGTCAGCGTGCGCGTATAAAAATTGGCAGCGTGCCTAAGTGTGAAAGATCCAAATAGAATTGTGAACTTGCAAATAATGAATATTCATTGAGTGTGTGTGTGTGTGTGTGTGTGTGTGTGTGTGTAGGTGTGTGTGTGTGTGTGTGTGTGTGTGTGTGTGTGTGTGTGTGTGTGTGTGTGTGTGTGTGTGTGTGTGTGTGTGTGGCAGTGGCGCTATGAAGAGAGGGAGCGTTGAAATGACCTTTGCGCAGCTTTAATGGCTGTCTGTTTTTAGGCGGTGTGGTCGTTTGACCTTTGACCTGTACTTGGTCTACATTAAGCCAGCTCCTGTATATAGAATTAAGCCAGCTCCTGTATATAGAATTAAGCCAGCTCCTGTATATAGAATTAAGCCAGCTCCTGTATATAGAATTAAGCCAGAAGCTGTATATTGATTACTACTAAGGTATCAGATCTATGTTAATTGTCATTGAAATGTAGTGATATTATTGGTATCTGCAGGTTTTTATGAAGAAAATAAGAAACAGTCAGTTATTTGTAGAAACAACAAAAATTATCTTGTGAAAAATGTTCAACCGAATGACGAGTTCATCAGTTTGCTGTTTTCTCTCTTCTGCATAACGGAAGAACAAAGTCACTTCATTAAGCAGCTAAGTTCAGAACGCGATCAGAACGACGAACTATTGCGCATCGTTAGATCCTTCGACAGCAGAAAGTTTTCGATGTTCGCCAGGTGTCTTCGACAAACAAAACAAACAGCAGTGGCAAAGATCATCGAAAAGGGAGGAGGTTTACAGTATAAACTTAATTTAAAGTCGGATCATTATTTAAGGAATAGTACTACATGTACACCCATAATCAGGAATATCAGCATCATTGCGTGACCGTAAGGTAACTCGTATAATACATTTGTCCCAAATGTTTCGTTTTAGTCAAGGTAGGCCTATTTATTAGCATTGTTTAGGCCTACTTGACGAAAAGTGTTATATATCTATGGCAGATTGTCCTCCTTTCTCGCCTGTTACATCTTAATTAATACTGTAGTGTTCGCGACTCCCCGCTCCAGATGCTATCAAGGAACGCTCAAATGGGAATCATGAGCTCTTTCTTCGTGGGTCTATTGTTGTTTGCCCTTTCGGTCGTACGGGTTCGAACCCAGATCTTTAATGCAGGCCATAGAGTAGTTATGTTCGACCTAGCAACTTCCGGACGGTCTCGTCATCGCTGGGAACGACGGAGAACTACAGGCGGTGGTATACCTTCCATTGCAAACCATACATTACCGTCATCAGGGACTCCCGAGTTTCCAAGTGGTTCCAGCGAGGCGTTATGACATGACAACTGTAAGCCTATTGCAGTTTTGGTCCGATGTTTTTCCTACGGAATCCAGATCTTGCAAAGATCCTTCTACTCGTTCTATACGTTCTATTAATCCAGAAAGATTAGCACTCTGCTCAGCTTGCTGAGCAGAATGCTCTGAGAGAATGCTCTGTCGGATTATGAATGGTGAAGAGCTCTATCAGTTAGCTTTCTATCTGCATCAGACTGCTGAGGGGCTATGCTAGTTGACATATATCAAACCTGTTCATTATAGCATCAAAAGCTGAGGCAAGGCGTGATAAAGGAAAGCAATCTTTTCCTTGCCTTCTTCTAATCTCTGTACTTCCTCGTCTATAGGCTACCTACTGCATGAAGAAAACGATGAGAGATTTCGATAGTAATTAAAATGATCAAATCGATATTCAAAGGTTACAAAACAGGAAAATCAAATCAATGGCAGTTCTGAGTCCTTCAGATCTAGTCATAACAAATAAGCACAGTTCAATTATTACAAACAGTAACTGTTCACAGAAAGAAATATGCGATCACTTTCCGACAATTTAATCAGTTCTCTATAAAAAACCATTTTAGACACATTATTATACAACATATGCAATATGCAGCTTAGACACATTATTATACAATATACAACCTTGCACGATCAGTGGAGAAGACATGGAACGACGTAAAGTTTGCACGATTAATCCGAGGTCAACGATATAATCCAGAATGGCCGCACTTTAATCCAGACTTTTAATCCACAGCTCGATATATCGCAAGCCTACACTATCAAGATTCGCTTCATGATACCGAAACTCAATGCAGCACTTCACATTAGATTGACTAAGCTATGCCAATATTTCTTAGTACAACTTCAAGTGCATAATTAATTTAATAAAGCTGCAGTTAACTTATACAAATACAAAAAACGGGTGATAAATATTGTTTTCTGGTTTTAGTTGTAGTAAAAGTCAAAGTTAAAAATTATGGTACAGAATTCATGGACACACAACTGCTTCATCAAAGAATGAGCAACCTTCGAAACAGAACCAAATCAAGATCACATGAAACTGATAAAATCATCGCTCAACTGATGACGGAAGGCATAGAAATCCTTAACTCTCAACTGGATAGACAGACTGTGGTCGTTTGGATCTGGTGTCGTTCACAAGCAGCCCTTGAAAATATTCTGAGTCTGTACGAATCGAATCAGCTGAGAGAAGTTTTCTTTGAAAATATTCAGCCATCTATTTCGAAGATAATCAACATTGATAGGATTCAATTTAGAAGAACCGTAGGTATGTTATCGTGAACTCACTCATCTCAAAGGAAATTTAAAACGTGTAATCAACATACACATTTAAGGTCAATTTAATGTCTAAGACAACACTGGTATAACAAAATCAGAAAGATGCTGAAACGGACAAGAAAAGGCCGTTAATTAATGTGAACAGAGTGACAATAAATGCAAATAGATACCCAAAAGGAGTGTCTAGAGAATTGTTTTATAGAGAAAACGTTATCTACCAAGACAGGTTTACAGTAGGTGCTATATGCACCGTTACACTAATAAAGAACTGCCAAATGCATTTGATAATAATTTTGACCTAGTCATGGACTTCCACTCCTACCCTATGAGAAACTCAGCACAATATAGAGGTGAATTTGCTCGCACCAATACAAGCAGCTTCGCAATTAAAATAGCAGGCCCATCCCTATGGAATAGTCTTCCACATGTTCTCCGTGATATTCCAAGTCGTCCACACTTCAAGAAGGAGCTTAACCTTTATATTTTGATACAATATTAAGAGATTTGATTAATTGGTTATTATCATTGTTTTGTTGAAGCATCTGTCTGTGGTTCAGCCAGGTCTGTAGAAGAATCTGTCTGTAGTTAAGATAGTTAAGTCAAAAAATGTCTTCTTTTGAAATTGTCCTATTGAATATCCATGATACGACAATCACAATGTTCAGTTATTTTTTTACTGCTGTCTCAAACTGATCCAAGTTACATAGGTGGCCCTTCCTAGCGGGACTTTGGTCCATTTTGGGCTCCTCCTTTTGGTACCCATTGAATGTTGTCTAGTTCAACCTATTACGATTTAACCTATTTGATGTTTATTTTGTGAGATGACTGTTACTAAGTTATGTTGCAACGTTCTTTGGTGCCAATAAATATTTTTGATTGATTGATTGATACTATCGTCAAGGTACTTAAATTGTGCTTATGTAGTCTACCATGAGTGAAGTAAAGACATTAGAAGAAACCATACGTGGGTGGGATTGGAAAACAAACGTACAAATGGTAGAAGTCGAATGGCAAAAAGACAACAAAAGTCTTGCAGTGAGATGGAAAGTATTAAAATTGACAATTGTGAGATATTCAGACATTAATGACAGCGTCAAGTAGTCAAACGAAAACAAGTAATTAAGGTGTTGCTAATGAGCAGTATAAATTCATTTAGGGTCTACTTAGAAAGCGAATGGTATGAGGTTAAAAGGTCGGCAGCGTGATATAATTATGTATGTGAGCAGTAAAAACCAGCAATGATAAACTCAGAACGATAGACAACGAATAAGACAAGAAGCAGAAAGTGAAATTAATAAATAAAATAAGATGAATATAAAGAAACATACAGTAATAGATTCGATGGTCTGAGTAATCAACATAAATCATTTTCAATTCCTATAGTATAACAGACACACAATGATTGAATAATAATTATAGTTGGTTATTAATATAATTAAATTTGTTTTAGTTAGGTGTCAGTCTAACGCATTCAATCAATCAATCAAATATTCGTTTATTCAAAAATCACGTTGACAAAAGACTCAATTAGTTACACGGCATCGTTCAACAATAATTAGTAGAGCAGTTCATCTCAGTTCACAGAGGCAAAATATGCATTTTATACAGCTCCCGGGAAATGTAGTTAAATTTATCTTTCGGAAGGAAGGTAAAATTATGTGACCGGTGCCGAAGGTCATATTTACTCTGTCGGAATGGGAGAAACAAGCCACGGAGCACATGGCAAGGGTAGTTGTTTATTGCCCTCAACAACCGGTCATCAGCCATCTCAGCCATTTCCATCGCTCCCAAGGTTGTTGCAGGGAGAAAGCCACCTCGCTTCACTCTACCTAGGAAACGTTCGATCCTTTCTCTGTCTTTAGAGTTAGTGAACCCCCACCATGCTCCCGAAGCGTACATTAAATGAGCAATGGTGGTAGCCCTCGCCACCTCATGTAGGGCTGTGGGAGCCAGTCCATGTGCTCTCAGAACTCTTAATGCATAGAGAGTGGATGAAGCCTGGGCGAGAGCCAAGTCCAGATGTACGGACATGCGTAAGTCAGCTCGGATTGTGACTCCCAGGACCTTGCTGGAGTCTATACTCTCTGTCCCTTAGATGATTTGGGGCACGGGAGGAGCCCTCTGCATGATTGTATGATAAAACACTTGCCATGCACTTTAAATCCAATTATACAATATAAATGAAAATAACAACACAAAAAGAATTAAATAATAGAAAACTATCAGCAGTAAATTATAATACAAAGGTAAATAAATAAATTTTAAAAATAGTATTATTGACTTGCGAAAAAATAATCATTAATTTGTTTTTATTGAAGTCGTGTGTCCGGTTTTCATCAACCTCATTCAGAGAATCCAGATACAAGGAAATGGACTTGTGTATGGATTGGCTAAACTACAAAATGAAATCTACGTCCTTTGTCGATCAGATGATGATGCTAAAAATGTAATTCGTGTCTTTAACGGTCAAAATCCGTTTCATCTTCAGAAGATAATCAATACAAAACGGATTAGAGATCCCTTCGACATTGGATCCAGCGTGAAGAACAATTGTCTCTACGTCTCTGACCCAGGGAAGAGATGCGTCTGGAAGATTACAAGAGAAACAGATAACCAATACCAAACCATCAAATGGCTGACCACTGATTATAGGCCCTTGACTCTGTCAGTGTCCAGTGATGGTCAGTTGTTGTTAGTTAATAATTCGCCGTCCACACTGAATGTCTACAGATCAGACGCAGAACTTATTCGATCCATTCAGTTACCAAGAGACATCGACAAACCAATTCATGCGTTGGAAACATCCATCGGGAATTTCATCATCCTTCACAAATACAGGGCAATGGAAGAGAAGGTAAAGAGTGGGAGAGAGATGCCATCGAGATATGGCATAAGTGAATTGACCAGAGATGGACAGATAGTATCAACTGAAGCACATAAACTGAGAAATCCTGAATATCTCTCCATTGATTCTTACGATCGAGTGTTTGTGGCTGACTTTTTGAATCATAAAGCGATTCTTCTGGATTCCGATCTTACATGGAATAAAATTGTTTGTCCAACAAACGAAGAAAAAGTTAGACTCAAATGGCCACGAAGATTGTATTACGACGAAGAAAAGAAACAACTGATCGTAGGAGGATATTTAGAAACAGATGGAGTTTATGTTTACACTTTAAGTCGAAATTAAACTCACTTTTCATCAACAGATTCTGACAAGCAAATATCAATCAATCAATCAATAAATCAAAATTTATATAGCACCCCTTCAAGATCCCTACTCAGAGGCGCTCGAAATATACACTTAACACGTTTCCAGGTTATGAAATAAATCTACTAATTCTATCAATATATTTTGAATAATATAGGAAAGGCCCTAATATTCAACTGATATATAAAAAACTCTCATTTGCTGAATGTTTTTAACGTCCACTTTAAGGAAATCACAGACAGCCTAATAAGCATAGAGCGCCACGTCGATAAGTAAGACGATCGCAACGGTTACGCCTCGATAGTCCGAAGGTTTCATGGTAAAACATAATATGTATATATGGAAATATAATTATGTATATGTACGTTGTGTGTATATATGCATGTACAATTGTACATGTATCTATATATATGTATATACATTTTTTATATGTATATGTTTGTATATTATATATGTATTCTATATTATATATGTACATATGTATATATAGGCCTATATGGATATACATGTAAGTATATAAATATAATATATATATATATGTATATATGTGTGTGCATATGTATATATACATATGCATGTATATATATGTATATACAATTATACATATATGTATATATCTATATTTATATATGTATGTATCCGATGTATTATAGATGTATGTGTATATGTACATGCATATATACATACATATATTTACATACATATATGTATGTACCTATATGTATATGTATGTATATACTATTGTTTTCAATAATATTGTATTCAAACATTTATAGAGCGCCTCGCATAGGGTGAACCATTCAGAGGAAGCTCCCAGTGCGCAAGGCCAAAGAGAAGAAAAAGGTTTTGAGAAAAGCAAAGGTGGAAGAGAGGTTACTAGCTAGAATTCGAGAGCGAGTAGATGGAGACAGCGCATTCCAAAGAGAGGGTCCAATTGAGGTAAAGGACCAGGACTGAGCCACAGCTGTTCTAGTATGAGGCACTAGAAGCTCAAGTCTGTTTGATGAGCGTAGTGGTCGATGGGAGGAGGCTGAAAGAGGCCGGAGTAAAACATCAGCTAAATATTTTGGGGCAAGACCTATTTGTGCCTTGAAGACTAAAATGAGGACTTTGAATTTAATGCGAGCAGAGAGAGGAAGCCAGTGCAGTTGTGCAAACACGAAAGTAGAAAATGTGAGATATATATGCATATAGATTTAGGCGTGTATACTAGCAGTTTTTACCCGGCGTTCGCCCGGGTTTTCCTCAGCGCCCGTGTATTTGAATTTAACGACATCTTCGTCAGCGCCCGTGAATTTGAATTTAACGATGTGCACATTTTTCGTGTATCCCTCTGGCGAATTTACGCGCTGGCTTGAAATTGTTATAATATCAACTCTACGCAATATATACTCCTTGCATAGCTAGATTTCAGTGGCGTTGAAACAGACTATGACCACGTCGAAACCTAAAATGTCCAAATATCGGAGTTTAAAGTAAATTTTGAGTTGAAATAAAGTTGTCAGTAATAATAGTCCCAGGTTGAGATCTATAGAAATTCAAATGAAAACGTTCGTTAAAAATTTCGTATCCCTAAAGTGTTGCATTGGCGAAATTTTGAAGTCCGATGACCTATAAATTCAGCCGTGGGCGTGACCACTTCTGATTTGAAATCAACGGTCATCGTGATTGGTTGCGAATCAGAGCGTTGACCTAGATGCTTCGCGTGACGTAAGATTGCATATTAATTTAAGCCTTCGTGACGTGACAAACAAATGGCCATACTATTGGCGGTATTAAGATAGCCTCGTTTAAAAAGTTGTAAAATGCAAAATGTCCATATATCGGCGTTTAAATAAAATTGCGAGCTGAAAATAGTCGCGTTGACCATGACGTAGCGTAATAATGTTTTGTAAAATTTTGTAAATCGCTAAAGCGTTCCGTTTCGGAGCCTTTAGCGAGACGGACAAACATACGGAAGGACAGAAAAAAAGAGACTTTGGATTATATATATATAGATGTACAGTGTATATGTATATATATGTATGTACGTATATATGTACTTATGCATATATATATATATATGTTTGTATATATACGTGTATATATTTATGTATAGATATGTGTAAGTTAGGGTGCCAATGAAACACATAGGAAAAAATTAAGATTTTATTTTCTGTGGTCTCATCCTCCAAATATCTAAATATGTTCCTTCATATATGGAAGTCAATTAGGGAAAAAATTAACCAAATATTTAAATACTTTAGAGGTTGCACAATGCTCCTGAAGTGTATGTAGGCCCCTAATGATTTTGTCGTAATGTGAGTGAATTTCTGGCTGTGCTCTATCAGTGAAAACTTGTTAGCTATGTTGATTACTAAGCAGTTTTGGTTATATCTGTGCTCTACTGTATATCTATACTATATCATATAATATGTTTTATATTCAGTCTCTATGCTATGACGTCACTCAGTACATTTTGACTGTATACCTGTTAGAGGTCTGCGGGTAGAGCATTTTTGCTACCCGACCCGTACCCGTAACACAGGACCGCTACCCGTACCCGTACCCGACCATGTACTCAAAATTACTACCCGACCCGACCCGTACCCGCGGGTATACCCGTATACCCGTATACCCGCCACGTCATTAGCACGCCTTCCCAGGTTAATAGGTTTACAACTCAGCATGCATTATTAAATATAATAAATACGATGATGGTAATAGTAGTTGACGTAGTAGTAGTTGTAGTAGTAGTAGTGTTGGTGGTAGTAGTAGTGTTGATAGTAGTAGCAGTTTTGGTAGTAGTAGTAGCATTGGTAGTAGTGGTAGTATTGGTAGTAGTGGTTGTGTTGGTAGTAGTACTAGTGTTAGTAGTAGTAGTGTTAGTAGTAGTAGTAATAGTGATAGTAGTAGTTGTTGCTGTTGTAGTAGCAGCAACAGTAGTAGTAGTGTTGGTAGCAGTAATAGTAATAGTAGCAGTAGTAGTAGTAGTAGTAGCAGTAGCAGTAGCAGTAGTAGTAGTAGCAGTAGCAGTAGCAGTAGCAGTAGCAGCACTGGCAGCAGCAGTAGCAGCAGCAGCAGCAGCAGCAGCAGCAGTAGCAGCAGTGGCAGCAGTGGTGGCAGTAGTGAGTAGCAGTAGTAGTAGTGAGTAGTAGTAGTAGCAGTAGTAGTAGTAGTAGTAGTAGTAGTAGTAGTAGTAGTAGTAGTAGTAGTGGTAGCAGCAGTAGTAGTAGCAGCAGTAGTAGTAGTAGTAGTAGTAGTAGTAGCAGTAGCAGTAGCAGCAGCAGTAGTAGTAGCAGTGGCAGTAGTAGTAGTAGTAGTGGTAGTAATAATAATAATAATAGTAGTAGTAGTAGTAGCAGTAGCAGTAGTAGTAGTAGTAGTAGTAGTAGTAGTAGTAGTAGTAGTAGTAGCAGTAGTAGCAGTAGTAGTAGTGTTGGTAGTAATAATAATAATAACAATAATAGTAGCAGTAGCAGTAGTCGTAGTAGCAGCAGCAGCAGCAGTAGTAGCAGGACAAGGTAGAACATTGATTCGTACCCATCGGCACCAAATTGTTGGCGTCAGGAACTTGGTGATGACGACTTTTGATGACGATGCGGATGATAATGATGAATTATGATATACTTCTGCTGCTATATAATTATGTACTAAAAAGGAGGAGGAGGAGGAGGAGGAGAATAGGAGCCGGATTATGAAAAGGAAGAAGACGAGCAGTCCGTTAAGCCATCCTTGAGGCAGCCATGTGAATGAGGTGTTAGCGACTTCATTTTCTTAGCCTCGGCATATGAGAGCGGGTGGCCAGATCTCTGGCCCTCGCCGTATCACCTATACTAAATAACTACGATTAAGAAGCTACAGTATGGATTCGATGACAGTGAACCTGTCTAATGAAATGAAATGAAATGAAATGAAATGAAATGAAATAATATGGATCATCATGCTGCCCAACTCAATTCGATGCTGTAAGTCAGACGTGTCTCTTTTCGAGATGCAGGGCTCACGATGAACTGATTAACCAATGTAACGTAATGTAGCGCTCAACACGTGGCCATAAAACAGCTGAAAAACTGCGTCTGTAAGAGTCTTGAGAAAGCCATTTACATAATTTTATATGTAGTTACATGTTGCATGTATGTATGCATGCATGTTTCATGCATGTATGCATGTGTCATGCATGTATGTAGGTATGCATGCATGCATACATGCATGGTTGTATGCATGGATGTATGCGTGTATGTGTGTAATGCATGCATTATGATGCATGTTAAATGTCATTTACATCTAGACAAGTACATCAGGTAGCAAAAACAATGCTCAGTAAATAAGAAATCGAGTCACCAATGGCGGGTTCATCAATCATGCACACACGTAATTAGTACTGGTAATTATTACTAGTATACTTTGTTACTTACATCTGTCGTAGTTTGTCATCCGCCGTCATTTGATGTGAGAATACTCTGAACTAATAGGAGCTTTATGTGCGAGAGCAAAGTTTTGACGTGTAAGCCTATATAATATCAGTAAAACCTTTAGGCTAGTAAACAACCTTAAAGTTTTGACGTGTAGGCCTATATAATATCAGTAAAACCTTTAGTAAACAACCTTATCGCTCCATCGGCAATGGTATGAATTCCTCTATGTAGTCCTGCAATTATTCATCTTGTCTCTCCAGCCTGTATGCCATGCGTGTCCCAATGCCACCCAACTACAGAAATTGATATTAATTTCTCTCTGGCAGATGTGATTTTATACAGTCATGCGTAACACGTCTATAGTGCCGTTAATTGAATAGGAGATAACAGACTTTGAAATGTATCTAGCTTGGACTGCATCAACCTGTTCTAAGGAAACAAAACTGTTCATCAACGTCAGCGACCTCTGATCCTCTTCTTCCCGACTAGAAACCAGAGAGCACATAATGTGCATGGGAAAGCTTTTCGGCTGAATACATGTGTATTTGACATCTATTAATAAAAGCTAAGATCATGAATGGTGCGGTCAGACAGTATATTTGCATGTGTATATATTTGCTTATGTATACATTGATATAAGTATTAAGTGTATAATTAATATTTAATTATGCATATATTGGCCTATGTGTAGAGGCCCCTATGCATTATGAGTATAATATATTTGTGTATTTATATATGTGCATAATATATATATATATTAGGGTGGTCCACGACACAATGGTAAAATTTAATCTTTATCACAACTTTGCTCCACAAGTTTAAATCTGTTCTACCTCTCCTAAGTAAGATGTAGAACAAATCTGAAGCAGATTGGAGCATTTTTAGAGGTCGCTCAAGGTCGCCAAACATTCTCTTGATAATACCATGGCATAGTGGAAATTATTGACTGTTATCTACTCAAAAACATATTATTTGAACCGCTTTTTTACTTACTTTTGAAGTGTTGTTTCAAACTGAAGTTTAGAAATACCAATCTAACATTATTAACTAGTCTTTGAAGTAAAATGCAAATGTTGGAATTTTTTTAATTGTTTTTAAGAACTGTAAACTTTTGTACTTAGTCAGATTTATCAGTACATTGGTGAAGATTAGGAATTGAAGAGATTTGACTGTAGAGTTTTTGACATAGCTCATTTTTGTCAGATTGTTTTTCTCAATAAACGAATATATATATATATATATATATATATATATATATATATATATATATATATATATATATATATATATACCACACAATAATGGGATATATAACACAATAATGGCAAAGACAAGAAGCAGTGCTGAAGTTTGGCTGATAGAGAAGGCACAGAAAAAACTATCTGGGTCCCATCTCCCAACAAAAGCTCCATCCGACGATCATGCAACAAGAACCACGAGGAGCAGGTGACAGACTTGCAGTACTAGTCATAGGTGACAGGGAAGAGATATATACTGGGAGATCCAAAAATTGGCTGCAGAACTGGCAACGAACAAGCTGAAGCCTGCCTGAGGACTCTGGCTGACTGGGGTCTTCGGACTTCGTAGTCTAGTTCGTGGTTCGTCTATGACATCACTGCCAGCAATACTCGCCTGAAGAATGGTTCCTGCACTTTTATTGAGAATTCGAATTAGCAAGAATTAACCTTGATGGCTTGCCGCCATCATGTCATGGAACTTCCACTTGCTGTTTCGGCTCTTTATCTGGACCTACTGTAAAGTCTCCCGTTACTATGCTCTGGAGGTTCCAGCAAAGCAGGCCACGCATTGACCAAGCGACAAAAGAAGTGGCTTCCGACGACATCTTTGATGCACACATTTCGAGAAGAAATATGGTGAAATTCTGCAAGGCAGCTCTTGAAGGGTCACATCAGAGAGAAGACTACGAGGTATTCTTGAAACTCAGTTTGATCTTCCAGGGTGGTGCAAAGGGAGCAAGAGTTTCCTTTCGGGCATCAGGAGCATTCCATCATGCACGTTTGATGGTGAAAGCTATCTTTAGCATTAAAACATTTCTTTTCCAGCAGCTACTATCTCCAACTGACAAAGAGAAGCACAGTGTAAAGGAGCTGGCACTGTTTGTGAGACTCGTCTATTTTCGGTTCTGGCATGAAGCTCCTCTGCCTATAAGAGCACCACTCAACGATCTACTGCTACTGGGGGAGCTTAGTAAATATCTAAATATGAGAGTGGCAAAGGTTGCCTCGACCACATTCGGTAGGCATATCTGGTATGTTTCAAAAATATTGGTCAGCTTGTCCTTGTTTGACAACAGAATTGTAGTGGATGTGAAAAAGCTGATGGTGACAAACGTCCACCTTCCACAGTCTATCAATTATGTGAAGTGCCTCGACCATCTTCCTGAACCCCTCAGCTTCCTTGGCCTTAGCTCCCTCGGCATTGCATCTTCCATCACAGAGAGAACTACTGTCATCGTTGACATTCTGAACTTGAATGGAAAAGAGAAGGCCCAACGCTTCCTGGTAAAGGATCCTAAGGAATGATGCGATGATCACTCCTACCAGTATCTCCTAAAGGCAGCGTCAGTCATGACAGTTATGAACGACTCTACTGGGAGAGCCATTGGTTTGATGCAGCAGTAGGGTTAATCGTTGACAAAGAATGAAGAGCAGCAGTTCCTTCTTCAGCTCGCGAAACGCTGCAGGAACACCTCTGCATCCTGCTCGAAGGCCACGCTGATGAAGATGACAGAGGACATAAAATGTGCTACTCAAGAAAAGTTCCAGTGTTTCCATAGCAAAATTGATAATTTTGGAACCTTTTCTTATTTTCATGACTGCACTATATGTTTTATTTCAACTGAAATTCTGTTTTCTGTTCTTAGTGCAGATTATCGATTTTATGCTTAACATGGTGAAAATACCCTGACCTTGAGCGACCTCTAACTACTCATCAATCTCTCTCAAATTTGGTAGAGGTAATAGTGGTCAGCCATAGAACAAAAGCAGGGTTGTGGAGGGCAACTCTGAGACACTTTGTGTTTTTGGACCACCCTAATATATATACTTATGTATAAGCCTATATATGTATATGAAGTCAAATATAATATTATGTGTGCTTGTATATATGTGTATATGTATATAATTATATGTATAAGTATATTCTTGTAGGCGTATGATACTTAGATTTAGGACGTGGCAGTTAGTATATATAGTAACTCTTTGACGGTGCGAGATTCACTATTGCATATTACGATGACATAGTATCCCCAAAACTTCACGCCGGTACGGGTAAAACCGGGTATACCCGTACCCGTGATGACCCTACCCGTACCCGACCCGACCCGTGAAATGCGTACCCGACCCGTACCCGATCCGTACCCGCGGGTACGGGTACGGGTAACCCGCAGGTACGGGTATACCCGCAGACCCCTAATACCTGTCTGATTTGTTTGTTTGTTTTTTTTCCTATACTGATTTCATTATTTAACACATTTCTATTGTAACTGGTTGCGGTCTGTCAACCTGTCAGAAAATAAAACGAATATCATCATTTTAGTCTGCTAATGCTAATTTTTCCTGTGAACTGAATAACTGTTGAATCCAATCGTTAGTGCTCTTATTCCTAGTTAGGCCTACCATTGCTTACTACATAAAGTTTAACAGAAAATCAGTGCAAATTTGATTGTTTTATAATTTGCATTGAGTACATTAGTTTAAATATTTGTATGTGAGTGATAATAGGGGATTGCTATCATCTTTTAGTTGTCTATCTATGACAGAACTATAAACTCGGTTCCATTTTTAGCAAAAAATTTTTGTTATGTATGTATTACTATGTCACTATGTAACAGGTCTCTTGTCTAATAATGGCTTCGTTCAGTTGGCAGACATCAAAACATACATTTGATAAAAAATACGGGAAGAAAGGAAATTGTTGTTCTCACAGAGGGAGAAAGAAAGACGTTGGAGTCGTGGACCAGTTGACTTGAAGCTGGCGAAGGTCAAAGAACGACGTTGTAAGAGAAAATAGCTAACCGAACACAGGAGGAAAAGAGAACCAGAGCGTAGGGTATCGCTAGGTCCAGTGGCGTAACGAAGGGTTTCAGCGCCCAGGGGCAAGAGTTGATGACTGCGCCCCTTTTGAATTTTGTTGTTGACTTTTAATCGTTCTTTTCATAGTAGGCCTACTGTGTACCATTGAAAGCTAATTTGCTCCCCTTGTGCTGCCCCTCTGCCCTGCCCTTCGTTACGCCACTGGCTGGGTGAGAGTTATATTGAAATTCCGTATATCGATACAGACAGCAATGGAAGCAGTACAACTGAAGGTGAAGATAGCATATATGGTTGTGTAATGTGGGTGAAGAAGATCCTCCACTTCGAGTGACAATTGACGAGAACCGTATCTCTGAAAAACAGTTGTTTCATTTCATGTCACGAACACAAAGAAGTTTTTTTGCTTCCATGGATATCCCACAAGATTTCCTCTTCCAAGATCCAAGCTTTTGGAACAGCAATGAAGCATACATCACAGCACAGTGCAGGGTTTAAAAAAAGCTGAAAGTAACCACTCAGCCGAACGGGCGTCGCACTAATACAGACATTCAATTCCGCTATAACAAACCAGGAAGAGCAGAAGCGATATCAGCTTCAGGTGGTTGAAAGCCATCGCCAGCAGTTTCTAGAACCCACAATAATTTACTCGTTCAAAAACTGTGCAGCCAGTAACATTTATTAAACAATGAAACATCAAGGAACCTTGCCTGTGTATCTAGCGTCTTATTTACATGTAATACCATATTGCAGGTTAGGCACTCGGAAACAGGTTGCTAAACTTGACTTTACTACCCTTACGTCTGAGTTCCCTCATTAATGTCTTTTCAACCACGATTCGTGACCTCGGCGTCCAGCTGGACCAAGAGCTCACTTTTACTCCACATCTTCATCGTCTTGCTCGGGACTGCTATTACCTGCTGCGCCAGCTTCGTACTGTTACCCGCTCGCTTACGTCTGCTGCCAAACTTATTCTAGTGCATTCCTTCATCACAGCTCGTCTTCACTATTGCTCATCGCTCTACTTTGGCCTCCCATCTAGCCGCATAGCATGCTTGGACCGAGTCTTGCGCTCTGCAGCGCGACTCATAGGGCAAATTCCAAAGTATGGACACGTCTCCAGCTACATGCTGGAGGTCCTCCACTGGCTTCCTGTCTGCCAGCGCATCGACTACAGGGTAGCTGTTTTGGTTTTGCGCTGTCTCCAGGGCCTCGCCCCAACTTACCTCCGTGAGCCCTGCTGTTTGATTTCTGTTGTCCCAGGGCGTCGCCTCCTACGCTCCGCAGAAAAAGGAGTTCTTATGGTTCCTTTTGCTCGTACTGCAACAATGCAGAACCGAGCTTTTTCTGTGGCAGGCCCAATGATCTGGAATGGTCTTCCTCTAGAGCTGCGTCTACACCATGGGAGTCTGCCTGAAACTTTCCTTACTAAACTCAAAACTGTTCTTTTTGGGCGCGTTGGAGTCGGGAGCGTCTCTGAGTAGTTTCCTTGAAGGGGCGCTATATAAATTCCCGAATGAATGAATGAATGAATGAAATGAATGCAGAGTTTGAAAACTTTGCAGGTCTTGTGCAACCAGTAAATGTTATTTTATTGCTACAAAACTTTATGTATTTCAGTGATATGGCTAAATGAACAACACTAAGGGGTGAGACCTAAAGAACTGCAAACTTTGTTTTTCATTGGCACTATAGTGTAAGTATATAATATATATGTATATTCATTCATTCATTCATTCAAAAATTTATATAGCGCCCCTTCAAGGTAACTACTCAGAAGCGCTCCCAACTCCAGTCCGGCCAAAAAGGTAAGTTTTCAAGTGGCCATAAAAAGTATCAGTACATGTTCTAGGGAACAAGCGTAGCTCCCGAGGGAGGCTATTCCAAACCCTAGGGCCTACCACAGAGAATGCTCGGTTCTGCATGGTTGCTGTGCGGGCAAACGGGACCGCCACTACCCCCTCTCAGCAGAGCGGAGGGAGCGACTACCCTGAACCCCCGACACCGGCTTACAGAGGTCTATTAGGTAGGCTGGGGCAAGGCCAAGATGGCATCGCCAAACCAGAGAGACAACTCTATATTCGATGCGCTGTCGGACAGGAAGCCAATGCAGAACTTCCAACATATACCTGGTGACATGATCAAATTTTGGTATTTTGCCGATGAGTCGCGCTGCAGCTCGCAGTACACGATCAAGGCAAGGGTTCTAGGGCAATTCGGAGCCGGACAATTGGGAGCGGACAGTTCGGAGCGGACAATTCGGAGACGGGCAATTCGGAGCCGGGCAATTCGGAGCGGATAAAATGAGCGGACAATTCGGAGCCGGGTAATTCGGAGACGGGCAATTAGGAGCGGATAAAATGAGCGGACAATTCGGAGCCGGGTAATTCGGAGCGGATAGAATAGCGTCGGGCTCTCACGTATTTATTTTTATAATGGCATCAAAGGCCTATGGCGATGCAAAGCTGGGGCAAATACGGCTTTCTAACCATGATCGCCATTTAGTATTTATTTTGTGGCAACAAATAAATCGTTCTCTGAGCTTCCCCTCACTGTGAAATAATGACATCAAAGGCCTTTATTTAGTACTCAGTAAATATAGGGATTTGGATCGTCGACTGCGAAGTGTGGTATTAGATTACGGTAACCGCACATGCATCGAGTACCTGCGCGGATGCAGCCACAACATAAACTTAAATGACTAATGAAACTTAGAACATAACATGGAATGGATTTTCATGCATAACAGTGTGGTCTTAGATAGGCTAATCAGTTGAAACATTATTAGGCCTACAATTCATTGCAATTTCACTTCGCAGCTTTAAGTAGGCCTACTTTAAAAACTTTTAATTCGTGATTTGTTTGCTATGCATAGTAGTTTTACAAAATTATTATATTTCACTGCAATAAAATTTGATTTACATTTTTAAATACTCGTTTGATTGTCTACGACGAATTAGCCGCTCCGAATTGCCCGTCTCCGAATTACCCGGCTCCGAATTGTCCGTTCAATTTATCCGCTCCGAATTGCCCGACTCCGAATTGCCCGGCTCCGAATTGCCCGTCTCCGAATTGTCCGCTCCGAACTGTCCGCTCCGAATTGTCCGGCTCCGAATTGTCCGGACACCCAAGGCAAGACAACAATATATATAGTCTATATATGTTTGTGTGTGTATATATATGTATTATATGTGTTCGGAAGACTTTAGTTTTAATTAATGTCGTTACTTTGACAATGCGTAGCCTATCTTAGGTTGTGACGTCACTTTGATGTGGGACTCTTAGTTTGATATAGTTCTTGTTTTCATGGTGTTCGCTTCGTAAAGTCACGTTGCTGAATTCTTCTTAATAAATGTTTAAAACCTATCGAATCGTATGGGCCTATCGAACAATTTCTGGTAGCAGAGCGTGGTTCTTATAAAAGAAATAGATCGAATCGTTAGAATCGTAGTGAATTCGAAAATTATAGCAGAAACTTTGACTTTGATCGAATCAAAATGGCGGACGGTTCAGATTCCGAAACGCAAGTACTAGAAGATACGAACGTTGAACTGGTTAAACTATCGAAATCCAGATCAAAAGCGACATTTACCCGTTGTCGGCATAGTCTGTTAAAATTGTTGGACGATGCGGTTGTCGAACGGAAGGAAATTCGCGAAAAACAGCAACAGTTGGCAGATAGTATGGAAAAAGCTATGGAGCTAATGGAACAATTGGTGACCATCTACAACGTGACTGGTGACAAACAGAACATTGAAAAAAAGCACTGAAATGGAAACACTAGAATTTGAATTCTCATCAGCTATGAAACCTTGTCTGCTAAACTCTAAAGGTCGACATCAACGAAATCATAATTTTACGTAGTTAAACATTGGGTAAACGTGTAGTTTAGCGTCGTAAATTATTTTCTGACTTAAAAAGCATTCCCATATCAATTTAAACGTTTACCCTTATATATTTCATATTCCCGAATATATTTGTGCTAAAAAAAGGAAATCGACCAAATAAAACTAAATTAAGAAGAGAAAATGTAAACGAATTGAGCCGTTAAGCGATCATTCGACGACAACAGGAAGTCAAGCGGCTACGGTTCAAGGAATCTATATTGACCGCGGCTATTAATAGCTACACCTCAACAACTTGACCGCGGCTATTAATAGCTACATCTCAACTTAATACAATACTGAATATTGCGTTAAGTTGACGCGTTAAGCCTATGAGATACGAACAGGCCGCGCAGTCGTACGCTTCACTAATTACCGTCTATGAGGCACTAACACTTCCCACACGATTGATTTGCAGGTGTTTTATGCTATCAGTCTGCATTGAAACTGACACAGGCCTACTTGTGCGTTTGCAAGTGGTGTAATAACGAATACACTTACTTACTTACTTTTCTTCTGCATTATGTAAAAGTCCTGCATGTGGAATTTTTACCAGAGTACTATTACCATAATTCTAATCCTTACATATCCTTCCTAATCACTCATTTCCTGCAAAAACTCTTTTCCCAGTGTTCAAGCTTCACACTGCATTATTGTGAAGCCTAAATGCATTGGACAATTTGCATTGCAAGAAATGCCCTTATTTGACCCTTGAAATAAAATACTTGTCATATAAGTATGCAAAGACGCCAGGACAGGAGCTTCAGTCAACTTGTCTTTCAAAGTCGCGAATGCCGTCATACATTCGTCTGTCCAGTGAAATCTCTGTCCTTTTCGTGTCAACTCGTGCAAAGGTCTGGCGATGCGGGCAAATTCAGGCACAAAGCGCCTATAGTAGGAACATAATCCTACAAATGAGCGGACCTCTTTCACGTTATTCGGTGACGGCCACTCCCTTACAGCTTGAACTTTGTCAGGGTCGGTTGCTATTCCCTGTGGACTGACGATGTGCCCCAAGAACTTTACACTCTTTTGAAGGAGATGGCACTTTGTGGGTTTTAGTTTCAAATTTACACTTTTTATTCTTTGAAGGACCTGATCAAGGCGATTCAGATGCGTCTCCATGTCTTTAGCAAACACGATTATATCATCAAGATAAATTAGGCAGATTGAGAAGTTCAGGCCCGTCATTACGAGGTTCATCATTCTCGAGAAGGACGCAGGACTGTTGCACAAGCCAAACGGCAGGACACGAAACTGGAAACTGCCGCGCCTGGTGACGAAGGCTGTCTTGTGTTTGTCCCTCGGGTGTACCGCCAGCTGGTGGTACCCTGCCCTCAGGTCAAAGGTACTAAACCAGTGTGCATCGCCTAAGGCATCAAGACTCTCGCTTATTAGTGGAAGGGGATAAGCGTCCTTTCTGGTTTTCAGGTTGACCGCACGATAATCAACGCAGAACCTCGGGGTGCCATCTTTCTTTCTAACCATCACTATGTTGCTCGCCCATTCTGACTTGGAGGGTTCCACAATCCCTTGTTGTAGCATAGATTCCACCTGTGCGTCGATTTCTGGTAGTAGAGCGAATGGCTGACGTCGCAATGGTTGTCGAACCGGAGTCTCATTGGCCGTGTCAATTTCATGTCTGACCACTTCGGTATAGCCGATATCCCATTCACCCAATGAAAATGCTTGGCGATGTCCCAGGACAATCATTCTCAGTTTATCCCTAGTTTCTGCAGGGATATCCTCAGCCACATTCTGCCATAACGGAGCGAGTACTGACTCTGGATCAACTGTTTCTTTGACCTCAGTTGTTCGATGCACCGCAGATGGTCGTTCTTGGGAACATGGTTCATCTGGAGGTTCGGCGAGCTGGACCTCTTCCAGGCTGAATTGACTGCCTCTGTTTAACTTAATCACTTGACGAGTAGGGTTTAACACTCTGGTCATCAGGTCCGTGGTTCTAGCGGGTAGCAAGGTACTCGCTACTATTACACCTGACTCCAACACTTGCAACCTTGTAGCCCAAAGTCGGGAATCAGCCTTGAGATTGGGTAGGATGGCGTGGACTTCGACGTCGAGCTCACTCATCGGAGGTACGTACACATCTCTCACGAAAGCAACCTTTCGGCACTGCACTGATCCGGCCATGCTGTAAAAGGGACAGCGCTGTCCTTGGAATTGGACCCACCGTTCCCGAAAGTTCCAGACTGCATTATGTTGCTCGAGCCAGCTGAGACCCAGGATCATCTCACTCAGCTGCTCGGTTACTAAGCAAGGTACCTGGAAGCGAGTTCCGTACAGTTCACAATTGACGGTGACTTCTCCTAACACGCGAATGGAGGTACCGTTAGCTGCCTTCAGGAGTTGATGTGACACATTCATGTCCTGTTTGCGTATGGACGAGGCAGGAATGAGCGACATCTCACTTCCGGTGTCGACCAAAGCCAACACATTCCGTCCATTGACTCGTAACGGTAAGTAGGCACTGGAACTTCCTTTTATGTATCGAGTATTAGCGGATGCATCATAGCCATTCCCAGTCTCTCCTTCAGGTTCAACGTCCGATGTCTTGCCTTGTGGACAGTTTCGCTGATAGTGACCTGACTGACCACAGAGAAAACATCGACCGTCAGCTCGCCTATTTTTCGGGTTGTTCGGTGGCGCGTTCCTCTTGAACCCTCGTTCCGACATTCGTCCACTTCTCTTGGGAGTGTACCTGGCGTCCGACGAACTGGTTTCCGGTATGGTTGGAGTGTGCCAAGCTGCGGAATTGCACCACTGTTCTATTTGAGACTGTCGTTGTTCCAATTGGGATATTTGTTCTAACAGTAGTTGCGTCAACCTGTCATGTGACTCATCATCTTCTCTTACTACCTTAATGCGACCCGGGCGACGTTCGTAGGTTTCAGTTCTACCTCGAGTAGACTGGTTCGCTTCCAACCGGATGGCGTAACGGCAGGCCAGGTCCAAGGTGGTTGGTTCACGGTCTCTCACTCGGATGGCTAGGTCAGTGTCGAGAAGGGCGTCTAGAAAAGCATCGATGGCAACCATCTCGCTCATTTCAGTGGGTGGACCTGCGTAAGCCAAAACCATGAGTCTCCGGATATCTTGGGACAGTGCCTGTAGATTTTCTCCTTCCTTCTGGCGACGCATACGTAATTGTGTGCGATACAGGGTCGTTTGATCCAAACTGCCGTATCTTGTCCTTAACCGTTTAACCAGGTCACTCCAAGACGACAAACCTGATGCGTTAAACTCCCAAAGAACTTGCGCTGCATTTCCCACCATGGAGCACATCAGCTGGCTGAGTTTTTCACTGTCATTCCACTCATTATGTTTGGAGCAGATGTCGAATTTAGCCAGGAACGCCTCCAGATGGGTTTGTCCATCGTATTTCTCAAGTTTCAGCCACTGTTTAGCTTTTTCGGTCGGTTTCTTTGTCATCTCTCCTATTGAGTCACTTCTCTCTCCCGGAGTTACTATCGGTTTAGACGAAGTCAGCTCTGTAGGGATTCCTACTCCTTCTCTGGAGTCAATTGTCTCTGGACTCCCTTTCAAATTGCTGATAATCTGAGACTTTTCACCGAAAACCATAGTGGGTGAAATAGCCGCACAGTTCTGGTTCAGCAACTTCACAGCAGTCTCATTCCTCAAGCAGAGTTCAGTTAACTGACGACACATCTCAGCTAGTGGACTGAAAATGTTTGTTAAATCATCTACCACTGGCTTGTTAGGTTCATTAAAGTGAGTTTCTGGTGTGTAGGGAGACATTGTTCTAGCGTGCAAACTTTCCATGGTTCCAGCAGAAACACCATGAACAGAGGACAATGCAGAGGCTGGGATTTCAAATTGCGTCATTACAGGTCGAGTTTCTCTACATATGCTGCCTTTGTCAAAAGTACCTACTGCATAACTAACGTTAGTTACTGGTCTGGGATTTCTTAGCTGTATTCCCTCCCCTATCTCTGACTTAGTTATACCCATGGGTTGAGATTCTGGCCAGGAACCTATGGTAGTCCCCTTGTTCTGTTTATCTTTACCCTGGACATTATAAGATACCTCCCCGACCTTATCGGTTAACCTATCTATTTCACGCCCGGACATCCTTATCTCACTGATTCCAAGGGACCATGGAGTTGTTCTTCGATCATCAGTTGTTGTTTCTGCCAAACCATACGATCTTGGTTGAACGAGTCCACGAGCTGCACCATCGGTAGGGAAAAGCATACCCATCCTATCCTCTACTCTACGACCCTGGGGCACATTATCTAAATCACCGGTACCCTCATCCATCAAAGGACCCTTCTCTGTGGTATAGGGATATGTCGATCCACCTGAAACCATAACTGAACAGACAGGCACAGACAACAATTCATGCAATTTTCCAGAAGAAAAGTTTGTCGTTACAGTCCTTGTCATCTGTCGGGGCTGTGCTTCTATCATGTGCGTGGACCAGGGAACATCTGCAAATTATCATTAGGGTAAGACTTACCATATCTCCTATCTTCTTCAGTGTAACCTCGTCCAGCTCCATTTTGTACCAAGCCCTGTTTTCTGAAACCACTTTGTTCCAAGCCCCACTTACTGGTAACACTTTGTCGCGTCCCCCCTTGTCTCGATCTTGCCAATTGTAAGAGTGCGAGCGCTGAGTCAAGCTCCTCTTCAGCAGGCCGATGTGGGGTCGTTGACGGGCTACGAACAAACCCTGTGGTATAGAATGGGTTCAGGGCAGCTGACGGACTAGGCGGACAGGCGAACGATTTATCGTTCGATCGGGGTTCTTCTTCTACTTCTTGATACCAGGCTCCCTCTCGGAGCACATAACCAGGTTGGACCACATCTTTCTCATAAGGAGTGGAAGGCGGACATTCTCTGTCCGTGGTTCCCGATTGGGGAACAGCCGATTGTTTCTGACGGCTTGGGTTCGAACTCCCCCGTCCGCGACTTGTTTCAGTATTACCCTCCAATGCTGCTATCAGCAAGGCATTCTGGAACCGTAGGTGCATCAATTGTGCACGCAGCCAGACATTAGATTCAGGTTCTGTGGAAGGGTCAATTCTCAAGGTCTCCCCTGCAAGGTTTATAGGTGGACTGGCACCTTCCTCACCTCGGCCTACATTATCTTCAATAGCGCCTACAGACTCAGTGATCAGACTTGTGTCCGGTCTAGCCAATAATGTGTTTTTATTCATCGACATTATTGTGCATCAAAAGAACAGATACAAAACAAATCATTCAATGACAGTTGCTTGTCAAACTTAGGAGTTATTCTGACAATTATACGTGATATCAATTAACTGTTTTAGGCAAATTACAAGTATCAATTATTCTCATTGATAAAATCAACAGTGCCAATTCTGGGCATTAAATGGAACTAAATCAAGCAAGAACCATAAAAATACGATGATATGCAGGCGATCACATGCACACATGGACTATGCAAGCACTCTAATCACTTCACACAAAACCAAATCTTCAGTCTAGGAGCCAAACCTACAACAGAACAGAGTAGCGGTTTAATGTCTATCCTTGAAACTCTCAAAGATACCTTACGGGCCGTCCTTGTCCGAAACAGTACAATGGCGCTATTACAAATATCGATCGTACTTTAATTTCCTGAGCACCATCCTTATAACTACGCAGTCACCCGAATCTAAGTTATCCCCAGACAAAACCCTTAATGTTTTTCCTACAAAGATTCTCTTATTTGTGACTTTAATTGCCGTAATTCACAAAGGATATCGAACCAAACATGTCACCTCAACAGGAAAACGGACATCAACTGCGTGCCCCAGATACAATATATCGCCAAGATACCACACAGGCAGCTACAAAAGTCTGGCCTTAGATCCTAATGGATTGGTCCGAAGGATCAACCGATTAGAGCTAGCTAAGCCCACTTAGTCTGAAACAGCAGTAGATTGTGCATGGCAGAATCTCCACACTATTATTATTATTATTATTATTATATTATTATTATTATTATTATTATTATTATTAATATTATTATTATTATTATTATTATTATTATTATTATTATTATTATTATTATTATTATTATTATTATTATTATTATAGTCCGAAGGTTCGATAGTCCGAAGGTTCGATAGTCCGAAGATTCTGTAGTACGACATTAATCCGACATAAAATCGTTGCATGAATTCAACTTCTACTTACACTGCAATATCTTTTCATCATTCCAACTTTCATTTTTAAAAGCAGGGATTATTTTCATCAATCCAACTTCTATTTAAGCAAGAATTCTGTTAATTAATCCAACTTCTACTCAAGCAAGAATTATTTTATTATTTTCTATAGCGACCGAATAATTATGGCCTCAACCCTGCTATATAAATTCCCGAATGAATTAATGAAAGAAAATTTTCATCCGTCAAGCGACTACGAATCTTCGAACTATCGAACCTTCGGACTATCGAACCTTCGGACTATGTTGTACTTCGGCTTAACGACACTTTTTCATATCGAAGATGATTAGTGTCGGAGGCAGAAAGCAACCTCGTACTCCACGTTTATATTGCGACCGAGCCACCCGCAGTAAAGATCCGAGAAATTAATCTCTGATAAACTGACCGATCCGGAATCGAACCCGGGCCGCCGGCGTGGTGAGCGGGCTACCAACCCACTCGGCCACTCAGGATCTCTACCTTCGGACTATCGACCTGTTACCCTTTTAAAGAGCCTCTCGAAGTACACCGTTAAGGTCCGTTATCAGAGTCGCTTCGAGTATGAAATCCACGTGAGAAAAAATGTCTTAAGAATACGAGTGAAGACTGTAATGCCACCAGTAAGCATCATATTGCGAATCGCAGACGAGGTCATTCCAGAGCGAAGGACCAACAGAAGCATAATCACGATCCTGGGAAGTAGGGTCCGAGGTCAGGGAACAAGAAGGTCATGTCGGTCGAACGAGCAAAGACAACGACCACAGACATGGGGGGCCAATAGCGCATTGGATAACACACTAGTATAGAGAGCGAGAGGTACCGAGATCGAGTCCGTAGGCGAATTTACTTTATAGGCTACTATTAGCGCCGTGTATTGCAGGCTGTCTACTCTGTTAGTAGTTAAGATTTATGTCTTCTGTAAATTGTGTTCTTGTGAATTGTTTCAATTGCGTAATTGTACACTGTAACCGGTTGCGGTTTGTCAACCGGATTGTTTCAATAAAGAATATTATTAAACCGAAATACGTCGCCGAATAAAGTCGCAGAGGTACTTTTTGGCTAGACCGAAGAGCGTCCTAAAGGTAATCAGCAGAATTTAAAAGTGAATGCGGGTATTAAGAGGAAGCCATTGAAGATGCTCAGACATGAAAGTGGAGGTATTATGAATAGTGATGAAAGCGGGCGATCAGACAAGCAGCATCTGTGTTAAAATCCATAGGAAAATTATTTTTGAACATGCGATGGGTCATAGGTTATTATTCCTACAAAAAATTTTGAAGTGAAATATGTATCTGAGGTGTCGTTATCAATCGCCATGTGAAGCAAAACGAACACTGAATTGTACCTTGTCGGGACCTGAAAATACAGGGAATTTAGACACTTTTGGAAAGCACTATTGCATGATATAATTAAGCCGCGATAAGTTTTATAAAATGTGTGTGTTCTCGCATTTTAGATGCCAACATTGAGAACTGCACAAGTGCCACAAGATGTCACTAAACCACGAACAATGTGAAACCCATTTTACGAATCGTTAAATTAAATGTGTTTCCATCGACGCTGAACTGAGCATTGAGCAACTAAACAACCATCAACGCTATGTATTCGATTATTATTAACACTAGAAGTACCGAAGGGGTAAATCTGACCCCTTTTGGTTTTTAGCGGAACGCACCTCAGCCCCAGATATAGCCCGGGTCCTGTAATTTCATGACTTCTCCTAACTTCGTAGGGTATACCCTCTGTCAAAATTTTAAATCGGAGGGATTCACCATTTCTGAGATTTTTGCTGATCTACCTTTAAGCACCGAGGGGTCAATCTAACCCCTGTATTAGTACTTGCATGTCAGGCTACGCATTTCTTGTTTTCTATTCAATAATATTATAGATCAAAGCTAATTACGTAATCAAATGTGAGAAGATATGAGATCTGATGAGAGGAAAGGAGATCTGGCGAGAGGATAGGAGATCTGGTGAGAGAAGAGGAGTTCTGGTGACAGGAAAGAAGATCTGGTCCGAGGAGAGAAGATCAAATGAGAGATCTGATGAGAGGAGAACAGATCTGGTGAGAGAAGAGGATATCTGGTGAGAGGAGAGGATATCTAGTGGAAGAAAGAAGATCTGGTCAGAGGAGAGATCTGGGGAGAAGATAGGAGATCAGGTGAGAGGGTAGTAGATCTGGTGAGAGTAGAGGATATCAAGTGAGAGTATAGGAGATCTGGCGAGACGAAGGATGACTTGGTGAGAGGAGATCTGGTGAGAGGAGAGGATCTCGAGATCTGGTGAGTGGAGAGAGATCTGTCGAGAGAAGACTATATCTGGTAAGAGGAGAGAATATCTGGTCAGAGGAGAGAGGAGAACTGGTAAGAGGATAGGAGATCTGGTGATAAGATAGGAGAACTGGTGAAAGGGAGAGAAGATCTAGTGAGAAGATAGAAAATCTGGCGAGAGGAGAGAAGATCTGGTGAGAGGAGAGATCTGGTGAGAGGATAAGAGATTTGGTGAGAAGATAGGGTGAGGTCTGGTGAGAGGATAGGTAATCTGGTGATAGGATAGGAGATTTGTCGAGAAGATAGAGGGTGAGATCTGGTGAGAGGATAGGAAACCTTGTGAGAGGATAGGAGATTTAGTGAGAGCGGAGGAGATCTGGTGAGAAGATAGGAGATATGGTGGGAGGAGAGGATCTCCTATTATCCCATTCCAACGTGCTTATTACTCTCGTTTATGCTTATGTAGTTTATGTTAATAAAGTTTATAGTCAATTTCATTGAATTTGCAATTATTGACTTTGCATTATAAATTATGTGGGGTAAAAATGACCCCTTCGGTGCTTCTAGGAAGTTCGATTTCTCGGGACTTCTAGTGTTAAAACCATTTATTAGACGCGTTTAGTCATCGTCGCTAGACACTGAATGACACTTTTCTTTTTTCGAGGGGCCCTTCGCACTGGAAGCGCCTCTGATTGGGTTGTACACTGTGAGAGGCGCTTTATAAATAAATAGAATAGAATAGAATAGATGCGAGTTCCCATTTTGAAACCTTTAAAGCGCTTTCACTCAAAGCTATAATTGAATTTATTGCTGCCACTGGAACTCGGTCACTGCACCTCCGTGCCTTACTGCCAGGCAGTGCCGGTCCCAAGCCTGGATGAAGGAGGAGGGCGACGCTAATTTTTTTTAGTTATCACGCAGTTTTGTTATACTGAAACTTCTACCACAGCTTTCTGCTACTGGCTTCACTTATATCGTGAGAACTGTGCGAATTGTTTCCTTATTTCCTGCAATATTTAGATGTTGGAATCCATGTGAAGTAATTACGTTCTGATAATTAGCAGATCAACTCTTAATCATCATTGTAATCTGTGGCATGCTTCTCTCCGGAGCTTTTACCATTTCCACGAAACGCAGCCAACTGTCTCTATTCACTGGACTCAGGTCCACTTCTACCGTTCCTGTCCATTTGCTGCGAGGTCGTTTAACAGACTTCTTCCAACCACTCGGAGGAATGGTAATCATTGCTCGAAAGGTCCCGGCGTGGTCTGGGTCACCTTCACAACGCGCGATGTATACAAACAGCCGTAGTCTCTTTGCTTTGAATCATCATTGTGAAGTGCATCGTGCGGTCGTATAATTATTTAAGCGTTGTTGACATTTAATTTAGCACGTATTATCATCGTCGATATGACGGCGTCGTTAAATAAACGATATTAAGCTAAGCTGTATTATAGCGAGTTTCGTCACAAGGTCCTTGGTAAACTAAGCGTACAGGTCTAAGCTTCATAAAGAAAGAAGAACAGAATATTTTCCGTAAAACTGGCGACGTTTTGTGTCCAACGTATGAGTTTGAATGACCTTATACGTAGTTCTAGGTAATTTGACCTGTTACGGTCAACTTTTGGTATCGCCGAAATTACAAGTGTTAGAATATTGTTCTTGGTGTCTACGTCACGATTATCGGTGTCGCCGAAACCCAGAAAATTATACACAACAGTGTAAATGATAGGATGACCTTGTAGTTCAAGGTCACTTGACCTGCTGTGGTTAACCAATGATTTCGCAGTAATCTACAAGTGTTAAAATGGTGGTCTCAGTGATTTTTAGTGATTTTTCGTGATTTTTCGTGATTTTCGGCGTCACGGAATCCAAGAAAGGCATATGCAAAATTGTACGACCATCGGATGATCTTGTAGTTCAAGTTCAATTGACCTGCTATGGTTGACGGTTGGTAGAAACGGCAAGCGATAGCACTGTAATTAAACATTTTCTTGAAGGATTGCAGCATTTTCATAAATCCGACATTAGTTATTAAACGCCGTGATTCACAGAAAAACAGATAGCCTACATACAAATGTGCATTTCTCTTTGTGCATAGGCATAGGTGCATGTATGAACCGAATAATCGTCAAAACATCGACCTGGTTCTCAATTTTTGTCAGTCTCGACTTGGTCTAAATCTGTCTGAGTCTGACATTTCCACTGCGCATCGCCTCCCAAACAAGTCTTGGACCCAACCCAACCGCTAATCGTCATATTTGACTCACGCAACGTACGCGACTCCGTCCTTGCTGCGAGAAAGATGCTGCGCCAAGCCACAGACATGAATGGACAGAATAAATTCTTAATCAATGAACATCTTACAAGAGGAAATGAACAAATCTTCGCTTCCGCAGGGAATCTGGTGAAAGAGAAAGCCATATTTGCTATCGGGACCAATGGCGGCTACACCTTCATCAAAAGATCTGAAGGTCTCGACGACAAACTCTTCAACCTAAAAGACCTCGACCCATCTTGTGAGTCAATTTCGGCCTCCTTTTTGCCTTTAACAACTTCTGATACGAACTACTTTCTCCTTGAGCTAAATGGCACTCAACTGTTCGAATCAATATTAAATTTGTTTATGATAGGGCCTACTTAGCATTTGCCATGTTTGCATATATTCACGTGCTCACGCTTATTTATGTTCACTTGTGAGTTTGTGAAGACCTGTAATATTGGGTGATATGCACTTCGACTGTGTATTAAATAACCACCAGTACTCACATACACATACACTCGATTGGTCTCTTGAACAAAGGCCCAAGACTTGAAGTATTTACAGATGTACAGGAAAATCGCCCTTTGACCATCAGTTACGATCTGGACCCGGATGATAACTACTTCATTAACCACCCTATGATTTCTAAGTATAGCACTCCTTCTGATCTTATGGCTGCCTCTACTTCCAATGAACAACTGACCTCCTTTTTGCAAATCAACTGCAGGAGTATTAGCTCCAAAACTCCAGCTGTCATCGATCTTCTCTATCAACTGTCTATCGATATTCTTGATGTCAATGAGACCTAGCTTGCAGACTTGCATACGAGACACCAAACGTTGACAGTGGGGTCCGAGACCGATAGGGGCCTACAGTTGGGTCCGAGACCGAGACGAGACACAAGGTCCGAGACAGTTCAAGACAGTTCAAAACGAGTGAAATGCACATTGGACCGAAATGCCGAAACAATTTTTCTCTCAACTTTTGAAGTCTAATACCAGGGACAAAAGTCACTGAAATTAGCCGATCACCTAAATATTAGGCCTATAAACTATAACGAAATTCAATATTTCAGCCATTCTGAAATTTTCTAAATGATTCTCAAATTTCAACCAACAAGATCCCCTATATTAGAGACATAAGACACATCACTCACCTTGAGAACTAGATGATGTTCCAAGCGTTTCGCTTATGTTGACTTTACACCAGCGGCCATTGATTTTGTTTTTCATTGATTTCAAATTGCGTGAATGCAAATTTCACTATTTCAGGTTCTTTATGAGACATTTTAAGATATTTGTACTGATAGAAATTAGAAAATTGAAATAAATCAATAAAGTACAAACTTAACACTGCTACTTTTCAATATCTGTTGATACCAGAAACACAGCGTTTCTAAAGTTCCGGTTTGTTTATTTATCTGTTCGGCACAGGACAATATAATATCGCGATACTGTCAGAAGTTCACAACTAAAGACAGTTTGCGTGAGAACTATGGAGACCGCTTCTACAAGAGAACAGGACTTTCGCATCGAGACAGTTTCCAAAAATCAAGAAATGACCTCGAAACCGAGACCGAGACCGAGATAGTGGGGTCCGAGACCGATTCATCAAAAACCCTATCTCGAGACGTCTCGAGACCGAGACAGTGTCTCGAGACAATCCAAGTCTGCTGGCTTGACGAAGGCTCACTTGATTCAGCAAAATATCGGGTTATAATCTAATCTATCGAATTAGAGGATCGGTTCGGGCTGGATGATTGTGGTTTGCAATATTATAGAACCATATTAAGTATGAGGAAATGGAAATCCCCTTAAACTGTCGCGCGCATTGCATCTATGAGGCATTATTCTTACGTTTCCCAAATTTGATGGGTCACATTTTATTTCTGGAGTGGTATATAGGCCTCCTGGCCAGGATGTGGTCGCTCTTAATGAAGAATTTACCCAGCTTTTATCCTTACTTTCAGCAAGACCTAAAGATATTTATATTGTTACGCCTAGTCTAAAGGAAGTAAAGCCCCGGATTCAAGTTTAACATTTAATGCGATAAACTATATACAAAGCGTATTTACAAAGCACAATGATACCTGTACAGCGCGGCAGCAACTCCGCACGACTCTCCAGAACAACACCCAAAACCACGTCAGCAGGTCTAACGAAGACCTCTATCGCCGAAAACGTGTAGAACACAGAACTGTCGGTCCCAAAGACGACAAAGGGCATACCACCCGAGAACATCAGCAAAGGTGCTATGACAAGCACGAAAGACCAAACGGTGGTCGGAAGAAGAAGAACCCAACGAGGGTCAGCGACACCAAAACGAGAACCAGAACTGGCCTGGCCTCCTGGCGAATCTTACCACGAGCTTATATAGGCCCCACTAAGCTACGCGGGAAGCCCATCCTACGTTCCATGCACGTGTTAGGCATTACCACCTCGCATCATTCCATTTATATAGGGTATATGCCTAACATATCCCCCACCCAAAGTTGAGGCAACCCGTAGGTTGACGAACAAAAGAACGTTTACAATGTACACTATTAAATCTACATAATGTTCATCATATCTCAAGCCTATGTCATTTACAAATCGCTTGATCATTTTATATCGTTCGATTAGATGATATTGTTCAACAAACAGTTCACTTGCACGACAAACCATTATGACCAATATTCAAACCTTTTACTTATCTAACTAAACCGTCCATGGCAACAGGCCAAACAACCACCACTTTCAAAGTTCTGGAACAAAGTTCTGGAACAAAGTTCTGCAACCACTTGACAACGCCAGAGCAAAAGTAGAATTCCACACAGTCGAAGAATACCATCGGTGTACAGTATGCCCACCGTACCACACCGCCGTAGAAGGACGAAGGCGTACCCAGTGGCAAGTACCACCACCAACGCGTCGTCGCCATCCACCGACGAAGGAAACACGTAGGCCGTGTCTCTCGTGCCTGAAGTACCATGCGTCAACCACACCAAGACAGTCATCGCCATCCATAGCGCGAAGAAGACGGTCACACGCCTCGAACCACGTCTTGTCAAAGCTTGGCGTTCATCGTCAACAGGAACCTCCATCGCGTACACATCCTGAAAAGAAACTCTCGCACACCCATGAGAATCATGATACTGCACAACCTCATCAAAATCATCTTGCACAAGTTCGTTACATTCCAGATCATCATTGTAACAATCATGAAGTACCGTAATCTGACCAACTTTCAACTTTACACGAACAACATTGTCCATATTGCCAGTAGGCCTACAATCAACCGTTTGACACATATTCGCGTGGACACCAACAATCCAAACATATGCCACGTACACATAACAAACACACATGGTTCCATGCAACAACTGAAATACCTGAACACACTTCAGTTCTGTTTCCAACTTAACCTTGAACACACTATCGAAATGTTTGCCATTCGACACATGACTCATCACAACAGACTTATGCCACAGCACCACCTTCTTCAGAAGCACCAAAAACTTCACAAATTCACAATACTTGTACACCAGCGTCAAACAATAATGACTTCTTACTAACCAATTCATGTGCACTTTAGTTCCAACTCCGAACCTTATCACTACAGGCTTCACAGACAACCCTTCGTTCACACACAGCAACGTCTCAACACGCGACACATTCGCCAACACATCATTCGTTTCAGAACCATCACGTGAAGTCCTATCCTCACTCCACACCATCAACTTCCGTTGCGCCTCAACCGCACAATTCATATCATTCTGACCAAGTGCACACGACATCATGACGAACTCATTCATCTTCACTCTACCATCCGTAAGCAACACTTTGTCAAACAACCGACCTTTCATCAACATCGTATTGTCTTCAAGACCACCCATCCCATTCACAAAACACCAACGAATATTTCCAATAGGAATCGTCTTATAGAACATCCAAAGTAAACTGCTAGACACAGATTTCATCATAGCCAAAGAAATTCCTAGTTCTTCAATAGAACATGCACCTGTATTTATACTTTCGACCGAGTCAACTACCACACGAGATACAACCTTCATGCACAGTTTCTCGCATACGCTTGTATGTGCAACCACATCCACTGCTTCAATGATCGGCAAATTAATCACAGGCACGCTTTCATTCAACATCTGACACACCTCGCAAGAACGACAATGTTCACGTACCGAAGTATTCACGCAAGGCCACCAGAAATGTCGGAGCAATCTATCCAAAGTTTTCTGCCTACCCAAATGACCAGAAGCCGGAATATCATGTGCCACGTTTAACAATTTCTTTCTTAACTGACCCGGTGCAACAATCTGCGTCAATCCTATCCCTTGTGGTGTAATTTTGTCCGACCATCTTCGTACCAACACCCCGTTAACAATTTCATAGCCACACCTTCCTGCTCCAACATGTCCGTTTGCCTCGGCCAAAACAAACAACGGTTTCAATTCAACATCTGCCATCTGCAGCTTAACTAACTCCTTACGAGAAACACATTCATTCGACATACGCATAAATTCATCCGAGTCAGAAAACAATTGTTCTAAATCACCTTCACTCAGTTCATCCGTACACGCATCATTGCACACATCAGTCTGAGTCAACACCTGTTCATTTACCCTCTGTGTCCTCTCGTCTGCGTTCAAGCGTGACTGCACTCGTGTGACTACAGCTATATTCATAGGCTCACCTTCCATAGCAATGTCGTTACCGATGAGAATTGATATACCTGCTGGTAATTTATTTATCATACAACACAGAATCTCTCCCTTAGCAAATTCACATTCAACACGCATTTGAACCAAAGGCAATTCCATCACAGCACCACTAATTCCTTTCAACAAGCGAGTTTCACCAGTGTCTTTAAAATCATTCAACCGTACACATTCTTTACTCACAAGGCTCTGTAAAGACCCAGAGTCTCTAAGAAAAACTACAGACCTTTTCACCTCATTTTCATCAACCACACTTCCATTCACACAGAAAGGCATATAACGCTTGTCTACTGCACTTATTTCAGAACCATGCACATTAACAGGCGCCGATATCTCATTCACTAGACCCACGTGTATAGGACCACTCCTCCAATTTTCATTATCCGAACGCTCCCTTCTTTTCTTAAGCTTGTTACATTGTGATAAACGATGGCCGCCAGATTTACAATAGTTGCATACAACTTGCTCCCCAAAAGGTTGTACATCATGACCTTCCCTCGTAAAAGCAAACCGCTGAAAACCTGAATTACCCCTTTGTGGCGAATTTCGTCTCCAACTAAACGAATCTTGTTTAGGCCCCCAGTGGCTTCCATCGGCACCTGTTTATACAAGACTGCGTATTCGTCTGCCAGTTTTGCTGCCGCACTTAGGGTTAAAGGTTTCTTGTCTACCAGCCATCTGTGTAACTCAGGTGGTAGACATTTAACAAATCGTTCCATTTTAAACACCTCAGCCATGCGTTTAACCTCTTGAACTGCACCCTCACCCTCGAGCCACCGTTGAAAAGGTAACTGCATTCGAAACGCATAGTTGGAGTAAGTTTCCAATTTCTCTTTTCCAATATTACGAAATTTCCGTCGATAAAATTCAGGGACCCTTTCGTACGCATTTAACAAAGCCTTCTTCACAATTTCATAATCGAAACATTCCTCAATCGATAATGCCGAAAACATTTTGTGCCTTCCCCGTTAATTGTGGGTGCAACAATGCGGTCCATTTATCATTTGGAATTTTATGTAGCGCCATTGCCTTTTCGAATGCCAACAGGTACTGTTCTATGTCCGCGGATTCAAATGTCGGTACACATTTAAAAGCCCACGCGAACCCGAAAGAATCATAACCGCCAAATTCGTCCATGTCACGTCCAATAAAGTTCTCCCTCTCAATTTTCTTACACTGAATTTCCAATTTTAGTTCTTCTAACTTCCTATCTTCTAAACGCATCCTTTCTTGTGCCTCTAGTTTTCTTTCCTCTATTTGAGCGGCCAATCGTTTTTCTTCCGCCTGCGCAGCCAATTTACGTTCTTCCGCCTCTAACGTCAATCTTTTTTCTTCCGCCTGCGCAGCCAATTTACGTTCTTCCGCCTCTAACGTCAATCGTTTTTCTTCCGCCTGCGCAGCCAATTTACGTTCTTCCGCCTGCGCTTGCACCGCCAATTTACGTTCTTCTGCCTGCACCTGCATTTGCATTTTTCGTTCCTCTGCCTGCAATTTTCTCTCTTCCGCCTGCGCTTGTAATTTTCTCTCTTCCGCCTGCGCTTCCATTTTTCTCTCTTCTACCTGCGCTTGTAATTTTCTGTCTTCCGCCTGAGTTTGTAATTTTAATTTCTCCATTTCAAATTCTCTTTCTTCCTTTCTCTTCTGTCGTTCCAACTCCTCAGCCTCTTTTTGTCGCCTTCGCTTTTATGCGCCACTCCTCAACATCTTTTTTCGGCGACTCGAGCTGCTTGGTCGCACCTGGCGACTCCATTGTACACCTGTCACGTGCACTACGCAATTAAATTTTGAACGCAAATTTCGACCAAATTATATCCCACTTTTCAAAATTTATCGAGAAAAGACCGGACAAGGGCCCCCATATGTTACGCCTAGTCTAAAGGAAGTAAAGCCCCGGATTCAAGTTTAACATTTAATGCGATAAACTATATACAAAGCGTATTTACAAAGCACAATGATACCTTTACAGCGCGGCAGCAACTCCGCACGACTCTTCAGAACAACACCAAAACCACGTCAGCAGGTCTAACGAAGACCTCTATCGCCGAAAACGTGTAGAACACAGAACTGTCGGTCCCAAAGACGACAAAGGGCATACCACCCGAGAACATCAGCAAAGGTGCTATGACAAGCACGAAAGACCAAACGGTGGTCGGAAGAAGAAGAACCCAACGAGGGTCAGCGACACCAAAACGAGAACCAGAACTGGCCTGGCCTCCTGGCGAATCTTACCACGAGCTTATATAGGCCCCACTAAGCTACGCGGGAAGCCCATCCTACGTTCCATGCACGTGTTAGGCATTACCACCTCGCACCATTCCATTTATATAGGGCCTATGCCTAACAATATAATAGGAGACTTTAGTATTGACTTGCTATAGGTTCAGGATCACCCACCTACGTCTAATTTCATAGATGTCATGTCATCTTTCCACTTCGTACCGGCCATAACTCAACAACACGAATCACCTCCACATCGTCAACTTTGATCGATAATTTTTTCTCAAATAGAATTTCTAAAATAGTCGATTCATTTATTATTGCATCTGACATATAAGATCATCTCCCAATCCTGGTAAGAATGAATCTCTTTCCCATCAAGGCTCCAACTGTTGACTTTCTAACTACTCGTAATGTAAATGAAGCCTCCCGTGAACATTTTAAAGCCTCATTATCCGGTATTTATTTGTCTGAGGTAAGGCACAACTGAGACTCCTAGGAGCTACAGGGCAATGAGATGCACAGTACTGATTTTATTCTAGTAGCTCCAGAAGGTTGGTGGTTAGTGCTGTTAGTGCTGCCGTAGTGGATCCTGTCGTTCGGACGTCGAACTGGTCTATGAAGTCTTGGTTTAGCTGTTTTCAAGAATAGGATGAAAAACCAATGTACGATGCATTTTTCAAGTATGCGACGTAAGATAGGTGTAACCGATATGGGTCGGTAATCAGCGGCCTCTGTCGGGTGGTTTACTTTTGGTACTGGTGTGATGGTACTGGTTTTCCATTGAGGGGGGCATAAGAGAAGAGGACCGACATGTTGTAGAGATGCGTCACCCCTTCTGCTATCATCGGGGCTGAGTGTCCGAGGAACCATGAAGGAAAACCATCAGTCCCCGCAGCTGTACGTCCCAGATTTGCCAGTAGCCTATAAGTAGTGAATTTATCTATAACCAGTTTGGTGCTATTCACGACCGTTTCCTTGGCTAGAGGAGGATCATAGTCTTCGTCCTTAGATATTCTGCCAAAGTACTGGTTCAGACCACCCATCGGCGATTGAAGCCCACGTCGATCGTCACCTCGAAGCCGATTTACCTCGGCCCATTACTCCTGCTATCCTCACTTTGTGCGCTCGAAAGTGGCTAGGTTGTGCAGTGTGATGAAGCCATTTATCATTGCAGAAAGGGCATCATCAGCGAGAAATCCTCAAACCCAGCTCTTAGACCCATTTCCAGTAACCTCGGTTGAAGTCCCCCGCCAGGATGATGGCCAAATACTCAAGCAGATTGTAGATCTTCTCCAGTGTGTCATTTGCAGATGCAATGAGTAGGTCTGTGCTGTATAATATAGGCTTTGGGGTGGTATGTTGCACCAATGTAATAGTAACGTTCCTCACCACCAAGTCTAAGCCACAGGACTTCCATTTCCCTCTCATTGTTCCACCGAGGCTGGAAGATTGAGGGTTGTAGACTTGATCTGAAGTACACAGCTACTCCGCCTTCCCTTCGCCCCATCCCGATCCCTCCCGATCCATCCTAAAGAGGTTATAATCTTCAATACCCATCGATAGATCTGTGTGATGTTGCTTGAACCAGCTTTCTACAACTATAACCACGTCAGGATTGTAAGATCTTATATCTGCATGTAGATGTTCTAAACGTCTAAAGCATGTGGTTTCGCTAGACGGGTAGGATTGATGAGATAAACAGACGGATGTTTCATTTCACCAGCAGTCTTCTGTGTTTTCTTGCGTTGTCTTATAAGATTGTTCCTCATAACCGCATTTGCATAGCGCATTTCTACCCTGTCATAATACGACGACGTTACACCTTGGAATTGACTGACTTGTAATATCCACCATTTCGTGACGAAAATAGACAATTTTGGTATTGCGTTATTAAGCATATTTAGTTATTATTATTATTATTATTATTGTTGTTGTTGTTGTTAGTATTATTATTATTATTATTATTATTATTATTATTATTATTATTATTATTATTATTATTATTATTATTATTATTATTTATTTTATTTATTATTATTATTATTATTATTATTATTATTATTATTATTATTATTGATATTATTATTATTATTATTATTAATATTGTAATTATAATTACGACGATTTATATAGCGTTGTTGGTAGCAAGCTATTATTATTATTATTATTTTTATTATTATTATTATTATTATTATTATTTTATTATTATTATTATTATTATTATTATTATTATTATTATTATTATTATTATTATTATTATTATTATTATTATTATTATTATTATTATTATTATTATTATTATAATCATCATCATCATCATCATCATCATCATCATCATCATCATCATCATCATCATCATCAATCATCATCATCATCATCATCATCATCATCATCATCATCATCATCATCATCATCATCATCATCATCATCATTATTATTATTATTATTATAGGAATAATAGGAGGCACTAATCGTATGGTCTTTATAACTGGAGAGAAAAAACTATCTTGCGAAATATTTGGGGGAAAAACCCAGACAACTAAATAAAGAGATAATTGAATATACGAAAGGGCAAGTGGATAGGGCTTTCGTTAACAAGGAAGGTGCCATTGTAGCTAGTCTTTTGATAGTAGACCAGTTAAGACAGCATTCCTTATGCACTCATGAAACTAGAACTGTTCTTATCAACAAAACTCTTCCTGACCATGCCCAGAAAATAGACTATTTCGCAAAGTTTTAGGGTTTTGCTTGAAGACCAGAACAATTTGGACGAAATTGCGAAAGAAATTGGTGCACATCATTATGCATAGGCTGTACAATATGGAACACAGCAACATCAATTTATTGACCAATAGTAAAGACACGATACTCCCACCATTTCTAGTAGTGGATGAAAAATAAGTTAAATGCTGTTTTTCTCGGCCAAACCAGACGCAAACCGGATCACAGAATTCCAAACATCAAATAATGATGTGAACAGGGCTGCGGATTTTAACGAGTAATTAATCGATTAATAGTTCAACAAAAGTTTCGTAGATTTGTTTCTGATTGCTCGACTGATTCTTTTACTTAGCCTATCAATATTATTGTGTTTATCATGATCTGCATTTCAATCTGGCTTCTTTTTACCAAGAGGAAGGTGGCGTTTGTTTCTTTGCTGCTATTGATGGTCTCATGCATGAGCTGGGATATGAACATGTGGCTGATGAATGGAGAACATTCATCGACTCTAGCAGAACAAGCCTTAAAGCAGTGTTATTAAAAATTGGCAATCAGAAGCCGTCTGCCCTGTTAGCTCGTGCAGTTAATTTAAAGAAAACATAATTTATGACTCCATGGAAACCCTTCTGAAACTGACACATTGTGCAGGTCAGAAGTGGTACCTCTGTGGTGATCTTAGAGTTGTGTCGCAGATCCTTGGCCTACAGCTGAGTGACACCGACAGTACTATAGGCTATCATCACCTCTTGTGTCTTTGGAACAGTCGTGATGATGCCAACCACTATAGTCGGAAACAATGGCCTAAGCGAGACGAAACATACATGTACCTGGCAGATACAACTTGAAGCACATACCGTTAGTAGACAATCAAAAAGTATATCTTCCACCAATTCACATAAAACTTATAGAAGGTGTTTTATTACTGGTCCCAAAATCCGTTAACTGATGCTTGGCGATGAGTTCAAAAGTACAGTAAGCTGAAGCCAGTTGAGTTAGCAGCATGGGAAGCATTCCTGTTGGTTGTCCAGAACTTTCTTCGTAATCAACGAGTAGAGAATTGTGCTGAACTTGTAGCGAAATGCTGAGGCCTGAGGGCATAGGGCCTATGAGTTTAGGGGCGCTAGATTGTCACTGCAGATGCGCCTTTAACACTCTTATCTAGACTTCTTTCCACCTAATCTGGACGATGTCAGCGATGAGCATGGGGAAAGGTTCCATCAAAATATAAAGGTGATAGAAAATAAATATCAAAGTAAGTAGCATGATGAGAGAGTTTTGTTAGTTCCTTCAAAGAGAAAAGAATATGCCTGAATATGTTTGAATTCTCTGCTTTCGCTTATAGTGTAATCGTAATCGTAATCGTAAACTCCAAACTTCTAAAGAGCCGCTCAAAAGCCAAGCGAAGGGCACCGGCTTATTCAAGAGCGCTGACTTGTGAGTAGCCCTGAGAGTCGAGGAAGACGTAATTGTTCATCAGTATGTGTGTTGCATGTTCTTTCTCGTTTGCTTTAACAGTTAATGAATTAACATCTCTTTAACCCTCGGGCTACCAGGGGGTGGTTGCCACCCCCCCTACGTTTGTATGAATTTTTTTGTTTCCATATGGAATATAATTTTGGCATTTTAGATAGCTGTAGCAGATTCATTGGCGCACATTTTGAGGTAAACATTATGGTGGTAGCCCACGCCATTCAAAAGTTATACCTGATATACCCGAGGCACCAGGGGGGGGTGGATACCACCCCCCTAGATTTTCGAATATATCTTATCCGTCATTTAATATTAAGAGAAACAAATTATACCATTCTATAGAGGGAATGTGGGGCTACATTTCTCTGGTCACTGAGTTGACCTGAGACAACCGGAAGTGCTCAAAATAAATAATAATACGCGTAACATGCGTGAAAAATGGCTAAATGGAAGCACTCCCCCCTTTGTTTTTTGTCTGTAGCGTATTCATTTGTCTTCCTGGAAGAGAAACAAAGATACCATTCTTTAGAGGGAATGTAGGGCTTCATTTGCATACCTACATCTGTGTCTTTTGAATACCGGAAGTGATCAAAATAAATAATAATACGCGTAATCTGTGTGAAAATGGCTGAACACAGCATTACAACGTAAACCGATATATATTTATGGATATATATATATGTATGGATGTACATTTATACTATATAAACATGTTTAGGGATGATTATGTGTATCTTTTATACATAGATTAGTTTCAAAACACACATAATCTTACATTTGTTTATCCAAAAAGCACAAAATGTACGCAATAATATAAAATATTGCTAATTAATGGGTTCAATTGTTAAAAGTGATGTAATTTCGAGGTGCATTCACATAATGTAAAACTAAATATACCATTCTGTGCAGAAATGAATGCTGAATCCAATGCTATATTACAAGTTATGATATGTGAAACCAAACACGAAATCCAGGGGGGGTGGTAACCACCCCCCCCCTTGGTAGTCCGTGTTACAAAAAAAGCTTGGTAGCCCTAGGGGGTGACATATTTTCATACCGTAAATTTGCAATTGTGTAGAGAACCTCACTGATGCGTACCGGAAAAACCTGACCTGCTAGCCGAATTTCGATTCAATATTTGAAATTTGCGCCCAAACATTAGCTAAGAACATTTCGAAAGTTCCAGTTGCAAAGATAAAGTTTAATATTTTTGCTTCACCAGTGTATAATAAAAAATTATTTCTATAATCTGTGAGTAGTAGTTCAGTTTAACGAAACTGTGTGATAACAAATATCATTAGCGTCGCCCTCCTCCCTTATTCAGGCTTGGGACTGGAACTGACAGAGTACGATCAGTGGCGGAGTTAAACCTTTTTAATGGTGGGCCAGTGACAATATTTCCAGCAAGTGGCGGGCCAGGAGGCCGAAGGCGCCTGAGCACAGTGGGGGTTAAGGTCTGGGAGGGAGCTTGGTGAGCACGTCCCTATATCATATTTTGCTAAAAATTATATCTTAAATGGTGCATTTTTAGCATGCAGGCAGTGAAATTAGGTTTATAAAAATCTTAATTTTGATCTTCATTATCGGTGTAGACCATTATCCCTTTCGAATACATTAACGATAGATACATCAAATATAGAACTGAACTCTTAACCATACAGTGGCGAAAAGTAACACAATATGAGTAGAATAAATACCGATGCAATATTATAAAAAGCTTTAGAATGTCTGATTTTTATAAAGTTATGTCTGTGGCTGTCATCTATAGATATAATTGAACATAAATTAGATTATTAACGTCGCCCTCCTCCGTTCTCCAGGTCTGGGACTGTCACTGTCAGAGTACGAGCAGTAGCCTAGCGGACTGAACCTAAAACTTAACCCTTATAGGGTCACCGGGGGGTAAAAAATACCCCCATCTCGGTTTTTCATGGAAATTTCATCCCTGAAAATAGTTGAAGAAATCGCTTCTATGACTTTTCCTAAACATGTTTCCTCCACAGAATGCATCCAGTTTCATTAGTTATTCATGCACCCAAATCAGCTATAAAGTACGAAAATGCACCACGTCGCAGCTATTTTACTCAGGAATTTATAAACATAACATTATGCATGCTTTACACATGAGTATCTTGCTGTTACAATGTCTCCTTATCAGTATCTGAACATTATATTATATGGAAATCGTTTTGGTTTCATCAAATTAGGATGAATAAATGAAGTTCTGCTAAATTATAACATTATAAACTCAATGATATTACAATGTACACAAACGGTACCGTTCAGCATTTACTGAACAGTCATTCTGCATCTGCAGAGAGGGAAAGTGGGCAGGATAAGCAGGAATATGCAAGTGTTTTTGACTGCATGCTTTCCGCACACGAAACTGTTGCACTTAGTGCATTTGTGTTCACATTTCTTGTCGTATTTACGTGGACACAAGTGGCATCGGCCACGTTTCTTCGCTGGATTTGTTGCGCATCGACTAGGTGCCGGTTGTACACCGATCGCCAACATGGCTTTTGCTACAGATGGTTGGTGTGAAATTGATGGATCTGAGGCACACTGTGTAATCAATGGCTCTAGGAGCTTGTCAGCAACTTCTGTCAGGAAAAGACGTCGCTTATCAAGACGTGTTGAACCTTTATGATTTTTCCATTGCGGGTTTTTCAGATTCCACACGACGAATGCGTTTAGACAGGGTTAGGGTTAACCCTAACCCTCCATAGATAAAAACAATAATGTCAGTACCTTCTATAAATAACTTTTTTAGTTTTATACTTGAAAATCGGAGTTTATCATAGGAATCATGCGAATCACAGTTGGGGGTATTTTTTACCCCCCGGTGACCAAAATCGGTTGAGAAATATCGTGACCCTATAAGGGTTAAAAGAAGCATTACCGATCTTTATAATAGTACAAAATATCTTATTCCGTTAACAGCAAGAGCATTCCTGTGCAGGCGATTTAACGTTATATTTGTTTTGATTGGCAGCATTTTAATGGTGTATGAAATGGTTAAGCGCCATGTTGTGGCTTTCAGGGCCGTTGACGCCGACCTTTGCACGGCAGTCATATTTTGCTCTTTTGAGCCATATGCAATAGTAATGGCTCGAGTCAAGAAGAGTTGAAGTCTTCGAAGTTTCAGTTATCTGAAATAATCTGATTTATATATGTTACAGCGAATGTGTATGATCAGGGAATGTGTTTAATATACCCTGAAATTTTCAGGGTAGATGCATATTCCCTGATTCACTCGGGGAATGTATACATTCCCTGAAAAAACCAGGGTATATACATATACCCTGAACATTTCATGTGATTTCTATACACATACCCTGAAAATGTAAGGGTATGTGTAACATCTACTGTTACATTTCACATATCTATACACATACCCTGAAAATTTCAGGGTATATGTGTAACATTTACTGTTACATTTCACACAATTTGATAGGCATCTGCCGGTTCCAGCGCAGTTACCATAACCGCCACACAACGATTTCATCTGAACCGCGGTTAACAGAGCAACTTTTTCATCTTGGAGACGTCAGAATCCGGCAGAAGCTCGTTTTCTCTGAGTTTTAATTTGTTTCTGAATTGGTTCTGTTGCCACTTCACCTGACGCTGGAGAGTTGTCTACAGTCAAAGTATGATCTGCATGATGTCAACTACTGAGTTGATAGGCAACCTCAGCCGCGAGCTTTGTAGACAATGGACAAGAGCACAGTATTTGGTCAGATGATTTTGGTATACCATGATCCATTTGTGATGTCCACTAGGCATGGACTGCATATCAATCAGGTCCACTTGTCCACGTGAGCCATAGTCCGTCATCACTCGTTATGTTGGCGTACTTGACAGCCAATACATAAAACAAACAGATGTACATGCTTCAAAGTTCTGAAATGTAACAGTAGATGTTACACATACCATGAAATTTTCACAGTATGTGTATAGAAATCTGGCTTAATGTGTTATTGTAGTCAGGGTAAGTGTATAGAAATCACTCGAAAATTTCAGGGTATATGTATATACCCTGGTTTTTTCAGGAAATGTATACATTCCCCGAGTGAATCAGGGAATATGGATCTACCCTGAGAATTTCAGGGTATATACACATTCCCTGACTATGCACATTCCCTGTAACATATATACAGATACATCTATAGATGACTTTGTTATACAAACAGGAAGAGCATGGACTCTCGGGCGACAGCTTATTTGATGTAGGTCGTGCCACTACGGTTGGTGTGATGCTGTATTGCTCGCCTATGTGGTTTGGCTTTGCGAGAGTGCAGGAACGGGATACCCTTGATGGAATTATCCGGAGGCTGGTACGCCAGGAGTACTTACATCCATCTTCTCCCTCACTTGAGACTCTCTGCAGCAATGCGGATACTAGACTTTTTGCCTGTATTCTGCACAATCGTTGCCATGTGTTGCACAAATTGTTACCGCCTATCAAGCACTCTCGCTACTCGCTGCGGCCACGGTCCCATAACCGTGAGCTTTCTATGTTTGACAACTTGACTCAGAAATGCTTCCTTGCCCGGATACTATACAAACAAACAATGTTTTCCTTAAATCAGTTTATTTAAGCACTTCATTTTCCCTCTATGACTAGCCATAACTCTTCCTCCTCTAGGTTCCCCTGAAACAGAGGCGGATTAAGGCATGTTCAACATGTTCGGCCGAACAGGGGCTCCACACTTGAGGGGCCCCCACAAATCAAAAAGAATTTTTTTCAATATGTAATCATTATTTTATTTGTTAAGTCTAATAGTAAAAATGTGCAAAAAACTCAGAATAAATTATTCTAAACTGCTTATTTTAATATACACAAAAAAACACAATTTTGCACATGACATTTGTGTGGGCCCTAATAAAGTTTCCATTATCAGGCAGATTCATCTCAAAATCAGCCGAAAATCAAATGATTCCGTTTGCCGACCTATAGCAGTCAGTCGTTCATGAACAGACAAATTAAACATCACCTTTACCGGTTAATCAGAAAAAAAGACTCGAGGACACCTTTCCAAATGTTGAGATAGCACTGCGAATATATCTTGTTCCCATGGTGACAAACTGCGGCCGTGAACGTTCGTTTTCAAAACTCAGATTGATTAAAAACAGACCGAGAGCGTCAATGTCGGAAGACAGACTCGTTAGTTTGACATTGTTGAGCATCGAAAGTGACATACACTACAGTACAATACTTAAATAATTCAGAAGTGCGCATTGAAGCCGGGTAACAATTAAGAGGTAGACTGGAATAGCTAAGGTTTGAAGTTTAGAGCGAACATGAGGAGGTAGATAGATCCAGATGGAGGGACCGGCAACTGTGACAAGACAAGGCGTTTACCAGGAGCAACATATATATATAGGCCTACTTTCCGGCAGATGCTGATCGAAGAGAGGAGCGGCCTTTAACAGAGTTGCATGGTGTGACCATGGAAGATACATAGGAAGGCAGATGATCTGTGCGTGCTTTGAACATGAGGAGTGCCAGCATGAAGCGGACACGCTCACAGACAGGAAGCCAGTGTAGAGAACGATATGGTCTCGATAAGAGTCCAAGAGAGTCTTGCCGCCTGATGCAGTATTCCAGTTAGAGGAAGCAGTGTGCATTCAGGGAGACCATGGAGTACCGAGTTGCAGTAGTCAAGTCGCGTCAGAATAAGGCAGTTAATCAGTGTTTTCAGTTATACTGCGTCAAAAATAGAACGAAGTTGTCGGATTCTACTGAACGTAAGCTACATTTTTATGACAGCCAAAAGGCTAGCAAAGTATACATATGTAAATTCCATGACAATTTGAGCGATATTGATTGTCATTGTCAATTCATAATTTGTTGTTGCTCTTAACTCTCTGTTAGCCTTGCTACAAAATGTAAACTGCGAACACTGTGACCAATCAGCTAAGACTATAATTATAGTTAGGCTGTTAGCCTAAGCCTATTAGGCCTATTTTTATTTTCTGTATTGTGGTAAGCCTGCAAATGCCAATTGAAATATTCTTTTACCATGAGTCACTATAATAATATTGTTAAACAGTAACAGATTTATACTTTAAGGTAAAGTCTGTAACTAGACTGGATAATTATAAACCCTACTGATATTGTACAAAAAGAAAGAAGGTACGAATTAATAATAGAAAAATGTTGATGCGTTGAACATGACATGTTTTATGTCTATTATTGTTGTTATACTATGGGGCTGGGCCCCCACAGTTTTACTGAACAGGGCCACCACATTTGTTAATCCGGCCCTGCCCTGAAATACAATAACTTCTCCCATTCAATTCTTTGCTTGTGTATATAAATTTGTTTGTTTATGTTTGAATTTATTAATCTTGCCATGTACAGTACAGTGCTGTGCGTTTGCTAGTGCTTCTCAATAAAGGATATTCTTACTTACTTGCTTAAACAAACCGGATGTTCAGAAAAGCGGCGTTTCTGGTATTGACATATTATATTAAAAAGAGCAGTTTTATGTTTGCACTTTAGGCTATCACTTTATTTCAATTTTCTAATTTCTATCAGTGCAAATATCTTAATATGTCCCATAAAGAACCTGAAATAGTGAAATGTGCATTCATGCAATTTGATATCAATGTAAAACAAAATAAATGGCATGCCCTTTCCCGCTGGAGTAAATCAAACATGAGCGAAACGCTTGGAACAACATGTAGTTTCTCAAGGTGTGTGATGTAACTTATGCAATGTTGTTGGTTTAAATTTTAGAATCATTTAGGCATATATATATACTATTGTAATAGACTAATATATACGCATGTTGGGAAACTGATACATGTTGTTAGTTGCTTGTTGGTTTTTATTGTTTATTCTGTAACCTGTGCTACTCTATGGAATAAATGCGGAAAGGCCTCAGTTTTGAACTGTCTTGAACTGTCTCGGACCTTGTGTCTCGGTCTCGGTCTTAGTCCACACCGTCTCTTGTGTCAATGTAACCCAAGTTGCATAGCGTTTGAATTTGCGACATTCGCCGCCAACCTACACTAAGAGTAATCAAACGCAGTTGGGCGAACGCCTACGTAGCCTACTTCTTGCTCTGAGCCACTAGGTTAGTCCTGTGGATAACTTAATTAACTTTCTCTGGTAGAACTCCATTAGGAAGGAGATTTACATGAACACACAGATGTTGACCGATGTCATCAACCATTCCAGAGGCTCCACGTTCTTTAGCTCCTGGAAAGAGATTTCCCTGCGACTTATTCTTCAGATATCTGCAACGGTGGAATGCGGTCGACGCTGTTTGAATAAATGGCGTACTTCTGTTTGCCACCGGAGATTATTAATAATAATAATATCTTTTCTTTAATTAAGCGCCTGACAAACGCACTGCGCTGTACATTTATATGTTATGCAATTGAAACAATATAATTAATACTAATTATTCAGGTAGACAAAGGTTTCCGTGAGTACATAGCTACCGGAGCCAAGCTACAGGGGTAGCAGGTTTAATTAATTACCTAAACTCCGTCTCGGCGCTTACAGACCATGCAACATGAAAAATTAAACACAGGGCCGTTGCGATCGTCTTACTTATCGACAATAAAATGACGCTCTATGCGTATTGGATGTCCGTGATTTCCTAAAAGTGGAAGTTTAAAACATTTTATCAAATGAGAGCCAAACTGCTTCTGGTCATATTTATATCTTATTTTATATTTTATAACCCAAATGATTGTTACTGGTGACTCCAGAACCCAATGGGTCCACGTTAAACTGGGTGTCCCTCAAGGCTCCTGTGAACAAATGTTTTGCATATATAATGAGCACGGGTGTTCCTTAGGTTGATATATATATATATATATAATGTGTATCGATTGTTAAGCGGTTTTAGTCTTAGGCCTTAGTTGCGCGGTCGGCTGGCGGGCGCTTGGCCTAAAGTAGCCTAAACATTGGCTGACGGTAGATTCTTTTGCACGTGCAGTTAGCGCGCCAAACTTAGAAACTGCTGATGACAGTGAATTTGAACATATACAGTGTAGTAGTTGTTTTAATGCAGTAGAGAGCTGTATGTTAGAAGTTACAGTCGAGTTGTGTTTGAAGAATAACTGTGTTTAAAGAAAAACATTCAAAGAACTGTCAATTTAATTCTTAAACAGTTAGAAGACGTTGAGCAATTTATATGTAGAGATAAGGAAAGTTCTTGAGTTAGGTCACAACTAAGAAAGAAGAAGAGTTGGTGACATATTTGGTGGCAGTAGCGGTGGAATTCGAAACAACGTCGGTGAGAAAAACAGCGTCAGTGGGAGAAGGATTCGAAACAACGTCGACTGGTGAATACGCACTCGAATCATCGGTAAATCTACGACAACGAAAGCCTCAACGTCAAAGGTATAAACGTATGTTGTTTTTTTCAAACAAAGAACAATCCCCAATACTTCAAACACAAAAGAAAACTCGTGTTTTCCAGAAAGGAAATCACACAAGTAAAGAAGTAAGATGGAGAAATTAAGTGTCAAGAAACAATCAGAACTGAAGAAGATGTCTTCTGAAAGATTAAAGCAGCGATTGCTAAAGGCTGGTTTTGAAGAAGAGAAACTGAAAGATATGTCACGTGAGGACATGTTAGAAGCGCTAGTTGAAGTTTGGCTTAAAGAAGAAGCAGAAGAAGAAAAAGAAGGTGCTGTCGGTGGTGCTGTGGAAAGGTTATTGAGAAACCACCTGGGCCTATGACTATGGAGATGATGATGCAATGGATGGTGATGACAAGACAAGAAGAGAAAGAAAGAGAGGAGAAACGGAGACAAGAAGAGCAAGAAATACGACAGGAAGAATTACGTCTTCAGAGGGAAAAGGAAGAGAAGGCAGAAAATGTACGACAGGAAGAATTACGTCTTCAAAGAGAGAAAGAAGAAAAGCAGAAAATGCCAGACAGGAAAATTACGTCTTCAGAGAAAAAGAAGAGAAAGCAGAAAATGCCAGACAGGAAGAATTACGTCTTCAGAGGGAAAAAGAAGAGAAAGCAGAAAATGCCAGACAGGAAGAATTACGTCTTCAGAGGGAAAAAGAAGAGAAAGCAGAACAAGGTCGTGTAGCAGCACTTGAGTTGCAAAGGCAGCAGTTTGAAATTCAATTAGAGCAATTGAGAAAAGATAGAGAAGATGCTGAAAGGAGAAGATTAGAGCAGATGATTGAATTTGAAAGGGCGCGGAAAAGTGACGAAGAGATACGTCAGCAACAGATTGAAGAGAAGAGACTACGTGAAGAAGAAAAAGAAAAAGTGCGAATTTTATAGTTGGAGCGAGCAGAAGAGATTAGACAAGAAGAACTGAAATTACAGAAAGTATGGAGAGGGCGGAAGCGGAAAGACAAGAACGTTTAAAGTTGGAACAACAAGAAATAGCATTAACCCATTAGTGCCTAGCGTCCCCAAAAATGGGACACTACTTCAAAAATTTACATTAAATTAAATCTGCATTAAAGATACAATTTATTGCAATAGCTATCACGTCAAGATGCTGATCAAACTATTTTGACGATAAAGTGCGCACCAAAAATGGTTTCTTGGCTGAAAATTGTGTTTCGATCAGCCCTATGACCTAGTTTCAGCTAATGTAAACATTTCGGACATTTCGCGTCTAATTTAAAAAAGTTGTGTGCATTTCTACAGATCTGTCTTAGGTTTCACAAAGGTTGGTATACAATATTGCAAAAATAATTGCACTGGTTCATTTTTATCAAATATAACGTTTGCAATTAATCATTAAGTCACTGTCCCATTTTTGAGGACGCTAGGCACGAACGGGTAGGCTATTTCAACACACACAGTTTAGCATCTTCTATGGTATATATGGTGGTTACGAGTCGATAGTCCGAAGGTTCGATAGTCGGAAGGTTTCATGGTAAACATATATGTATATGTGTACATAATTATATAATTATATATGTACATTATATGTATGTATATGTATCTATATATAATTATATATATGTTTGTATATGTATATGTATGTTTGCATACATATGCATTTATGTCTATTCATATATATATATGGATATATGTATATATTTGTATATGTATAGTATACATATGTTTGTATATATATATATGTATTTATATATATATATGCACATATATATATATATAATATATAGATATAAATACATATATATACACACATATAAATGTATATATAATGTGTGTGCATATGTATACATATATATATATATATAATATATAGATATAATATATATAATATATATAATATATACATATATATATATATATATATACATACATGTATGTATATATACATATATATGTATATAATATATGTATATATATAATATATAGATATAATATATATATAATATATAGATATATATGTATATATACATATATGTATGTATATATAAATACATATGTATATGTATATAATATATGTATATATATATGTATATACATATATGTATATGCATATATGTATGTACCTATATGTATATATATATATATACTATTTATGTATATTGATGTATGTGTATATATGTATACATGTAAATATATGTATAATATACGTATATATATGTACTTATGTATATATTTATGTGTGTATATATATGTATATGTACACATATATGTATATGTATATGTATTTATTTATGTACAGGTATGTGCAAGTATATATGTATTTGTGTGAGTATATATATATAATAATATATCTATGCATATGTATATATATGGATATATATGTATATATTTGTATATGTATAGTATACATATGTTTGTATAGATATATATTTACATATATATATTTATGTATATATATATATGCACATATGTATTATTTTGTATATATATATATATATATATAGATATTATACATATATAATTTTATATATATACAAACATATAAATGTATATATTATATGTGTATGCATATGTTTATATATATACATATATATGTTTATATATGTATAATACATATATGTATATATACATATATATGTATATATATGTATATGTATATATATATATATATATATATATATATATATATATATATATATGTATATATTTGTATATATATGTATACGCATATATGTATATACATATATGTATATACATATATGTATGTGCCTACATATATATGTATATATATGTATATGTATATATGTATATATATGTATATACATATACATATATGTATATATGTATATATTTGTATATATATATATATGTATGTGCATATATGTATACACATATATGTATATACATATATGTATGTACCTACATATATATGTATATATATGTATATGTATATATGTATATATATATATATATATGTATATATATACATATATATGTATATATATGTATATGCGTATATGTATATACATATATGTATATACATATATGTATGTACCTATATGTATATATATGTATATACTATTTATGTATGTCGATGTATGTATATATATATGCATGTAAATATATGTATAATATACGTATATATATGTATTATGTATTGATTTATGTGTGTATATATATATATATGTATATGTACACCTATATGTATATATATGTGTATTTATAGTATTTATATAACATGTACGATTGTACGTGTTGACATGTCATAGTTGACCCACCCATTCGTGCCTAGCGTCCCCAAAAATGGGACGCTTGAAAAACTGGCTCCTAAAACATCAAAAGCTACATTTTTGCATAAATTGTGTTAGGTAGTGTCCAAACTCATAATTTACAATAAAGATTTTACACTTTGAGAAGATTTTGAAAAATCAGGCACTAATGGGTTAAAAGAAGCACAACTCAAAGAGGAGAAGCAAAATAGAGAAGCACAAGAACAAAGAAGGAAAGAAGAACGAGAAGAAGAGAAAAGGAAACAAGAAGAAAGTGAAACGATGGTTTCGAAAATAAAGAAAATTGGTGATTCCATGAAACATGTGTTACCCAAAATGCCAAACGATATGATGGAGGTGCCATTATATTTCGAAACGGTAGAGAATGCGATTCGTAGTTTCAACGTGCAGGAACAATTCTGGGTGAAGTTACTATTGCTATTGATGACTCCGAAAGCTAGAACTGTTCTAAACAGATTGTCATTCGCTGATTTAGACGATTATCAGGTCGTGAAACAGCACTTGTTAAAAGAATTCAAGTTGACACCGAGAGAGTACAGATCGAAGTTTATTGATGCGAAGAAGACAGCTGAAGAAACGTATACAATGTTTACAGCAAGGCTGAAGAACTTGTTGAACTATTATGTGAAAAGTCGCAAAGTGGATAAGAATTTTGAGAAGTTGTTTGATTTGTTAGTGGCGGATAAGTTGAAAGAATCACTACCACCAGGTCCACTACAGTTTGTGTTGTCGAAGGAAGGAACTGATTGTTACGAAGCTAGTGTTGTGGCAGACCTAGCAGACATTCATGTTAATAATCAAATAGGTTTGGCAATTCCGAATAAGACAAGTTTTAGTTTTGTTCCCAATGGCAAAAGAAATCAACAGTCCACTCCAAATTTTGGTTTCATTGGAAGAGCAATCAAGAAACAGGAAATCAGTTCAGAAGTACAGAAGTGAAACCAAATTCTCCGGTTGTTCACGAGAATAGAGAGTCGATGATGACCAGACAACGTCAGGTATATAACAAATCACCACCAAGGTTTGTCGCGAGAGAAGGCAATGCATCGTTTACTCCATATACACTGTGTCCGGATAAAAAGGGACCCCTTTTGTTATCATGAAAATAAACTAGTAAATATTCATCGATTTTTAAAATTCCAAAACCATTTTAATCCTGAGATAATTTCCTAAATACTGAATAAAGTATAAAAGTTTTCGTTATTTAATAATGACGTCATAATGACGTCATTTTCATCAAAATTCAAGTGTCAAGGACGGCACAAAAATCATCTAAAATTTTCAATATTATTTTAAACTGTCATTCATCAATTATAAATTTTAGTTTAATTTAATTTTTACATTTGAATAATATTAGACTACAAGGCGTGCTCAAAGTGTTCACCTTCCGCCTCAACACAAGCTTCAAGACGAGCGCGCCACAGGCAGCAGCGATAACCAGCTGATCAAATTCATCCCATGCATTAACAATACGCGCACGGAGTTCTTCAATGTTTCTGATCTTTGTCCTGTAAACCTTCTATTGCATTAGTCCCCAAATCTTGTAATCAACGGGATTAAAGTTCGGGCGGTTTGGCAGTCAAAGATTAGGAGGCATGAAATCCAGAGTCTCCTTTGTCTGCAGTTCAACAGTTTCACGAGCTCAGTGAGCTGGAGCGCCATCTTGTTGGAATGTGTAATAATCCGAATATACCCTGGATATCAAACAACAATTTTTCCGACAGCAAACAATCACGGGGAAAAGTTCCACTTATTTTCCCGCCTGGTTCTGTTAAATGGATTTCCGTTTTACGACGATCCGATCATCCGACGCAACAATTTTTTGTCATACTTAAATTTTTATGCAAATGACGTCATTATGGCGTAATTATTTGATGACAGGAAATTTTACATTTTAACCATATTAGCAAATTATCTCAGGATTAAAATGGTTTTGGAATTTTAAAAATCGATGAATATTTACTAGTTTCTTTTCATGATAACAAAAGGGGTCCCTTTTTATCCGGACACAGTGTACATGTAAGAGAAAAGAAAGCATCGAACAACGAGGTGCAGTGGTGAAACGTTGTCACAATTGTGATTCAGACAGGCATTTGATGAAATTCTGTCCAGTTCCTGTTACAACCACAAATTATGGTGGAAAGCAAGAAAATTCGAGGGTGAATCGAATTCAAGTGGTTGACAATTCTGAAAGTCAAGCCACAGAACATCAGAATAATGAAACCGAAGTAAAGTCAGTGATGAAATGTCACCTTTCACCTGATATTCAGAAAGAAATTCTATTGGATAATGGAATGCAGAAAGAAATGGCTGGAAAAGATGAAAGTACAGCATTGAAGAAAGTGGTATTGCAGTACGTCGAGGTAGAGATTCGTGGAACAGCAGGAAAAGAACCAATAAAAGTAAAAGCACTGATTGATTCTGGAGCAGAGGTTCCGGTGATTAGTGAAGAATTACTGGAAGGCAGGAAGGTGGAGCAGATTGGAAAAGTGAACTTACAATGCGTGGCAGGAGATGCCATTCCAGCAAAGTTGGTGAAAGTTGATGTAAGGTTGTGTTGTAACGATGTGGAAGAAGAGGTAATTCCGCATAAAGTTAAATGTTCACTGACACCTTATGTAACATTGATGTGTGCTAGTATTGCAAAAATGGGAAGCACAGAAAGATTCTTGTTGCATCCAGAAATCATTGCAGAATTTAAAGCCGTACCACAAGTGAAAATGATACAAGGAGATGTGCAAGCGAATGTAACGACGAGATTGCAGAGTCAGCGAAAGAAAGTGATAGAAGTCGAAGAGGAAAGTGAAACTGAAAGTTCAAGTGAAGAGGAAAACGAAAGCGATGATCAACAAAGTTTAATGCAAGATGGTATAACAGCAGAGATGAGTGAACAGGAGATGGCTGCATGCAAGATGGTAATCTAAATGAAACGAAAGAGGATAATGAGTGTGATGTGGAGATAGGAGATTTGTTTGAAGAAGATGAGAAAGATGAAGAACAACAGATGCAGATTGCAGACGCAAAGAAATTCGAAGAAAAGCAGAGACAAGATGAATCATTGAAAGCATGGTGGAATTTAGCGCCAGATAAAGAATCTGAATTCTGCGTGGTAAATGGCTTACTGTACAAAAGATATCGAATATTAGAGCAAACGATATATCAATTGCTGTTACCATAAGAGCGACGAATGAAAGTGATGGAGTTGGCTCACGAATCAGTATTTGGAGGACATCTTGGAGAAGAGAAAACTAGAGAACGAATAAAGTTGTCTTTTACGTGGCCAAAGATGAGAAGAGATATAGTGAAATTTTGTAAATCATGTGAGAAATGTCAATTAAAGGCAAGAAGTTTGGTGATGGGCAGGGTTCCTATCACTTGTGGAGGTTATGGTTTGATGGCTAACCATCCTCCACGAGCAACCTTAAAACTTTCCAGTCAACAACCACCTTCTAAATTTAGGTTTAAACAGCGCGCAGACTAAGTCAGCACGTAAGCATTAAATCAGCACGTACGCATAAAATCTCAGCTCGTACGGATAACGTTGTGTGTGACATTGACTGACAATATTGTTTATTATTATTATAAGTTATTATAATTATATTAACATGGAGTAGATCTAAGTCACCGTTGTGGGTGTAGATCTATGTTAATGAGGAAGGCAAGTTTTGAGGATAGTAAAAGACTATGATTGGTTGATGCATAATTAAGAATTCGGCCTATCCGAGTTGTACTCATATTGAAACGTGAGTTTGCGTTTTATTATAAGGTATTACAATACAGAAGCTAGTCAGTCAGTCTCCGGTGAAGTCAGAGCAGTCAGGCATTACAGGCGAGAGAACTGGTGCCGCGTCGAAGTTGCAGAGATCTGTTTAAACTTTACAGAACCTGCAGACTGAGAGACTGCCTGACGAGATGACTCGGGAAGAAGTGAAGAGTTAGGAGAGGAGAAAATGCCTCCTAGTGAAGGGTAAAGTGAATACAGGGAAGGGGAAGAAAAGTACCTCCTGTCGTTATAGTCGTGTTGAAGAAGTTAAGTGAGAAAAAGTCGAGAAAACGCCTCGTGAAGTACGAAGAAGTTAAGTGAGAATAAAATACAGCCCGTAAAAAACAAAGTTTTTTACTATATCCATCTAGTATCCTATAACGTGTACTCTGAAAATAGTCCGCGTTCATTTTACAACATAGCACGCTTAATGAGGCAGCGCGCCCATTATTGTTGCAGCCAATGACAACGCTGGCCAATGAAAACGCTGCGTTTCGGAAAAGGGGATTCCCCGATTCGAAAAGTTGAGTCCCCGATTCTATAAGCTAGCCTTTTTGGGGGAGCTGAAATTTTGATAGAATGAAGTGTGTGCGAGGGCGAGTCTATCTGCCAAGTTTCACGACGATTGAATGATTGTAAGTGATCGAACTAGTCGTCGCAAGATTTGACTTTTTAGCCTGTGGCTCAATCAAGCAAGCAATCAAGCAAGCAAGATTCCCGCAAGTTAAACTAGATGGATAAAAAAGTCGAGGAAACGCCTCGTGAAGTACGAAGAAGTTAAGTGAGGAAAAGTCGAGGAAACGCCTCGTGAAGTATAAAGACGTTATGTGAGTGAACGACGATTTATGAAGTAGTTAAGAGAAGTAACCGTCAAAGAGGAGACGTCCGTCTTCGACGCCGAAAATCTTAAGTTTAATCTGCGCAGAGAATTGAGACGACAAGAGAAGGAACGTCTTGTTATGTAGAGGTTTCGAACCAGAGTTCGCAACTACAACGACAAGAGAAGGAACGTCTTGTTATGTAGAGGTTTCGAACCAGAGTTCGCAACTACAACGACAAGAGAAGGAACGTCTTGTTATGTAAAGGTTTCTGACAGTCATTACAAAGGTTAATCGACGCGACAACACGGGAAGGAAAGGCCGTGTCGATTTCGAAAGCGAAAGGAGCTCTTTGCTGCTGAACGTACGGAATGAGATGAGTACATTATCTTTATAATTATGATTAAGGTGAAAAACGTTTATTATTATTATTATTATTATTATTATTATTATTATTATTATTATTACTATTAACAGTACTAATTAAAGTGTCCTTAAAGTGAGATTATGATAGGTTAATTCAGATAAAGATTAATCGTGATCCCAACTGAGTTTTACGTGTGTGAATGTAATGAACGACTGTTGTGTTGATTGCATTTAATTCTAGTATTTTCGTGTATATCGTGTAATTATATAATCGTATGAATAACTTTAAAACGAGAAGGTTGTCTTTATTATTGTTGAGATGGAAACGAACTTAACTGAGGAGATTGTAGAAGAAGATTTCCATGGGTTAGTGACCGAGCGAATAATCCCTTCTGAATGTGAAGAAACGCAGAGAATAGAACACATTCATTTTGGAAGATCTAACTAAGCAACTAGAAGTAATTTCTAGTAGATTGATAGAAGGTTTGGTAAAGGTAAACACTACCGTAGTGAACCTAGACCAACAGTTGAGTCATGAGTTGTATTCACTGTCGGAAGGCATGAACGCTAGATTCCATGACCTGCTTGACCGACAAGAGAAGTTAGAAGGAAGATTGTTTAAATTAGTGACAGAGGAGTATGAAGGAAGAATGAGAATGGAAAAGACTAGTGAGAAGAGGAGAGGAACAGCAGAGAATAGGCAAGAGATCCATCAAACGTTCTCAGATCCTACGAGGTCCGGGATCGAGTCAAAAGAAGAGTCCGCCCCTTCCACTCGTGGCACCTGCGTTGAAGGAAATGGGGAAGAGGAAACTTCTATACCGCCTGATTCAGTCAGAGGTAAAGGATTGAGGAGGAGTGTTCGATTAATTGAGAAGAGACGTAGTCATAAGGAACCTCCCTCAGTCTTAGAAGCGAATCTTCCAGGACCACCATTTTCAGAAGAAGAAGAAGAAGAGATAAGAAAGAGAGATACAATTGGGCAATTGAACCCCAAATCACGAAGTCTAAGTTGCTCAACAAAACAGACCGGTTTAGCACCCGCTCTGGAGTATACTGACAGTGACTTCAAAATGGCGACGAGGAAAACTATTGAGATAACCGAGATCGAGAAAAGCTTGGCGTTGTGTCCAAGTGATCCTGAGCATATTAGCAACATGTCAGGATGGGCTCCTGAGTTACGAGGAGATAGGAATGAAAGGAATGGAAGAGCAGACCAAGGGCGTAGGCTGGAGGAACATCGATACTACTCGTTTTCTCCAAGCTACGGGCCCCCGGACCGGATGGAACCCGGCCGGAATATACTTACTAGAGATAGACCTTCCATAGTCCTTCAATCTGTTCGTAACCCAAGGCCCCCGGATGATGTCACTCCCGACTACGCTGTTCGTGAGGGAACATTAGTCGAGGAGAATACCACCATAAATGACGTCAGAAACTGGGAAGACCCGGCTCCCACATCACTCCAATTCCAAGAGAAGATGTAGCCTTCAGAAGAATTACGATGGATTGTGTAGGACCAATCGAGCCAGCATCTGCTGCAGGTCACAAGTATTGTTTATGTATTGTTGATTCTTGCACCAGATGGCCTACAGTGTTCCTGTTGAAATCGTTAACTGCAAAAGCTGTGTGTGATGCTTTAATGGAGTTGTTTATGAACGTTGGTGTACCTTCGGTGATCACAAGTGACCAAGGAACAAATTTTACTGCTAGTTTGACAAGAGAATTTCTTAATTTAATGGGGTGTAGTCCAAGATTTGACACGCCAGGTCATCCAGAGGCAGCTGGACTAGTAGAAAGATGGAACCAAACATTCAAGAAAATGATCCATCATGTAATTGTTGACAATCCAAGGCAATGGCACAAAGTAATTCCGTTTACAGTGTGGGCATTACGAGAAGTACCGAATGCAACTACTGGAATTGCTCCTTATATGTTGGTGTATGGAAAGATTCCGCGTGGACCATTGGCAATTCTAAAAGAAAGTTGGACAGAGAGAAATTAATTTACCACCTCATATTGGAATCCAACCAGAAAAGTACTTGAAGGACATGAAAGCAAATATGGAAAAAGCATTACTGTTTGCAGAATCATATTCACGAGAGAAGCAATTTCAGTATACGAATCAATACAACAAAAGAGCGAAACATAAAGAATTTGAACCGGGTGAAAAAGTCATTGTGTTATATCCGACTTCAACGAATAAACTGATTTCACGATGGCATGGTCCATGTACTGTTATACAACGAAGGTCCAAGTACTCTTATTTGATTGATATGGGTGACGATTGTCGAAAGATAATTCACGCAAATAAAATCATAAAGTACATTACAAGAGCAATGAGTTGTGGGCTAATCGGCGAAGAAGATGAAGGCTTTGGTTCAGTGGTTGAGTTGTTGACGAAGAATGACTGGCAAGATGAAAAGAACTCACTGAATCTCGATCATGATCAAATTAGCCATTTGACACTGATTCAACAAAAACAATTGCTGGAAGTATTGAACAAATATTCTGATCGCTTTTCTGAAAAGCCTGGACTATGTACATTGGTTGAACATGAAATCGAACTGAAACCGGAATTTCGTGAAAAAGAATTTATGGCTTACCGAATTCCACTCATCTATCGAGCAGAAGTTGAACGACAAATTAAATAAATGCTTCAAGCCAACATTATAAAACCATCTTCGAGCAGAATGGCAAGTCCGCTGGTAATTGTTAAAAAGAAAGACGGTTCTCTGAGACTTGCCTGTGACTACAGATACATTAATTCGTTCACAGTGGATTGTAAATATCCGATGGCGATTGTGAAAGATGTTTTGCACAAAGTTGGAAAATCAAATGTGATCTCGATTTTTGATTGTCGAAGTGCTTACTGGACTTGTCCTGTTAAGCAAACTGATCAATGGAAAACTGCTTTTGTTACTCATAATGGACTGTACGAGTTTACTCGTGTTCCTTTCGGAATGATCAACTCAGGAAGAACATTTGTTAAAGCAATTAACATGGTTCTACAGCCTATAAATGAATTTTCTGAGCCCTATGTAGATGACATGCTGTGCATTCAGATGATTGGAAGATTCATTTACAACATTTAGATGCATTTTTTCAATGCAAATGAGACTGCATAACATTACTCTGAACTTAAAGAAATGTATCTTTGGTAAGAGTGAGGTAAAGTTCATCGGTCATGTGGTTGGTTCTGGAACGATTCAAATGAATCCAGATAGAATTGAAAGTCTAATTAATTTGAAAACCCCAGAAACGAAGAAACAAGTTAAGCAGTTTCTTGGATTTTTTGGTTAGGCCTACTATAGACAGTTTATCAAAGATTTTTGCACAGATTGCGAAGCCTCTATCTGATTTGACAAGCAAACATGTTTCAGATAAGATTGATTGGACTGATAGACATCAACAGGCATTTAATTTACTTAAAGATACTGTACGCTCTGAAGTTGTTTTATATGTTTTTGATGTAATTAATTACATAATTATAACTATACCTTATTATTACTTCTGTGTTTTATTTTCTATTCAATCTCTTATGTAAACATTTCTGCGTTTTTGTCAGATTGTGTTTTTCAATTAAACAAATATATATATATTATGTTGGAAAACCTTTTAATTTGTACTGTGATAGCAGTGATTTTGCAGTAGGAGCTGTTTTAACGCTGATGGATGATAAGGGAATAGAGCGCCCTGTGTCATTTATAAGTCAGAAGTTGAACCCAGAAGAGATGGGCAACTGTAGAGAAAGAAGCCTATGCTATTGTTTGGGCTCTAAATAAGTTAAAAGAGATAATCATTGGATCTAAAGTTCACATCTTTACCGATCACAATCCTTTAACTTATCTGACTGAATCTATGTCTAAGTCTGCTAAATTGGTGCGTTGGGCTTTAGCACTGCAAACTTTTGATGTAGAGGTTAATTATAAGAAAGGACGATTAAATGTTGTAGCAGATTGTTTATCTAGATTGTTTATTTTACTGTATTATATAGTATTAAGTTTATTGCATAATTCAGTACATGATGATTTCGCAAATTTTTTAATTTAATTTGCTCAATCCAAAGAAAGGGAAGGAGGTAATGTGAACAAATGTTTTGCATATATAATGAGCACGGGTGTGTTCCTTAGGTTGATATATATATATAATGTGTATCGATTGTTAAGCGGTTTTAGTCTTAGACCTTAGTTGCGCGGTCGGCTGGCGGGCGCTTGGCCTAAAGTAGCCTAAACATTGGCTGACGGTAGATTCTTTTGCACGTGCAGTTAGCGCGCCAAACTTAGAAACTGCTGATGACAGTGAATTTGAACATATACAGTGTAGAGCCCTGCGCCGGCCGCGCCGCGCCGCCGCCGCCGACATTTTTTGGACGCCGCCGCCGCCGATTTTTGTGGATCGGCGCGCCGACGCCGCCGCCGCCGATAATTCCTCGGCGCGCCGCCGATGCCGCGCTGATGTGTTTAATTGTTTTGTTGCATTGTTCATGTTGTGGCATGATTTCACGATAAATTGTTGCTTCAGTGGGTAATAGAAGTAGACACAGACAGACATACAGCCAGACAGACAGAGACAGCTGGACAGAGACAGACAGATATACAGAGACAGAGAGACACAGACAAAGACAGGCAGACGGCAGTTAGATAATGGGATGGATGGATAGATAGATGGATGGTTTGGTGGGATGGATAGATGGATAAATGGATTGATGGGTGGATTGAATAATAATTGATAGATAGATTGAATAGACGGCTAGGAATGAGAGAAAATCGAAAAGGTCCTCTGTCCTACATGCATACTACATATATGTAAGACAGAGGATATATATTTATACGGTGATTGAATTGTCGGGGGTTGGGAGTGTTCAACCTTTGAATTAATTTTCAACCCCTCCAGTCAATTCCATGAAATTACCTGTGGGGTTCAATTAACCCTTCAGTGCAGCTTTCAGTGAATGTACGTACATGTAAAGAATACTTTATTATAATCTATACATTATCGGCAGTATTAAAAGTCATAGGTCTGGGGCGAACCGCCCTCGCACCCCTCCTGGTTGCATGCCGGCGCCCCTCACGACCAGATCCGGCGGTCATGGTGTGCTGCTAAAATGGGCCACGGGCTTTGCATGAGCGAGGTTTAGTTCTTTTCTTAACCCAAATAATTTGCTTCCCAAATATTGCTGTTCTGTCTTTCTTAAGGTTTGTAAGTAGGGAGGGGCCGGAAGGGGACGACATACAGCATCGACATGCCACGGAAGATTGGCATGACCCTAAATTAACCCTTATTTTCCGAGTGAACAAAGTGTCCTCTCTCTCAGGATTTAGGCTAAAAGTTCCAAAGTGCGAGTCATCCATTCACAAAACGCATACACAGTGAATGAGTCATCCTTGATATGACACCCAATCTGATAATCTAGCAGGCTTAAGCATATCCATTATCAAATTAGCACATGCAGCTCATGCTACAGCAGTGTAATATAATTATATCAAATTTCTAGTGCATCTAAACCAAAGTCATACAGCGTTTAGGATAGGCATGCGTTTTAAGAAATTGCAAATCCCCAAGTAGCCTACTAGTGGAGATCTGCATTTTTAACTGCTGTGGATTAAACTGCTATGAAACAAAGACTATTTGGTAATTATAAAATCAATTCACGTTCTTGAAATAAATACAATTAACTTTAATTGTGATAAATTGGATATAATTATAAATATCGCCATGGCTGAAGCTACTAAAAGAAAACTCGCGGAAAAGCAATTTTTGATGTAAAAACAGATGGCACCAGGACTCCTTAATCTATAAGTATAGGATGCACTCTTCCTGTTAATTTGACTAAAGTTTTAGCAAATTGAAAATGATTAAAATTAATTACTTGAGATACGCCGTGGAGGGGGTTTATGGTAAATGGTAACACTTTGGCACGAAGAGTAGAAGATCAGCATGGACGCCGGATCAATTCCCTCTACCCTCCAAAAGGTCGACTCAGCCTTTCATTCGCCATACGGCGTTCGTAAAATGAGCTGTAGGACGTGGTGGGCGCCGTGCATAGCTGCCAAACAGTTAAATTCGATTTATTTAATAACGCGGTAATCCGTTCATGCTATGAATTGTAACCATACTGCAGTGTGTCAGTTTGAAATAGCAAACGAAGATTATTATATTTATAATTGTGTCTTATAGTCAGCAATTCGTTTACTAAAGGCTTATGGCGTTCTTGGAAATTGAACGTAGACCCTGTTTTCTAGTTTTTTTTTATTAATTTCAATAAATGTCTGGTTTGCTAGTATTGTCTGTAGTCAAACTCAAACATAACTCAAACTACATCCTAACTACGAGTGACGGCTGATTCCTATCAGCATTGAAATAATAGAGCAATTTGTTCATATGACAGTTTAAAATGCTAGAATTACAGTGTGGAAATTCAAACTAGTTCAAAAGTTCGGACGCCATTTTGACCCCCTCATAAACTTTTGGATCCGTCACCGGCGCCGACCACGCCGCGCCGCGCCGCCGCCGCCGCCGATTTTTGTTGGTCGGCGGCGCGCCGCCGCCGACCAAAAATGACCGGCGCGCCGCCGCCGACACTATTAAGTCGGCGCAGAGCTCTACATATACAGTGTAGTAGTTGTTTTAATGCAGTAGAGAGCTGTATGTTAGAAGTTACAGTCGAGTTGTGTTTGAAGAATAACTGTGTTTAAAGAAAAACATTCAAAGAACTGTCAATTTAATTCTTAAACAGTTAGAAGACGTTGAGCAATTTATATGTAGAGATAAGGAAAGTTCTTGAGTTAGGTCACAACTAAGAAAGAAGAAGAGTTGGTGACAGCTGCGTTCTCGGCCCTCTCTTATTCATTTTATATACGGCTGACATCTCCTCTCTTTTTCCGATATGTGGTGCTGCTGGTCATCTCTTCGCTGATGATGTGCAAGCATTTGTCCATGGTCCTTCGTCATCGCAGTTGCTTTTGGTCGGGAGTATTCAATCTCTCTCTAATCATCTCCACTCTTGGATGTCATCAAATCGCCTCTCCCTTAATGCTTCTAAGACTCATTTCATCTGGTTTGGAACCCCTCAGCAGCTCCAAAAACGTGATTTTGCTCTCCTCTCTGAAAAGTTCCCACTCTTATCTTTCTCGTCAAGTGTACACGATCTGGGTGTTACCCTTGATAGTTCACTTACCTTTACCGAGCACATCTCTAATCTCACACGCTCCTCCTATTTTCACTTAAGGCGTCTCAGGGTCATTCGTCGTTCTGTCTCCTCCATCTTCATTACTTTAGTTCATGCTTTTGTATTTTCTCGGATTGACTACTGCAATTCCCTTCTTGTTGGTCTTCCTAAGGTTCGTCTCTCTCCTCTTCAGTCGGTCCTCAACTCAGCTGCTAGACTGATAGCCCGCCTTCCCCGGTACTCTCACATCTCTACCTTTATGTTTAATGAACTTCATTGGCTCCCTCTGCATGCTCGCATACAATTTAAAATCCTCTCTCTTCAAGGCTCAGAGGGGTCTTGTCCCGCAATATCTGGTTGGCGTAATACTTCGGCCTCATTCAGCTTCCTCCCACCGTCCACTTCGTTCCTGCAACAGACTTGACCTCTAGGTTCCCCGTACTAGAACTTCTATGGCTCAGGCTCGTTCCTTTGCATCAATTGGTCCCTCTCTTTGGAATGCTCTTTCTCCTTCTGTTCGCTTTGAAATTCTCTCTTCTTCCTTCGCTTTTCTCAAAACCTGTTTATTTTCGCGGGGCTTAGCACACTGGGAGCGCTTCTGAACGGTTCACCCTACGAGAGGCGCTTTACAAATACTTAAATACGATACGACACGATATTAGGGCCTATCAAATATTATTCAAAATATTAGATTAATAGAATTAGTAGATTTCATAACCTAGAAAAGTATTAAAGATATATTTGTTTATCGCAATCTGTTGATGAAAATGTGAGTTCAATTTCAACTTAAAGTGTAAACATTAACTCCATATTCAACATTTCCTGAGACGATAAGTTGTTTCTTTTTTTCGTCGTAACATAATCTTCGTGGAAATTTGATCCTCGTTTCTTCTTTTTCTTCGTTTGTTGGACAAACAATTCTATTCCATTTTAGATCGGAATCCAAGAGAATCACTCTATGATTGCATTCGTCGGCCACAAACACTAGATTGTCTGAATCGATGGAGAGATATTCAGGACCCCATAGTTTACGGTTTTCTGCTGAAGGAATATAACAACGAATTACCATCTGTCTATCTCTGGCCAATTCACTTATGCCAAACTTCGATAGCAACTCTCTCCCACTTGATCCACTCACTCCCTTCTCTTCCAATGTCTTGCATTGGTGAAGGATGATGAAATTCCCGATGGATGTTACTACTGCATGGATTGGGTCACCGATGCCTCTTGGTAGCTGAATGGATCGAATGAGTTCTGCGTCTGATCCGTAAACATTCAGTATGGACGACGAGTTGTTGACTAACAACAACTGACCTTTACTGGACACTGACAGAGTCAATGGCCGATAATCAATGGTCAGCCATTTGATGATTTGGTGTTCGTCATCTGTGTCTCTTGTAATCTTCCAGACGCATCTCTTTCCTCGGTCAGAGACGTAGAGACAATTTTCCCTCTGACTGGATCCAATGTCGCAGGGATCTCTAATCTGTTTTACATTGATTATCTTCTGAAAATGAAATGGATTTTGACCGTTTAAGACACCAATTACACATGATCGACAGAGGACGTAGATTTCCTTTTGCAGCTTTGTCAATCCACACACACGATCATTTCCTGGATTCTCTGAGTGAAGTTGGTGAAGTTGGTAATAACCGGACACACCGGAAACACGACTTAAATATAATCAACATAATCGTTATTGCGCAAATAGTTGACAAGTAATAATAATTATCCTCTTAATTTATTTATTTATATTTGTATTATAATTAACTGCTGATAGTTAGTTTTCAATTTTTACTTCTTTTTGTCTTAATAATATTTATTATTATTATATAATTGATTAAAAGTGCCTCTGACAAGTGTTTGATCATTCAATGCGTTAAGAATGACACCTAAATAAAACAAATGTAATATATCTTAATAACTAACTCTTATTATTCATTCATTGTGTTTCTGTTATAGCCTACTATAGGAATTGATATCGAGTGCTGTTGGTTACTTGGATTATCGAATCTATGTTTCTGTATGTTTCTTTATATTCATTTTATTTTATTTATTAATTTAAATTGCTGCTCGTTGTCTTCTTCATTGTCTATCGTTCTGAGTTTGTCTGCTGCTAGTTTTTCTGCTTACATATCACCCTACCGACTGTTGAACCTCGTACCATTCTCTTTCTAGTTATGTGCCGAACTATGCTTGGCACTGTTTCGCGCCAATATGTTTCTGCTGCGCAATAGATTGGCGCCTTAATTTCTGCTGTCGACCTGCACCGCATAAAGGCGGCAATTATTGATCGCTGCCGGCTGAGCGCGCGCTTTCTAGGCGGGAGCCGACGCCTATAAATACGAGCTCCGCTGGCACGCATCGGTCAGTCTGCAGCTCAGTCGATATTGATCGGTCGTCAGCGTTGGTCGATGCCTGCCGGCCTGCAGTTGAGTCGTGCAAGTGAGAAAGCCCGCCACGATTTTGGCGCGAAAGGGTGGCGCGAGCGACAGCGCTCTGTGTGGCTGAGTCTTAAGTAGTAAGCGCAACGCAAAGGGAGAGAACATCAACCGCTCATCAACCTGGGGTTGTTGGTTCGACGCCTGCTGCAGTGCGACGAAGACGTTCTACATTGCCAGTGGTTTTGTTGTGATTCTTCACCTTCGTGGTTTGGTGTAAGGTCAGAAACACAGAGTATCGTATTTGTATCTTGTTTTTAATTCAAGCGCTAAATAAGTAGAGTTGTTTGTTTATCGCTAATGATGATCCTTGTAAGTGATTAATTATCAGTGATTGTTTTAATGACTGCACAATGATGAACCTTGATTAGTGACATTGCACCGAGCAGCTGGCGCTATATAATTGTTTCTTAGATTTACAGGTTTGATAATTAAATGTTGAAATGGAAGAAGACTTGCATTCAATTGATGAATCTACCGATGTGCGTAGAGTTCTTGACACGCTATTAAATAGTCAACAAGAACAGGCCGCCATTTTGAAAGCGGTAGTAAGTAAGTTACAAGACCTGGAAACCAGATCACGGTTGTATCGAAACATTAGATGCTTCGTTTGCAACATCATAATGCCCGTTCTCTTTCATGATTCTCTGCAAGTAATCGTTTATATCCGTGATTTCATAGCACCCCTCCGGAATGTTTACATTGACCCACGTACCACCCCCATCGGGTGAATATCTCAAGTGGTTGTTCGTAGCGTCAATGTTCGGGAAAAGAAAATAAGTTTCTAGATTGAGAAGAGACATTTCGTACTTTTTACTCAAGCGTCCAGTTCGATTAGCGGATTAAACTGAGTCCTCCACCTTCGCGCTCTTTTACTCAACAAAATATAAAACGACGATTTTGGGCTCGTGTTACGTTCCACCTTTTCCATGATAGTCGTTAGCTTTTTGAGAGCAGATTCCATTCTTTTTATAATGAGATTATTATATTATTAAATAGTCGTCGGTATGTAGAAATCATGGAATCCGCATCTATACTTTCCATTGTCCGCGCTGCTAGTTGAATGAATTACTAGGAAACCATGCGGACGTTTCCAAACAGTTTTGCATAGGTTCTTAAATTCTTCCATTGGCATATCTACTTCGCCTACATGATCGTGATAGATATGATTAATATTTTTTCGGTCTTGAGGAAATAAACAGATAAAATTTGAGTTCTCTCTTATGGTTTGCCGACGTAGTTTGAAATAATTTTGTGCGAGATAAAAACAGTCAACGTTACTATGCCTTCCTCTCGGATGTAGTACGCCTCACATAAATTCTGCTTTTCCAACTGAGAAGGTCGTCAAAGATCATCAAGTTCTTCTTCTCACGGTTCAAATCTCTCGGATCGGGCACGTCTTCGGAACTTTTAAAGAACTGGCAGTTCATGTCAGATTTTTTAACTACGCTTTTAGCCATTTCCTCGACGAAGAACGCCGGTGATACGTCAAGCTTCATAATCTCGTCTTTAATATCGAATAACCCAACGATTGCTTCTTTCGGTAATTTTTCTTCGAATGCTTTCTTAAGTATCTTATACTCTGGTTGAAAGAGAGATCTTCCGAATACCTGTAGGTTATCATAGTCTAACCATCCAGGTCTCAAGAGTAAATTCAGCAGTAAAGTCGTCTTACCACATCCAGACTTTCCTACGATTAAACCTCGTATACTTCTCGATAATAGCAGGTTGTTTAATCTTTTCGATTCGTTTTCGTTCCACGATAAATCCTTAACTTCCATGATCGTTTTAAATATAAATGTTTTCGTATTTAAAATAACAATGTATTGCGTAAAGTGCAAAAAGAAAAACTGAAACGAAATATATTCAGAACGCCTTTAGTAAAAATAATAGACCCATGCTTCGAGGCGTATGCGTCGTATGCGGAACGACTAAAACTCAATTCGTGAAAGCAGCACAAGGTGGCGATCTAGTTGGATCTCTAAATTCAGTAACTAGCGGCATTAATTAAAGATAAAACTGGGAATCTGAATGATACTGAGAATTACAGACCCATTACTTTGATCCCTGTAATTTCTAAGCTCTTTGAATCTTTGCTGCATAATATATGTCAAAAGTATTTGCCGATTGATGACTTGCAGTTTGGCTTTAAACCTGGGCTGGGTTGCACTGATGCAATTTTTGCCTTGAAGTCATCCATTAACTATTTCAACTCTAGAGGTAGTTGCGTGTATGCTGCAGCGTTGGATCTCAGAAAAGCCTTTGATAGTGTGAATCATTATAAATTATTTAAGGAGTTACTTAATTACAATATACCTGTATCCATTGTTGACATTATTTGCAATTGGTATGGTAAGTTTTTTGTTACGGCTAGATGGAATGGTAGTTTTTCCTCTCAGTTTCATGTTGGCAGTGGTGTTAGACAGGGCAGCACTTTGTCCCCTGCACTATTTAATCTTTTGATGCATGTATTTGTTTTCAATTTGAGGCGCACTGACATGGGTTGTCATATTAAAAATCACTTCTATGGTTGTTTTCTATATGCTGATGACATTATTTTACTTTCCCCTTCAGTAAATGGTCTCCAAGTCATGCTGAATGTTTGCTACAGCACCAGCAGTGCCCTTTTGCTTAAGTTTAACTGTTCTAAATCTTACTGCATACAATTTGGTAAAGGGTGTTCCAAGTCAATTGACTTGATGTCTTTGGGTGATAACTCAATCTCCTGGGTTGATTCCCTTAAGTATTTGGGTGTACATTTTATGGGTGGCCGTAGAAATGTAATGTTTGACATTGATCCTTTGAAGCGATCGTTCTACCGGGCATGTAATTGTATTGCATCTCATGCCTCCAATTTAGATGAAATTTTACATCTCCACTTACAAGAGACCTACTCCTTGCCCCTTTTGACCTATGCTCTCCCTGCCTTGACTTTGTCAGCAAGACAATCTAATGAATTAAATGTATGCTGGAATTCTGTGTATCGTCTTATATTTGGATTTAATAAATGGGAAAGTGTTAAAAGTTTCAGTTTGGACTGGGTAGTTTGGACTGGGTAGGCTGAATTTCACTTTCCTGGCGAAATTACGCCGTTGTAAACTGTATTTTCATTTAATCTATTCTGAAAATGTTGCTCTTTATAATCTGTTTTGGACATTCCTATTAGACAATTTCCATAATGATGATTGCCTTGCCTTGGTATTCATGAAAAAACATGATGCCATTACACAATTGTATAATAAGTTTGATGACATGTGTACACAGAGCTGAGCTTTTGTGGTCTATAATTGATGCTTTCTGGACTATAATTAATGCTAGATGTTGTTTTCTTTTTCTCATTTTTGTATCGTTTAGTTATTGTTCTGCCTCTGTGGCGTAATAAAAGTGTTCATTAAGCTGCCGTGGGCTAAATTTCCGGGTGAGATGCATTTGCCCGGTCATTCGTTTACAGGACCTGGAACTAGACTAGATTTGTGTTTGAATCCTGATGGAACTCCAAAAGATTGGTCTAAACCCGTTGATAGGGTTGATAATGCCGCGTATTATCATGACTTAGCTTACAATCAACACTCTGATACGGGATCTAGGAATGTCGCTGATAGAGCGGTGATTAATGAATTGAATAACATTCATAATCCTACTATCCGGGAACGTATCGAGAGAGCGGTAGTTAAACCTATATTATCCGCTAAGTCGAGTCTCGGATTAGGTTTAAAAAAAGCTTAAAATGGACTGACGAGCTCGCGGATGAATTACATAAGCCCGTAGTAAGACGTTTTCGAAAAAGGAAGGTGTATGTTGGTGGTATAGATGAAATATGGGCTGCTGACTTAGTGGACATGCAGGCCTTCGCTAAAGATAACAACGGTGCGAAATACTTGTTAACCGTTATAGATGTATTTTCAAAGTATGGGTGGATTGAACCATTGAACGATAAGAGTGGAAAATCTACAGCCAGCGGCTTCTTGAAGATACTCGGGAGCGGACGAAAGCCTGTTAAAGTATGGGTTGATAAGGGGAAAGAATTTTATAATAAGGATGTAAAGAATCTCGTTGAGTTATATTCTACTGAGAATGAAGAGAAATCCTGTGTAGTTGAGAGATGGAATAGGACGATGAAAGAAAAAATGTTTAAGTACTTTACAGCTAGTTCAACTCGAAGATGTATTGATATATGAAGACTTTTCTGTATGATCAGGCCTGGCTTGGGAGCGCCTCTGAGTAGAGCCCTTGAAGAGGCGCTATATAAATTTTATGATTGATTGATTGATTTTATGATTGATATTAGACGAAATGGTTAGCATTTATAACAACGCTAGGCATTCTTCTATAAAAATGACGCCTGCTAAGGCTAGCTTGAAAATGAATGAAAAGACTGTATGGATGAACTTATACGGTGATGAAATTTCAGAACCCATTAAGCCTACATTCTCGGTAGGTGATAAAGTTAGAATAACGAAGAAAAAGAACATATTTGAAAAAGGGTTCACGCCAAAATAGACTGAGGAAGTTTTTACAGTATCCCAGATTCAATACACTGATCCACCAACTTATAAGATTACTGATTGTAATGGTGAGGAAATTCAGGGCTCATTCTACGAACAGGAGCTACAAAAATCTCATCAAGAAATATTTAGAATCGAGAAAATTATTAAGAAACGTGGAAAGAAATCTTTAGTTAAATGGTTAGGGTACCCCGAGACGTTTAATTCATGGGTTGACAACGAAGACTTAACGATTGTGTGAGTTTTTATCCTTAGCAAAGCATTTAATAGAGAATGCGCAGGCCACGATAGACGGACAGAATGAAGGGAGACGGACGAAGAGGCGGATAGATAGACGGACGTTTCAATTAGTGTCGGCTTCAACGTCCGTAAAAGAGGTCCATTGTTCTATCGTTTTTATACGCTGGGGCGGATTCATTTACGAATCGCTCGAGGGCTAAAACGAACACATGTGGCTAGAGAGTTTTTGTTGTTCGCTTAGGTCAAGTCCGAAACTGGCGTGGCGCCTATAGGTCTGTGCACGCGGGGGTTGGACCTAATGTTAGTCCGTGTATGACAATTTTGACCTAATATTAGGCCCGTGCATGGCGATTTGGGGCGATTTTGACCAATGTTTAGGTCAAATGCTTTAGACGACGTCCTTCTCCTCTACTGACCTAAATTTCTGAAATAACCAGCATCGGGAAGCGAACCACGATCCGCACGCTGTCTATAATAGCACAGAGGCGCGTGAGACGCAACATACGCAGCTCTTACCAATGTAGCTATATGACGTCTTTGGCTTGTCGGAGAAATCCCGAATTGCCTTGCAAATGCTCTGTTGAGGAGTTCGTGCGTGGTATGACGTTATGAGAAATCAGATATGGCTGCGTAATTTTGCAACGGTAGTTACCACTTTGACATTTAAAATATCCATATATCGGCATTTAAAGCATTTTGCGAGCTGAAAATAATCGCGTTTACCTACAAATTCATATAGGAAGGTTTGGTAAAAATTTCAAAACGCTAGAGCATTACGTTGGCGAGCCTTTAGCCGGTTTCGAATGGACAAACTTTCTGAATTATATAACAGACTATACGTTGTTACCCGGCCTCGCACGGGTTAGCTCTACCTTAATATATCGTTCCCGCTTGATTCGCGTAATTAACTTTGGCTGCTTTGGCTGGTAGTCACCAAGTACGCCCGTGTCTTTGAATTTGCTCTATCCAATTTATCGTTCTCGCTGGATTTGAAAATATAAAATGTAAGCCTTCGCTTTTTTTCTATAGCGACCGAATAATTATAGCCTGGACCCTGCTCATTTTTCGACCGTTTGAGTGGACACCACGCCATTTAGTATTTCCGTGCAAGAACCGTGCTAGCCCACGATTTAAATTTATGAAATACGCCAGCATAGAAAGCGAACCGCACTCTATATTATAATAGCACAGAGGCGCATGAGAAGCAACATACGCAGCTCTTATCAGTGTAGCTAGATGCAGTGGCGTAACGAGGGGCAGGGGAAAAAAAAAAAATGTAAGAAATAGACGCATCATATAGGGGGCGCAACAGCAGAGGCGCAGCACGAGGGTTTAAGACGACAATAAAAACGAAAAAGCAAAAAAAAAGGAAAAAAAAGGCCATAAGAACATTTTTGACAGGTTTTCCGGAAATTCTTGCCCCCGAGCGCACAACCCCTAGTTACGCCACTGGCTAGATGACGTCTTAAGTTTGTCGGAGAGTTCCGAAATGCCTTGCCAATGCTCTATTTAGGAGGTCCTGTGTCGTATGACGTTATCAGAAATCAGAAATGGCGGCGTAATTTTCAACGTTAGCCATCACTTACGAAATTTTAAATGTCCGCTAACCATTAGACCATTGAGCACCCTTTTAATTACGCTAAACCAAAATTCCCTTCGTCAGCGACGGACTACAGAGCCTCACCAGGAAAGGTAGCAACTCGTATAGATGAAGGAACGACAAACGAAGGAGGAAACTCGGAATGGGATCAATCGTATACTATAGGCTCTGTAGTTTTTGCTGGGCCTAGCCCCTGCCTATCTACGCGACCTCTGCTGTCCTACCTTGGGTGCTCCGGGTCGTCGCTCTCTCCGCTCTACTGAGCGGGGCGTGCTCATGGTCCCTTTGCCCGCACAGCTACTAAGCAGAATCGGGCCTTCTCAGTGGTTGGCCCCTCCCTCTGGAACGGGCTTCCTTTGATGCTGCGTTTGCATCCCAGAATCCACTCTGAATCTTTCTATATTTACCTCAAAACTGTCCTTTTCAGCCGTGCTGTGGTCGGAAGCGCTCCTGAGTAGTAACCTTGAAGGGCGCTATATAAAACTTTGTAATGAATGAATGAATGAATATAGACGACTTTGGCTACTTGGACAAGATATCAGTAACAAGATGTCAACTTCAGTAACAGAGTCGAATCGTCGAACCGAAACTCTGTAAGTAGGAGGGAAATTGGGAGCTATGATTGAAAGGAGGAGTATGGTTCGGAGAGGAGAGTGAATCGATGCTGGAGGAGTGGGAGTCTTGAAGAGATTGTTATGTTAAGCGAAGTTGTGAGACTTTGTCAGAGCAGAATGAACAGAAGGTATCAGCGATAGAAGGGGAGGGAAGGGAGCTGGGTAGTGGAGATGGATATTTGCGATGAAGAAGAGAGTTGACAGCGCTCCAGAGATGTCTTCGGCTGGAGGAGCTGGAAGGGATGAGTTAGGAATAATATTTCTTTTTGGCAGCAGCGATGAGTTTATGATATCTATTGGTGGCTGTTTTGAGGGTAGAGAGGGATTTTGCTCTTGATGTAGGGTCAATGGTGCGCTAGTAGGTGTGCTCAAGGGGCCGACGGAAGATTATGAAAGCCTCGAGATAGGAGGTGAGCCAAGCTTTACTGGTATGTGCGCTGTGTTTGGTAATGATTGGCGCATGCATGTCAAGGAGATCGGAAAGCTTGGAGTTGTAGCAAACAGAAGGTCATAAAGGGAAAAGGGAGAGTTAAGAAGAAGTTGTGAATTAAGGATATCTTAGATGACAGTCAATGGACGCGGTGCGACGGAAAGAATGAGTTGAAGAAGGTGTCCGAGAAAAAAATTCAAGGTAAATCATGATAGCATAAATCATGATAGCATAAATCATAAATCATGTCTGTACACCAAAATGCGGTTAGCAATTGGTTTATTAAAGGATATTCTTACTTACTTACTTACTTACTTATGATAGGGTAATGGTCAGTCATGTTGAGAACAGAGGGTGATAGATTGGGAGATAAGAGAGAGATGGGGAAGTTATGACAAGGCCGAGGGTGTCATTCTTAGGTGGGTCGTCAACAATAAACTTTTCCACGACCTCAAACTGTTTAGGATTATACGCGAATGGAACTATTTATTTCACAGATACAGGCGTCGTGATACAGCGCAATGATATATTGTAGCAATGAGGCAAAGTTATTGGATAAAAATAGATACAGGCGAATTTACATACTGGATGAAGACTGAACTTTTTATAGATCGCTACCAACATGTTTCTTGTTAGGCCTACATCTGTAGCCATTTCTTACACGCAGAAACGGTTTATGTGAAATTGGAAACGCGTCGTTTGATAAAGCATTGCAGTAGGCCCTATCGAAATGTAAAGACATCATGAACATAATATATGCTACTTTGTGCTAACACTATGGGCTCCCTTATTGGAAAACACAAGCGAACCGATAATCGTGAAAGCCAGAAGCATACATTTCAAATTTCTACCGTTCGCAACAGAGGTAAGCGGAAAGAATTTTAACACTGAAACACTAAAATATCGAAATATCCAGAAATTGGTAAATTCAGTTTGATAGAAGATTAATACTACTACTACTACTACTACTACTACTACTACTACTACTACTACTACTACTACTACTACTACTACTACTACTACTACTACTACTACTATTCCTTTATTTCACAAACTCGTTGACAAAAACGCAACAAGATTACAAAATCAACAGTTTAGATATCGATTAGAAAAAAATAATAGTCAAATACAGGGTGGGCCAGCATAAATGCACCGACTTTGCATGCATATAACTCCGCCAATTTTTGTCAGTTATTTATGTTTGATGCGTGAAATTAAAGATATTTCACTCTAGTATTGGCCTTGAAAAAGTCGAACTGGTATTAGTTTAAATTATAAGGAAATCTTCGGAACAGCGCTAGCTACCATATTTTTTTGTCATTAGTGACGAAATATGGCGCCGTTGACAGACGATGATCAAGTTTTGATCCGAATGATGCGAACTGGTAAGGGATTCCATGCGTTTAAAATGATTAAAGAGTTTCCTAACCGAGGATCAAATAAAAATGCGTTGAATCGTCTGATATGGAAAATTGATGAAGCAGGAACTTCGCGTCGTAAACCACGCGAATCGGTACGCACAGCGCGCACACCAGCTGACATTGCTCGTGTGTCCCTGTTGCAGCACGTGGTAGACATATTGAATATTAATTTGATTAGAAAAGACTGCAACAGCCAATCTCCTAATTAATAGTTAATTTTGCTGTGCAGTACAAATTTCTGGCTATATGGCTTAAATTTTGTGTGCAGTTACTGTAAAAGTTGTCATGAATTTTTTTATTTGCTAGTTACTGCAAAAACGATGACTGTTGTTATGTCACGATCTACATCATATAGGCTAAAGCTACAATAACAAATGTGTTTGAATCATAATACTAGAATGAAATATCTTTAATTTCACGCATTAGGTATAAATAACGTACAAAATTTGGCGGAGTTATATGCATGCAAAGTCCGTGCATTTATGCTGGCCCACCCTGTAGATAAGAGGGTTAGGAATGTATTAGTGACTGAGACCTATTGCTAAAGAAATTATTGTTTAGCCTAATACACCATAAAGTACTCTAGGTATGAAATTTCGATCATCCTTTGCCGGCAAAGTGAAATCGTGAGGCCGGGGTCGCAGATTATAATGACGAGTAATTATTGGTGGAAACAGTGAGCGTAACACATGAAAATCGTTCCTTATCACTGCCTTTAGTAGACTGGCGTCAGCATCACACACCAGCTGATCAATATCCGGCGAGTTAGGAGGAAGATATCCGGCATGCTTGATTCGCTGCAGAAGTCTCTCGAGTCTTTTTCGGTCTTCAGCAGTTGAAAGACCCCACCAGGCTGGAGCGGCGTAAGTCAATCGAGATTCGAGAGACGACAGTTGCCTCAGCAACCCGGCAGAGGGCGCCACTGGGAAGACCATTCGACCTGAGTATTCTGAGAGCGTGTAAAGCTCCACTACAGGAGACCAGAACTTCCTCCACGTGATTGGTGGCTCGAAGGTCACTAGTTATGGTTACACCTAGGATCTTAATGGTAGAAACACGTTCGAGTCCCTCCAAAGCTTGAGGTGGCAACGTTTTCGTATAAATAGGTAAAATATTGACTCTGTTTAGTGCACCGGGTGATAACTTTGGCATCCATGTTTGACTACAGTGTTTAAATATAAATATAATATAAAAGAAAATATAAAAGAAAATATAGAAGAAAATATAGAAAAAACAAACTTTATTGGCAGGCAATTTTAAGTGTCAGTAAACGCGTAAGAGATAGATAGGAAATATAAAGTTGAAATAGATAGAATTATCGAATCTTTCGCGTTGTTCTGTAGACCTGGGCATTAGCTTAAGCCATTGAAACATGAACGCCATTAGGATCTCGACGTAGTGAAACATCTCTCTTCTGTGAAGCTGTAATTTTCGATCAACGTCCGTACGTGACCTTATCGTTTTTATTCACAACCGCTGTCGATCTAGTATCGTAATCGTAGGCCTAATCGTAGGCCTAATCTCCAACTTCTAAAGCACCAAGCGAAAGCGAAGCGCAGGGCACCAGCTTATTCACGAGCGCTGTGTCAAGTCAGAGGGGTTGTCCAAAAGAGTAGTATGAGGGAGGTCCGAGTCCGGTTTCCAGAAGATCAGTATCGCTCGATACAGTTCCGCAAAGGCTTCTGAGCCTTTATGTCACGAGTTGTTTTGAGAATGGTTAAGTTATGCCTCGTCAGTTATGGCGAGGAGTTTAAAGACAATCCAGAACTAGTTTGATAAGGTATTAAGCAGTTGTTCTTCTGCCAGCCAAACAAAACATATACAAGTTAAATGTCAAAATGAAAAAGATTACAAGAATGTTAACGTTTCTATGGGTTTACGTCTCTATATTACTCTACTTTCCCCGGGTCGATGACCGTTTCCCTTCCCAGGGTTCCCCTTCCCCAACAATATTCGAGACTCACAGTTCGTCGACCATTGTCCATCCACAGGGAAGCCAGTGCATGTGGAAAACGTCGAGAGTCCTGACCCGTTCGAAGACAGACTGATTTCTTCTGTCGTAGAGAGTCCTGTCGCGTTCAGAGACCGACAGCGTACCTCCGGCGTCGTAGACCTGTCGCGTTCGGAGACCGACAGCGTGCTTCCGACGTCGTAGACCTGTCGCGTTCAGAGACCGACAGCGTGCTTCCGGCGTCGTAGACCTGTCGCGTTCGGAGACCGACAGCGTGCTTTTGGCGTCGTATACCTGTCGCGTTCGAAGCCCGACAGCGTACTTCCGGCGTCGTAGACTTGGCTCGTTCGAAGTCAGGCAGCGTGCCTTCGTTCGGAACTGCATGGGGAGAGTGCTTCTCTTGCGTCGACCTGACGCGTTCGAACCCCGAGCTTCGTCTGCCCAGAGTCACCTGTTTCTCCTTTCCACGTTTCGTTCATTGCCCATCCCTTTGGACCCAACGGCCACCGATTTGTCATCGACCCCCTTATATATATAGTTCCCTATTCGATATGTGTGTTTCCTTTTTAACGACTAGCTGTGTGGTAACAAAGACCATTAGCGTCGCCCTCCTCCTTTATTCAGGCTTGGGACTGGCACTGTCAGAAAGCGAACAGTGGCGGAGTTTATATATATAGTTCCCTATTCGATATTCTAGGTGTCTAAATATATATGTTAAACTGTCTTTATATACTTTTATATTTACAACGCTCGGCTAATATTCAGGTGTCTAAATATACTGGACCTTAGGACAGACTATCGACTGTCTTTACCAATCCCTAAGGAAGAAATTATATAGCTGCAAAGGCAATTCGTGACAATGGCCCTACGCTTAAGTGAAAAAATTACCTAATAATTTTGAGAATTTCACTGACCTATTAGTTACAAACTTTTGCCTCAATTGCAGCCCAACTAATCTTCAGTCCTAATGATCATTGAAACTTAGCTGATAATTTTTAGAACTTTGCCTTAACTAATATTTACTTATTTTGCTTAAAACGCAGCTTCACTTGCCCAACGCTTAAGACACAAATTCATCATTGGCGACTTAAGTAATCTGCTCCTACGTTTTCCGAACCCTTGATGGCTCGTACTGAGAAATTGTACTGCTGCAGTATCAAGGCCCAGCGCATCAGTCTCCCATTACTGGATTTGCTCGCTGTATATGGATTAATGGCTGATGATCCGTTTCCAGCCAGAAGTGCTTCCCATATAGGTACACCTGCAACTTCTGTAGCGCCCAAATAATGGCCAATCCTTCTCTCTCTATGGTCGAATAACGAGTTTCTCGTGGCAGAAATTTCCGACTGATGTATGCTATGGGATGCTTCACCCCATCGACTTCTTGTAATAGCACCGCACCCGCTCCATAATTAGACGCGTCCGTCTGAAGTAGGAACTCAAGATCCCAATCGGGTAACCGAAGAATTGGGTAACTGGTAAGACATTTCTTTAGCTGATTGAAAGCCAATTCTTGTGATTCTCCCCACACAACTTTGTTTGGTTGATTCTTCTTGGTCAAATCCGTAAGAGGAACGGCCGTAACGGCAAAGTTTGGAATAAATTTCCTGTAGTACCCGACTAAGCCCATGTACGAACGTACTTGTTTCTTCGTCTCTGGTCGCGCTGCTTCCACAATCTGTATGATTTTGTCTTCATTCGGCCGAATCATTCCTTCGCCTATTGTGTGACCCAAAAATCCGACACTTTTCTCACCAATTCTACACTTGCTTGGTCGAAGCGTTAGCCCTGCAGTTCTTACTCGCAAAAAGAAATCTCGCAAGGTGCTTAAATGATTCATCCATTCTACCGTGTAACACAACACATCATCCAGATAGTTGTCCAGATTACTGCTTCCTTCCAACATTTTTCTCATGGCTCGCGAAAACGTCGCCGGTGACGTCACAAGACCAAATGGCATCGTTATAAACCTGAACAGTCCACGATGCGTTATGAACGACGTGTAGTCCCTTGATTCTGGTTCTACCTCAATTCCCCAATAACCTTTCGCCAGGTCAAATTTCGAGAAAAATTTGCTATCGGCCAATTTCACAAAGATTTCGTCGACTCGAGGCATTGGTTCAGCATCAAAGACAGTTATTCGATTCAAATCCCTGAAATCTACACACGGACGATTTGACCCATCAGATTTCTTTACCAATATCATCGGAGATGCATAGGCTGCTGTTGACGGTTCGATTATCCCTAGTTTAATCATCTCATCAATTTCTTTGTCCATTTCCTTCCTCATTGCATAAGGCACCGGATATGGTCTTTTCCGTATAGGCACTGTAGACGACAATTGAATTCTATGTTTCACCAGATTAGTTCTACCTGGTACATTGCTGAAAATGTCTTTGAATTCCTGCAAGAGACTTTCCACTTCCCTTCTCTGTTCAGAAGACAGATCGGCACCGATCACTACGTCTTTGTAGGTCTCCGTCTGTAGAGGATCAAAAAGTGGAAGAGGCGATTCTCCGGTGTCCTCCATTTCCATCTCCGACTCATCTTCTACTACTACCGCGGCACCTGCAACTTGCACAGTCTCATCAACCTCAATCGCCGTAGGTTTCGGATTCTGTGTTCGCTCATGATAATACTTGAGCATATTCGCATGGAAAGTCCTCGTTCGGTTAACTAGCTGAATGAGATAATCCGCTTCTCCAATACATTTCAGCACCTCGAATGGACCTTTCCACTGCATCTGAAGCTTATTGCTTTCCGTCGGCAAAAGCAACAACACTTTATCCCCTGGCGAGAACTTTCTTGGCTTCGTATGTTTGTCGAAGTTTCGCTTGTATCTCTCCGCCGAACACTTCAAATTTTCCTGTACTACTTCATACGTATCTTGAAGTCGGTTTCTAAGATCGAGTACGTATTCATATGTGGTCTTCACCTCAGGTTCTGCAATTTCCTTGGTCCACAGTTCTCTCAAGATAGCCATAGGACCTCTTACAGCCTTCCCATACAAGAGTTCAAAAGGTGAAAAGCCCGTACTTTCATTCTTCACTTCTCTGTAAGCGAACATGAGTGGATCCAAGTATCTGTCCCAATCGCGTACTTTCTCTGCACACATTTTTCTGAGCATCTGTTTTATTACTCCGTTGTATCGTTCCACCAGCCCACAGTTTTGACTGTGATATGGAGTACTGACTAACTGTTTGATAGACAGCAGACGACCTACTTCTTTCATCATGGCACTAGTAAACTGAGATCCATTGTCTGTCAATATTTCCCCTGGCACTCCCATTCTTGAAAATATGCTGACCAGCGCTTCGGCAACTGAACAGGTGTCGATTTGTTTCAGCGCGATGCATTCCGGATATCGACTAGCACAATCGACCAACGTTAGAATGTACCTATGTCCTCGTTCCGAACATATTAAAGGTCCAATCAAGTCGACTACACATCTTTTGAACACTGTTTCAATGATAGGCATCTTGATCAGAGGTACTGTGAACTAATGTTTTGCATATATAATGAGCACAGGTGTTCCTTATGTTGATATATATATAATGTGTATTCGATTGTTAAGCGTTTTAGTCTTAGGCCTTAGTTGCGCTGTCGGCTCGTGGGCGCTTGGCCTAAAGTAGCCTAAACTTTGGCTGACGATAGATTCTCTACACGTGCAGTTAGCGCGCCAAACTTAGAAACTGCTGATGACAGTGAATTTGAACAATACAGTGTAGTAGTTGGTTTAATGCAGTAGAGAGCTGTATGTTAGAAGTTACAGTTGAGCTGTATTGATAAGAACTTTGATTGTACGTTTGAAATAACTGTGTTTGAAGAAAGGAGAAACATTCAAAGAACTGTGTCAATTTAATTCTTAAACAGTTAGAAGACGTTGAGCAATTTATATGTAGAGATAAGGAAAGTTCTTGAGGTAGGTCACAACTAAGAAAGAAAAGAGTGGTGACATATTTGGTGGCAGCAGCGGTGGAATTCGAAACAACGTCTGGGAATTCGAAACAACGTCTGGGATTCGAAACAACGTCTGGGATTCGAAACAACGTCTGGGATTCGAAACAACGTCTGGGATTCGAAACAACGTCTGAGATTCGAAACAACGTCGACTGGTGAATACGCATTCAAATCATTGGTAAATCTACGACAACGAAAGCCTCAACGACAAAGGTATAAAAGTTGGTTGTTATCAAACAAAGAACAATCCCCAATACTTCAAACACAAAAGAAAACTCGTGTTTTCCAGAAAGGACAGCACTGAAGTAAAGAAGTAAGATGGAGAAATTAAGTGTCAAGAAACAAGCAGAACTGAAGAAGATGTCTTCTGAAAGATTAAAACAGCGCTTGTTAAAGGCTGGTTTTGAAGAAGAGAAACTGGAAGATATGTCACGTGAGGACATGTTAGAAGCGCTAGCTGAAGTCTGGCTTAAAGAAGAAGCAGAAGAAGAAGGTGCTGTCGGCGGTGCTGTGGAAAAGGTTATTGAAAAACCGCCTGGACTTATGTCTATGGAGATGATGATGCAGTGGATGATGATGAAAGAAGAAAGAGAGGAGAAACGGAGACAAGAAGAGAAAGAAAAAGAGGAGAAACGAAGAGAAGAAGCAGAACGTGTAAGACAAGACGAGAAAGAAAGAGAGGAGAAACGAAGAGAAGAAGCAGAGCGTGTCAGACAAGAAGAGAAAGAAATACGACAGGAAGAATTACGTCTACAGAGAGAGAAAGAAGAGAAAGCAGAGAATGCAAGACAGGAAGAATTACGTCTTCAAAGAGAGAAAGAAGAGAAGGCAGAACGTCTTCAGAGAGAGAAAGAAGAGAAAGCAGAGCAAGTTCGTGTGGCAGAACTTGAGTTGCAAAAGCAGCAATTTGAGATTCAATTAGAGCAATTGAGAAGAGATCGAGAAGATGCTGAAAGGAGAAGATTAGAGCAGATGATTGAATTTGAAAGGGCGCGGAAAAGTGACGAAGAGATACGTCAGCAACAGATTGAAGAGAAGAGACTACGTGAAGAAGAAAAGGAAAAAGTGCGAATTTCAGAGTTGGAGCGAGCAGAAGAGGTTAGACAAGAAGAACTGAAATTACAGAAAGAAAGTATGGAGAGGGCGGAAGCGGAAAGACAAGAACGTTTAAAGTTGGAACAACAAAAAATAGCATTAAAAGAAGCACAACTCAAAGAGGAGAAGCAAAATAGAGAAGCACAAGAACAAAGAAGGAAAGAAGAACGAGAAGAAGAGAAAAGGAAACAAGAAGAAAGTGAAACGATGGTTTCGAAAATAAAGAAAATTGGTGATGCCATGAAACATGTGTTACCCAAAATGCCAAACGATATGATGGAGGTGCCATTATATTTCGAAACGGTAGAGAATGCGTTTCGTAGTTTCAACGTGCAGGAACAATTCTGGGTGAAGTTACTATTACCATTGATGACTCCGAAAGCTAGAACTGTTCTAAACAGATTGTCATTCGCTGATTTAGACGATTATCAGGTCGTGAAACAGCACTTGTTAAAAGAATTCAAGTTGACACCGAGAGAGTACAGATCGAAGTTTATTGATGCGAAGAAGACAGCTGAAGAAACGTATACAATGTTTACAGCAAGGCTGAAGAACTTGTTGAACTATTATGTGAAAAGTCGCAAAGTGGATAAGAATTTTGAGAAGTTGTTTGATTTGTTAGTGGCGGATAAGTTGAAAGAATCACTACCACCAGGTCCACTACAGTTTGTGTTGTCGAAGGAAGGAACTGATTGTTACGAAGCTAGTGTTGTGGCAGACCTAGCAGACATTCATGTTAATAATCGAATAGGTTTGGCAATTCCGAATAAGACAAGTTTTAGTTTTGTTCCCAATGGCAAAAGAAATCAACAGTCCACTCCAAATTTTGGTTTCATTGGAAGAGCAATCAAGAAACAGGAAATCAGTTCAGAAGTACAGAAGTGAAACCAAATTCTCCGGTTGTTCACGAGAATAGAGAGTCGATGATGACCAGACAACGTCAGGTATATAACAAATCACCACCAAGGTTTGTCGCGAGAGAAGGCAATGCATCGTTTACTCCATATACACTGTGTCCGGATAAAAAGGGACCCCTTTTGTTATCATGAAAATAAACTAGTAAATATTCATCGATTTTTAAAATTCCAAAACCATTTTAATCCTGAGATAATTTGCTAAATACTGAATAAAGTATAAAAGTTTTCGTTATTTAATAATGACGTCATAATGACGTCATTTTCATCAAAATTCAAGTGTCAAGGACGGCACAAAAAATCATCTAAAATTTTCAATATTATTTTAAACTGTCATTCATCAATTATAAATTTTAGTTTAATTTAATTTTTACATTTGAATAATATTAGACTACAAGGCGTGCTCAAAGTGTTCACCTTCCGCCTCAACACAAGCTTCAAGACGAGCGCGCCACAGGCAGCAGCGATAACCAGCTGATCAAATTCATCCCATGCATTAACAATACGCGCACGGAGTTCTTCAATGTCTCTGATCTTTGTCCTGTAAACCTTCTATTGCATTAGTCCCCAAATCTTGTAATCAACGGGATTAAAGTTCGGGCTGTTTGGCAGTCAAAGATTAGGAGGCATGAAATCCAGAGTCTCCTTTGTCTGCAGTTCAACAGTTTCACGAGCTCAGTGAGCTGGAGCGCCATCTTGTTGGAATGTGTAATAATCCGAATATACCCTGGATATCAAACAACAATTTTTCCGACAGCAAACAATCACGGGGAAAAGTTCCACTTATTTTCCCGCCTGGTTCTGTTAAATGGATTTCCGTTTTACGACGATCCGATCATCCGACGCAACAATTTTTTGTCATACTTAAATTTTGATGCAAATGACGTCATTATGACGTAATTATTTGATGACAGGAAATTTTACATTTTAACCATATTAGCAAATTATCTCAGGATTAAAATGGTTTTGGAATTTTAAAAATCGATGAATATTTACTAGTTTATTTTCATGATAACAAAAGGGGTCCCTTTTTATCCGGACACAGTGTACATGTAAGAGAAAAGAAAGCATCGAACAACGAGGTGCAGTGGTGAAACGTTGTCACAACTGTGATTCAGACAGGCATTTGATGAAATTCTGTCCAGTTCCTGTTACAACCTCAAATTATGGTGGAAAGCAAGAAAATTCGAGGGTGAATCGAATTCAAGTGGTTGACAATTCTGAAAGTTTTTGTTATTTAATAATGACGTCATAATGACGTCATTTTCATCAAAATTCAAGTGTCAAGGACGGCACAAAAATCATCTAAAATTTTCAATATTATTTTAAACTGTCATTCATCAATTATAAATTTTAGTTTAATTTAATTCTGGTTAAATGTTAAATGGATTTCCGTTTTACGACGATCCGATCATCCGACGCAACAATTTTTGTCATACTTAAATTTTGATGCAAATGACGTCATTATGACGTAATTATTTGATGATCAGGAAATTTTACAATTCCGAATAAGACAAGTTTTGGTTTTGTACCCAATGTAAAAAGAAATCAACAGTTCACTCCAAATTTTGGTTTTCATTGGAAGAGCAATCAAGAAACAGGAAATCAGTTCAGAGGTGCAGAAGTGAAACCAAATTCTCCGGTTGTTCACGAGAATAGAGAGTCGATGATGACCAGACAACGTCAGGTATATAACAAATCACCACCAAGGTTTGTCTCAAGAGAAGGCAATGCATCGTTTACTCCATATAAGAAAAAAGAAAGCTTCGAACAACGAGGTGCAGTGGTGAAACGTTGTCACAACTGCGGATCAGACAGGCATTTGATGAAATTCTGTCCAGTTCCGGTTACAACCTCAAATTATGGTGCAAAACAAGAAAATTCGAGGGTGAATCGAATTCAAGTGGTTGGTAATTCAGAAAGTCAAGCCACAGAACATCGGTCTCATTATTCTGAAGAAACTGAAGTAAAGTCAGTGATGAAATGTCACCTTTCACCTGATATTCAGAAAGAAATTCTATTGCACAATGGAATGCAGAAAGAAATGGCTGGAAAAGATGAAAGTACAACATTGAAGAAAGTGTTATTGCAGTACGTCGAGGTAGAGATTCGTGGAACAGCAGGAAAAGAACCAGTGAAAGTAAAAGCACTGAAAATGATGTAATTCAGTTACAACGCACGGATGTTGTGATGAAGCCATTGTTTGAGTTGGCTAAATCAGGACACTCGCAGCGTGAACAGAGTTGGTATGAAGTGTCTCAGGATGTCTTAGTAGATAATGAGCGAAATAAAATAAATGATGTGTTGGATTTAAAAGGTGTAAATGAATTGTGTGAAGAGCAGCTTGAACGATTGTCGAATGTGAGTGAGATTGTGTTGAACAAGGACGTGATGAATGATGACGTTGAAAATGTTTTGAGGAAATCAGAAGTTGAATTGAAGACGTATGCAGGAGAGAAGAATGAGTTGTCGTTTGTCAAGTGCAATAATGTTGTGTCAATGTTTTCTTCAAGAAATTGTGTGAGGTATAACAAGATTGAAGATGCGTTTACAATGGAAGACGTACAAAGGGAATTGTTAAACTTAAAGGAGTGCATTGTTGATGATATACCTGTTGTATGTTCCTTTTTGCTTGACGAGTCGAGGGTCGCGAAGATGAATCGAAGGTGTGTCGAAGTGGACAACGCATCGAATGAAGGTGTAAGCAGGTTGCTTAAAACAGTGGAAGTGGATGTGGATGTGCGAAAGGTACAAGATGTGGTGAAGAAGGATTTGTTCGTATTAGGATCACGGAAGAATTGGTGTGTGAAAGAGTGGCGTAAAGGTATGTTGACTGAAGTGAATGTGAAATGGAAAATGTGGATATTCATGCATGGTTTCTTGAAACAGGGTGGTGAATGGCAAATATATAAGTTGTGGAGGTGCATTGCATTGGTGTTAGTACAAGGTACTTTGGAACATGCTTGGATGTTGATATGGTTGCATGGTGGCATGACTGATGGGTGTATGTCAATAGCTGTAGCATTGGTATTACACATCAGAAATGGTTACAGTAATTGGAGTGTGTGCTTGGTACAGTTTCAAGGGTTGACATACAGGAAATGTTTGGTGTGGTTGTTTACAGAGTGTTTGTTGGAAGGATGTTTGTGGAAGTTTGAAGTAGTATGGCTACCGATTTGTGCACACAAGGCAAATGAAAGTGAATTGTTAAAAGAGAAATCTTATGTGGGTGCGTTAGCTGTATATTTGCAGATGACTAGCAGGATGAGATGTCAGGATGGGAGAAACGATGGCAGAAGTTGTCGAGATCGACGACTATGTTCCAATCGGAGGAACTTGACGGTGCTCGTGTTCTTCATGATGGTGATGATGTTGTACGTGGAACATCCGATTTGTTTCCTGAGTCGGAAGCTGAGGATTCACGAGATGCACTATTCGACGATCGAGAAGGAGGCCTTGGCGCTTGTGACAGCGGTCCGAGCGTGCAGCGTCTACTTTGGGTCTTCGCCGGTCTTGGTCTATACAGATCACAGTCCGTTGCAGTTCATAAACACAATGGCAAATTCAAATCAGAAATTGCTTCGATGGAGCCTAGAGTTACAACAGTATACTCTCGACATTAAGCATCGACCGGGAAAAGAGAACTGGATGCCAGATCTCTTGAGTCGACCGTCGCCTGTGGGATCTTCGAGTGTGTTGTTGGGGAGTTGAAGTTGGGGGTTTTGGTTGTGTTTTGCGTAGTTTCATTTGTCATGTTTTTGTGTTTTTTTTTTGTCGTTTTGTCGAAAACCGATAGGTTTTCTCTCGTAGTGGTTGGGGGGTATGTTGGGAGACCTTCCCAACCGAGACACTGTTGACGGTACTTTGTCCTAGATTGAAGAGACATTCTGGATAAAGCTAAATATATTTAGTATTGAACTGAACTATATATATTAAAGTAGGCGTGATGTTATGCTTACTAGAAATATACGAATATCGTTACTGTAACAGAGACAGAAAATAGGATAGTTGATGAACTATATCAGGTATAGTTAAGAAGGAGTGTTCTCTCCTATTTAAACCAATGTAAAAGATTCGTCGTCGAAGCTTGGCAGTTTTCGTTAGGCCTGTTGCCGTGTGATGTCGAATTCTCAGTAGAACTGACCAAGACTTCAATGTACTAGATAAGTCTAGTTAACTAGTTAAACTGTTGGTTTCGTGTCCGCTGTGGCCAACCAAGTTGTTTGTTTGCTGTGCAACGTTCTCGAGAGCTGGAGACGTGTGGAGCTGATGTTCTTCGATAAGGTTGTATGTGTGTTACTATTACGGATTTTGTTTTATAATATACATTCTATTTTACCCTAGACACGAGTTTTTCTTCATTCGTAGAGTAGCACCTTACAATACACTATTAGGTCATAAGAGTTTACTAATTTATTGATATTTGAGCCGTCACTGTTACCTTTATAAAACCTTAGTTTAATTTCAATTCTTTAATAAATAGTTAAAGTTCATTTTATTGTTTCACAGACTAATATATATCAACTTTGATCGTGTACACATCGCTGTTATCCTTAGGCACAAGGCATCAATCGATGTCACTTCAAGTGAGGTCACCAAAGTGCTTATGATGTCGTTAAATTTGTTGCTATGTAATTTAGTTTAATTAAAAGAGTGCATAATCTTACCGTTGTACTAGACGAAGCATTGTCCCGTTCACCTGTTGCATTTAAAATAAATAAAATCACTGGTAGTAGTTACATAGTAGAAAATATAAATGTCAGAATATATCAAATTACTTTCTTTTTTACAATGTGATCTGCTTCTTCAAGTTCTCCGCCCCATGCAGGCAGGTTGAGGCGCCACTCCTCTCGAGGGCTGGCTTCTTCCTTCCGGTTCCTGTATCCATCCGTCATCATTCAATGCTGCAACATCTGTGGATGTCTTCCTCTCGTTCTCTTGTCCTTCGTTCTTCCCTCGAAGATTATTCTCAGGAAGGAGTCTCTTCCTAATAATTTTTTTTTATGTGACCAATCCACTTCCTCTGTCTTCCTCTTATTGTTGTCATCTTTTCTACCCACCGTTGTAGTACCTATTCGTTTGTTTTATATTCCGTCCAATTAACTTTTGCCATATCCACTTCTCAAACAACTCTAACCTTCTTATATCCTCCTTTCTGATGGTCCATGTTTCAGAGCCATACACTCCATATCGTTGCTTTCACTATTCCTTTCTTTTGGTTCCAATTCAATCTCCTCTCACCAACTTTTTTATAAAAGCGTCTTTACCCATAGCAGTAGTCTAGGTAAAAGCTTGATCTACATTTAAGCATTTTCCAAGCATTTACTTTGTTACGTTATTCAGTCAGATAGACTAACTTTATGGATAAGCAAAGTCGTTTGATGATTCGTTTATCGTGCTTTCCAACCGAGTGTTAACAATTTTTGCGTCGTCAATATTTTCTCTATGTGAGTGTTAGTAATAAAATTGTTTCTTTCAACTTAATCCTTTGCTAGCCCAAAAAATCGCCACCCACGTCTCAGGCCTTCTCGATTGTTTTCGTTATCGGCTCGCTATTATTATCTTGCACAGGAGCCCATGGTGCTCAAATACAGAAATTTGTTTGAGGTATTTAAATTTGCTACTAGTCTCTTTATTTCAACATCAACCTAAGTTGTTTATACTTTTGAGATATGGAACAGATGTGACGTTTACGTTGAGCGGCAGTCTAGCTAAAGGCTCAGAAGCTATTGCGGAACTGTATCGAACGATACTAGATCGACAGAAATAAGGTCATAGGCGTAGACTCTGGGGGCAGCCGGGGCACGTGCCCCCAGTAATTGAGATGGGTCTCCCGTTCTCTTGTCCTCTCTTTTTCTCTCTAAAATTATTTTCAGAAAGGAGTTTCTTCACAGTAGACGTGACAAATTGAATTCCTCTGCTTCCCTCTTATTGTTGTCATCTTTTCTCTCCCACCTTTTGTAGTACCTCTTTGTTCGTTATAATATTTATATTCTGTCCAATTAACTTTTTCATCCTGTGCCATATCCACTTCTCAAGCAACTCTAACCTTCTTATGTCCTCCTTTCTGATGGTCCATGTTTCAGAGCCATACAATCCATATCGTTGTTTTCACTATTCATTTCTTTAGGTTCCGATTAAGTCCCCTCTCACCAACTGTGTTTTTTTTCATTAAAGCCAGTTTACCCAAAGCAATAGATAAAAATTTATCTACATTATGCATTTTTCCAAGCACCTGACTGAGAGAGACTAACTTTATGAAGATACAAAGTCGTGTGATTATTCGTTTACACAAGATATTCAACAACGGAAGTAGAGTTACTAGACGGTCTAGACCTAATGAAAACTAATCGCAAAATTCTGATATCCCATGTTGAAATCACGTTCCTCAATTTTGCAATTACATGTAAATCAGCCAGGGAATTGCAAAATTACAGCATATCAGTCCGCAAACAGATGTGACAAGCAAATTGGTTGCCAATCGGCTGCATAGCCATTTCAGTTGACGCATTAAAAAGTCGATAAGAAAGAATTTAGCGATTGTTTATATAGCGCCTCTTTAAAAGATGAAAGATGCGTCCAAGGCAGATTTCTATGAAACGTTAAAGCTACAGTCTAGTGGACGGCAAGGGACGATGTGTCCCTTAGACTGGGAACTCACCCAGTTAGAATAATTTATCATAAAATCTTCAGTATAGATGATGGCGTAACAAAATCCGGTTGTCATAAATTACAATTATTCGACATAATTATGTCTTACATTCCATATTGAAACTGAAAATGATTAGACAGAGAACGGAGTTTCCATCGAATCGAGCGAAATGGAAGGTTTTTATTAGAGCGTGCAACATTCAAATACCCAATTAATATGCGACCTGTTTTACCTGATAACCTGAAGTCACAGGCAAACGTAAAACACCGAAACATGGCTGAAGAACAAAAACTTGGACGACATTGTAAATATTGAAGGGTATAGTTTGCATCGTATGTACCGGTCCGCACGAAGAGGAAGGGGAGTGTGTGCATACGTACATGAAAGATGCCCTTCACTCATCCCCAATCTTCACCAGCAAAAATGCTGGTGGTATCAAGGAGGGCCATGAAGTCCTGTGGCTAAAGATAAACAAAACAACGAAACCTCGGTTGTAGCTGCCATTTTCTACCCACCGTGACCTAAATATTGCACTAATTAGTTCTTAGATCGCTTGAAAAGTGACGTCGAGGAAATAGGTTTACGCTTCCCGGTGTTATCCTTTACATTGTGGGTGATTTCAATAAGCTTGACATAGCAAGCTTCCTTTACGATATGGGACTAGAGTAGATGGTGGCTGACAATACCCGTAATAATAGCAGACTGTCTTGATCTGCTCTTTACCCGACCTTATGGCATGCTGCGTGATCACTTCTTGTATCAAGAGTGACCACAAAGCCGTTGTCATTAATAGCAACCGGACATCCTGTATTTCCTCACACAATGGCACCGCCTCAGACACCAAGAGACGCGTAATAGAGTAATTACGACATCAGAGCGCAACATCTTGATGATTTTGTGGGATTTTGGATATTTTATTCAGCAATGGAAACTGAGCAGGAAACCGCTTAGAAAGCTTTTGAAGCAATGTTGCCCAGGCTCAAGGTATATTGAGATAGATAATATTATGAGTATCGATACATGCTATTGTCAATCACCTGTCTTTCACGTACCAGGGTTTGCGCATCCGAAAAGACCTGGTCAACATTATTATGCAAACATTATTTCCCCAGATTGTCCGTTATTCCTTGCAAGGTCACTCATTTATGTATGAGCTGTCATAAACGTTGTTTAGCGCCGTTGTGCTTTCCAACATTGTTTCCACAGTGCTAAACCGTCGCCCTACGTTGTATGTATTCCCGGAATCATCGAAATAAGGAGTCTGGGTGTTTGGTCACTTCGCATGTCGCGATGGCGCATAGGACCACGCAATGGAACGGCGAGCTTTGAAATCCGGTAGCAAGACCTAAGGACACACGGCTACGGAAGATACCCCTTCTGAGCGACGGGCTAAATACAGCCAGGAGACAAGCCCAAGACTGGGACAGTTTGCAAAAGTCGTGGAAACGGTAACGGTTGAAACAGAGCACGACGATTACGATGATGATGATGACGACGACGATGATGATGATGATCGTATCGTATCTAAAAATTTGTAGAGCGCCTCTCGAAGCATAGACTATTCAGAGGCGCTTTCAGCGCGGAAGCCCCGGGGAAAAAGAAACGAGAAGATGCATGAGAAATCCCAGACAAGAGCTGAGCCCGTAGAAGAGGGGCGGGAGGCTATTGCCAGTGGAGGGACCTGTAACAGCACATGCCCGGCATTGAGCTAAGGCAGACCTAACACGAGAGACTAAGAGGTCCAGGCGGCCAGTAGAGCTTAAAGGGCGAGCAGATGTTGCAGAGGGAGGCTTATTCATTAAGTCCGAGAGATATTTCGGTGCAAGGCCAAGTTGAGATTTGGAGACCAAGAGGAGGATCTTATAATGGATACGTGAGGTGATTGGGAGCCAGTGTATCACTCCAGTTATAAGTGGAAATATGGGAAACCGAGGAAGGCATGCTTTGAGCCTAGCAGCGGCGTTTAAGACTGACTGGAGGGGGAAAGTCGCAACTTGGGAGACCTATGAGGATCGAGTTGCAGTAATCCACACGAGAGCAGATGAATGCATGCACAATGGTGGTAAAAAAAAACGGCGGGAGTGACTGATCGTCTGATTGCTCTCAGTCGCTTCAAAAACATTAGCGAGTCAAATTCGAGATGTGCTCAATGAAGGTAAGGTAGGCGTTGAGGGTGACACCCAAATCTCGAACACTGGAAGAGTAAGAAAAAGATGGAAACTAGTCAGTCAGCAGTGGGAGGTCAAGTTTAAGCAATTGTTGCCTGGTCCCAAACCAAATCAGGTTGAGTTTTAGCCGAAATGAGATCAAGTCGGTTTTGATGACATCCCGAAATGTTAATCATGGGCAAGTGCATCAACAGAGGAGACCAGTGAGAGTTGATCAGCCATGCACGAATGCTTGAGCATCATCCGCATAGAGGTGACCAATCGCAGTGTGTTTAGCGAATAATAGGGAAATATCAGCCGTGTAAATGATAGAGGATAGGTCCGAGCATTGATCCCTGAGGTACGCCAAATGTAACCATTGGGATCTGGGGTCACCAATAAAACCCATCTGAGAGCGGTCTGAGAGGTACGATTTAAACCAAAGAAGAGGGATATCGGATATGCCACAGGATAGCTGCAAACGTTGGAGCAGGATCTTGTGGTCGACCATGTCAAACGCTGAGGAAACGTCAAAATTAATAGGGCCAGAAGTGAGAGGTGACCTTGGTCAATTTCCATATATATGTCGGACAAGAGATGATGATGATGATTATGACGATGATGATGATGACGACGACGACGACGACGACGACGATGATGATGATGATGATGATGATGATGATGATGATGATGATGATGATGATGGTAAATACGATGAAGACTATTAGGTTGTTGCTGTTGTTATTATTCCTACTGACGCTACTTGCTGAGAGCTCCCACCACAGCACACGGGTAACAATCTGACACAGGAGATGGTGCTAATGATCTACAGAGCCACCTAAATAGGATGCAACCACTTCTAGTGTTCGGGAGGAGCCTAGTGACAATTATATATATAGGTCTCAATGTCGAATGGCGTTAGATTTCAATAATTTCTATTTCAAGAGGCCAAGGCACAGGGCAAGGCAAGGCAAGGTCCATTCCATTCCACTAACCTTCACGTACTTGTTGAAACTCAAACTTGCCAGTAGTTGACTTATTTTCTTATAGTACATGCTGTCCTCATACGAAAATGTGAAAGCAGGATTAGTCTTTGAGCCATTCCAAAGCAAAATGTGATTGCTTTCCAACGGAATTTTAGCAATTTTTGCATGGTCAATACTTTCCACGGCCATTCCAGTCGGGAGGAGTCTAGGACAATTCCCCCGGTCAATTCCCCCGGTCAATTCCCCCCCGTCAATTCCCCCCTGGTCAATTCCCCCCAGGTCAATTCCCCCGGTCAATTCCCCCCGGTCAATTCCCCTACATATATATAATAATTATTATAAAATAATTACATATATTTTATATTATTATATAATTATATTTGTGCATATAAATTATATAATATATAATTAAATTAATATAATTAATTATAATAATAGAAATAATATATATATTATAATTCAATTTATAATTAATAATATATATAATAACAATATAATTAAATTATTATTATATAATAATTATTGTAATTAATCAATAACAATATAATTAATTATTATAAAATTATATGATATTAATAATATTAATATATATTTTTATAGATTATTAAATATTAATATAATTATATAAATACCTATGTATATGTGTATATATTATATTATATATATAATTTAATAATTATATATTATATAATAATTATATAATTATAATAATTAATATAATATATTAATATTATATATTATACATATAATTTTAATAAATAATTAATATATTTATTAGTGATATTAATTATTATTACATATTATATATTATTTTAATAATTATATTACTATAATAATTAATAAATATTATTATAATTAATTATATTATAGTTATAATTAATTATATTAATTTAATTATATATTATATAATTTATATGCACAAATATAATTATATAATAATATAAAATATATGTAATTATTTTATAATTATTACTATATATATGTAGGGAATTGAGGGGGGGAATTGATCCGGGGGAATTGACCTGGGGGGAAACGCCCGGGGGGAAATTGACCAGGGGAATTGGCAGAGGGGAATTCAGAGGAGTCGGGGAGAATTCAATCTCCAATCGTCTCCAATCCTCAATGTCATCAATCGCCCCTCCCTCAGTGCTTCTAAACTTCAATTCATCTGGTTTGGTACTCCTGAGCAGCTTCAAAAACTTGATTTTCTTCTCTCTGAAAAGTTCCCACTCTTCTCGATCTGGGTGTTATTCTTGACAGCTCACTTACCTTTACTGAGCACATCTCACACGCTGCTGCTTATTTTCACTTAAGGCGTCTCAGAGTCATTCGTCGTTCTGTCTCCTCCTCCATCTTCACTACTTTAGTTCATGCTCTTGTATGTTCTCCCATCGACTACTGCAATTCCATTCTTGTTGGTCTTCCTAAAGTTCGTCTCTCTCTCTCCTCTTCAGTCGGGTGCTCAACACAGGTGCTAGACTGATAGCCCGCCTCCCCGGTACTCTCACATCTCTACCTTTATGTTTGATGAACTACATTGGCTCCCTCTCGCTGTTCGCATACATTTAAAGTCCCCACTCTGATCTTCCAAAAAATCTCCACCCACGTCTCAGGCCTTCACGATTGTTTTCGTTATTGGTTCGCTTGTATTCTCCTGCGCACGCGCTCTTAGTGCTCGAATACAGAGATTAATTTGAGGTTTTTAACTTTGCTACTAGTCACTTTATTTCAACGTCAATCTAAGTAGTTTCTGAATTTCAGATAGGCCTAATTATGGTAACAGATGTGATGTTTACGTGAGCTGCAGTCTTGCTAAAGTGTCACGAATTGCTTTTGCAGCTATATAATTTCTTCCTTAGGGATTGGTAAAGACAGTCTATAGTCTGGCCTAAGGTCCAGTATATTTAGACACCTGAATATTAGCCGAGCGTTGTAAATATAAAAGTATATAAAGACAGTTTAACATATATATTTAGACACCTAGAATATCGAATAGGGAACTGTATATATAAAGGGGTCGATGACAAATCGGTGGCCGTTGGGTTCAAAGGGATGGGCAATGAACGAAACGTGGAAAGGAGAAACAGGTGACTCTGGGCAGACGAAGCTCGGGGTTCGAACGCGTCAGGTCGACGCAAGAGAAGCACTCTCCCCATGCAGTTCCGAACGAAGGCACGCTGCCTGACTTCGAACGAGCCAAGTCTACGACGCCGGACGTACGCTGTCGGTCTTCGAACGCGACAGGTATACGACGCCGGAAGTACGCTGTCGGTCTCTGAACGCGACAGGTCTACGACGCCGGAAGTACGCTGTCGGTCTCCGAACGCGACAGGTCTACGACGCCGGAAGTACGCTGTCGGTCTCCGAACGCGACAGGTCTACGACGCCGGAAGCACGCTGTCGGTCTCCGAACGCGACAGGTCTACGACGCCGGAAGCACGCTGTCGGTCTCCGACGCGACAGGTCTACGACGCCGGAAGTACGCTGTCGGTCTCTGAACGCGACAGGTCTACGACGCCGGAAGCACGCTGTCGGTCTCCGAACGCGACAGGACTCTCTACGACAGAAGAAAGCAGTCTGTCTTCGAACGGGTCAGGTCTCTCGACGTTTTCCACATGCACTGGCTTCCCTGCGGATGGACAATGGTCGACGAACTGTGAGTCTCGAATATTGTTGGGGAAGGGGAACCCTGGGAAGGGAAACGGTCATCGACCCGGGGAAAGTAGAGTAATATAGAGACATAAACCCATAGAAACGTTAACATTCTTGTAATCTTTTTCATTTTGACAGTTAACTTGTATATGTTTTGTTTGGCTGGCAGAAGAACAACTGCTTAATACCTTATCAAACTAGTTCTGCATTGTCTTTAAACTCCTCGCCATAACTGACGAGGCATAACTTAACCATTCTCAAAACAACTCGTGACAATGTTTGGTGGCAGCGGTGGGATGGTTAGTTTGTTTTGAGCGGTGTAGACTATAGTGGGTAGCGGTAGTTTAGACAGGCGGTCTTAATTGCTGATATATCTTGAGCGGGTAACATTAATGTGGCTATAGGTCTAGCCTAATTTATATACATTTATATGTAGACCTACAGATAGTAAAACCTAGAGTAGTCGAGATATAAATCTAGTGTTGAAATATCAATAGACACTATAGCAGCTAGGCTAAATACAGTGGCCGCATATCTATTGCGTAAGTTGATTAACCTGTTGTCTTTAAAAGCCAGCGTCTTTATAATTAGAGACAAGCAGGATTGCAATTTGCCTTCAAAATGGAGGAATGGGTAACACTTGCAGAGAGAAGTGGACTCAAGGGAACTGATCTTCTAAACTATGTGCAGAACTGCAAGGCTGAAGAGGAGAAACGACAGGAGAAAATTTACGAAAGAGAGGAGAGAGTGGCAGAAAGGGAATTGAAGAAATTAGAATTAGAGAAACAGTCAAAAGCTGAAGAAAATCAGAAGCTCGAAGCGGAAAAATCCTCGGAACTGTGCAAGTTGGAAATGGAGAAAGACTCGGAGCAACGAAAATTAGAATTGGATATAAGGGCTACGGCAGAAGCGCATGCTCAGGCATTAGAATTACAAAGAGCGCAACATGAACAAGCGATGGAGTTAGAAAAACTTAAGTGTGAGCTTGGATCCGCAAAGCTGGTTTTAGTAGTCAGAGCGCTAGTGTACACGGTAACTCGCAGGAGGAAGAGGATCACGAAGAAAACGAGCAGGACAATTCATGCTCGTAAAGGACAATTAATGCTCGTAAAGGACCAAAGTTACCGTCATTTGAAGATGGGAAAGATGACATGGATGCATACTTGCGACGCTTTGAGAAATATGCAACTATTAGAGGGTGGAACCGACAAGAATGGGCAGTTTATTTAGCAGCACTGTTGAAAGGACGTGCCTTTGAAGTATACTCGCGTCTTCCTCCAGAATTGTATGATGATTACAGTGCCTTGAAAGATGCTCTACTCAAGAGATACCAGATGACTGAGGAGGGTTTTCGCAAGCGATTCTACAATTGTAAACCTCAAAACGGTGAATCACCTCAGCAGTTCATTACAAGACTAGATAGTTTTTTGATGAGATGGGTGGAACTGGCCAAAACTTTGCAGGACTTCGACGGGTTAAAGAGTCTGTTGGTCAAGGAACAGTATCTTGCAGTTGTTAGTCGGGAGCTGGTCATATTTTTGAGAGAGAGAGAGAGAGCGCCAAAAGATTTGCAGGAACTTGCTAAATTGGCAGAACAGTACACAGAAGCTCATCAGGATAAATCGAAGCGAGTCTATCCAACAGAAGTGGTGGAAGCTACTGGAAATTTTGAGAGAAAATTCTTCAGACCTGAGGCAAATAGAGGAAAAGAAAGACAAGTCGAAGGATATCAAAAGCAGAGATGGTCAAAGGATAGAAGATGTTACCTTTGTGACCAACCTGGACATCTATTTCAAAACTGCAAGTTTCGACCGAATACAGTTCAGAAAGCGGCCGGATTACAGAGTTCCTGGAGAACTAAAAGCAGATGGTCCAAGCAGAACAGAAAATCGACGAATGAAGAATAGGATGAAAATCGAGAGTTGTCTCCTGATACTGAGAGGAAGAAGGAACGAACGAATACGACCAGTACCAATCTTAAGAGATCTGGGGGATCGGGTGAATCAGGTGTATGCGGAAATACGTGTCAAGCCTTGGAAAACTTGGACAATTATGAAGACGTAGAGTTAAAGTGTGGTTGTAAGGCACACGTAATTGCCGAAGCCAGTAGAACGGAAAAGTCGGAATTCGACATGACAACAACGGTAGGTTATGTGGGAGGTAAGAAAGTGAATGTTCTACGTGACACCGGATGCTCATCAGTGGTGGTTGCTAGATGACTAGTGGACGATAATCAGATGACAGGAAAGTACGAATACTGCATACTGATTGACAAGACTATACGAAAGGTTCCAACGGCGATTATAGAAGTCAAATCGACATATTTTACCGGTAAGGTGAAAGCACTGTGCATGAAGGAGACCTTGTATGATCTCATCATAGGCAACGTACCGGGAGCAAGGCTAACGCCTACAGAAGAAGGTAGAAAGATAGAAATTCAGGAACAGGAGTTCAATACCAAGGACGCTATAAAGGCGGAAGAGCATAGTAGTGTGTTGGCGGCTGTTGAAACTCGAGGCATGAAAGAAAAAGCGAAAAAGTTGATGAAACCTTTACATGTTCCGGAGTTTCAAGCAAGTGAAATGGCAGTAGAATCTTTGAAGAAAGAACAAGAGGAGGATACATCTTTGAAGAAATTCTGGGAATATGCAGAACAAGGAAAGACAGTAGGAGGGGCAGAGGAGCGCATCGTAAGTTTTCAAGTAGAACGCGGACTACTGTATCGACTATTGCGATCAGAGCATCACAACAGTGGCAATGAGGTCAAACAGTTGATGGTTCCTGTTCGGTTACGAATGAGAGTAATGGAAATTGCCCACAGTTCCATCCTAGGAGGATATTTAGGAATTCACAAGACTCAAGAGCGAATCTTGACTCAATTCTTCTGGCCAGGATGCTACAGTGAAATCGCTAGATATTGCCGATCGTGCGACATTTGTCAAAGGACATTGCCAAGAGGCAGAGTGAGCAAGGTACCTGTCACCACTCTTTTCTTTCTTAGTTGTGACCTACCTCAAGAACTTTCCTTATCTCTACATATAAATTGCTCAACGTCTTCTAACTGTTTAAGAATTAAATTGACACAGTTCTTTGAATGTTTCTCCTTTCTTCAAACACAGTTATTTCAAACGTACAATCAAAGTTCTTATCAATACAGCTCAACTGTAACTTCTAACATACAGCTCTCTACTGCATTAAACCAACTACTACACTGTATTGTTCAAATTCACTGTCATCAGCAGTTTCTAAGTTTGGCGCGCTAACTGCACGTGTAGAGAATCTATCGTCAGCCAAAGTTTAGGCTACTTTAGGCCAAGCGCCCACGAGCCGACAGCGCAACTAAGGCCTAAGACTAAAACGCTTAACAATCGAATACACATTATATATATATCAACATAAGGAACACCTGTGCTCATTATATATGCAAAACATTAGTTCACATTACCTCCTTCCCTTTCTTTGGATTGAGCAAATTAAATTAAAAATTTGCGAAATCATCAGAATACTAAATTATGCAATAAACTTAAATTATGTAAAATAAACAATCTTATAAACTTAATACTATATAATACAGTAAAATAAACAATCTTATAATCTAGATAAACAATCTGCTACAACATTTAATCGTCCTTTCTTATAATTAACTTCTACATCAAAAGTTTGCAGTGCTAAAGCCCAACGCACCAGTTTAGCAGACTTAGACATAGATTCAGTCAGATAAGTTAAAGGATTGTGATCTGTAAAGATGTGAACTTTAGATCCAATTATTATCTCTTTCAACTTATTTAGAGCCCAAACAATAGCATAGGCTTCTTTCTCCACAGTTGCCCATCTCCTCTGGGTGTCAGTCAGCTTCTGACTTATAAATGACACAGGGCGCTCTATTCCCTTATCATCCATCTGCGTTAGCACAGCTCCTACTGCAAAATCACTACTATCGCAGTACAAATTAAAAGGTTTTCCAACATCAAAAACATATAAAACAACTTTAGAGCGTACAGCATCTTTAAGTAAATTAAATGCCTGTTGATGTCTATCAGTCCAATCAATCTTATCTGGAACATGTTTGCTTGTCAAATCAGATAGAGGCTTCGCAATCTGTGCAAAATCTTTGATAAACTGTCTATAGTAACCAAAAAATCCCAGCAATTGCTTAACTTGTTTCTTCGTTTCTGGGGTTTTCAAATTAATTAAACTTTCAATTCTATCTGGATTCATTTGAATCGTTCCAGAACCAACCACATGACCGATGAACTTTACCTCACTCTTACCAAAGATACATTTCTTTAAGTTCAGAGTAATGTTATGCAGTCGCATTTGCATTAAATATGCATCTAAATGCTGTAAATGAATCTTCCAGTCATCTGAATGCACAGCAATGTCATCTACATAGGGCTCAGCAAATTCATTTATAGGCTGTAAAACCATGTTAATTGCTTTAACAAATGTTCTTCCTGAGTTGATCATTCCGAACGGAACACGAGTAAACTCGTACAGTCCATTGTGAGTAACAAAAGCAGTTTTCCATTGATCAGTTTGCTTAACAGGACAAGTCCAGTAAGCACTTCGACAATCAAAAATCGAGATCACATTTGATTTTCCAACTTTGTGCAACACGTCTTTTACAATCGGCATCGGATATTTACAATCCACAGTGAACGAGTTAATGTATCTGTAGTCGCAGGCAAGTCTCAGAGAACCGTCTTTCTTTTTAACAATTACCAACGGACTTGCCATTCTGCTCGAAGATGGTTTTATAATGTTGGCTTGAAGCATTTCTTTAATTTGTCGTTCAACTTCTGCTCGATAGATGAGTGGAATACGGTAAGCCATAAATTCTTTTTCACGAAATTCCGGTTTCAGTTCAATTTCATGCTCAACCAATGTACATAGTCCAGGCTTTTCAGAAAATCGATCAGAATATTTTTTCAGTACTTCCAGCAATTGTTTTTGTTGAGATAATGTTAAATGACTAATCTGTTCGTACGGTACCTTGAATTTCCAGACATAGTAGACAAAATTCTTTTAAATTCCTCGACATACGCTATACGTCTACTCCACCTTTTAGTGAAGTGCCGAGTGTTGAGTCCCTATTTCAAGAAAATGTCATATTACATATCAAGTTTTAGTAACGCAGTGACAGCCGGGGAAAACAGTTCACTTAAAACAAGATCCGCCAAGGCTCTGTTAAATATCCGGACTTCATGCAGTAATTGCATGTAATTTTCAATAATAACTAGACGTGACCTACTTTCGCCTAGTTCATTATTGGGTCACCACCTTGACTCTGGACGCCTTTCATACCTCGTGATTAAACTGGTGCCCTGCCCTGCACTTAGCAGCTTTAGAGAGTGGTGCTTTTAACATTTTAGGAAATTACGATTACGAGCCATATCAACGACATGCAGTCGGATCATTTGACCTCTTCCCAATCCTTTTCGTCAACCCCAGTCGCCCAAACGCATAATTATGTTGGCGTCTAAACTAAAAAAATTATCACGTATTTCAAACGACCTAAATCGGAGGTCGCTGGGGTTCCGTCAATGTCATTTAAAAATGACTTCAGACAGCATTCCCCATTTCCACGCTTTGGGGCCTCCCCAGAACTTCAGACATTTTTACTACAAGATTGCTATGATTTCTAACTTTGCGAATTTGCGCTAGTCAACTTGAATCGCAACCGCTATAGAAGCGTTAACAAAATAACTAGATTTGATAGGAAAATGCTCCACTATTACTGGACTAATTCACAAATGCGAAATCCGGGAGAACCACGGCCTTAATAAGCTAATATAGTTGCAGCGCTACATTGTTGTAGCGCATTTCACGTTCTCATATTTGCCTATATTTCACTTTAAAAAAATTTTATAGCGAAAATAACGATCAATTTTCTTTAGTGTTTTTCTCTTTATGGTTGCAGTTACAGTAAAAAATATTTTTTAGTGACAGTTATACTTATCTTTAACGAAATCATTTTATTCTCGTTATTGAGCATTTGCGTTATCGTTAACGAAAATCACACTGTGTCAGTGAGCTTTTCAGTTTCTGGCACATCACAGGAACTATCTCTCGTCGTTTGGATCAGCTGTTATTCAACTTCTGCAGGCATAGTTCTTAAAAGCGTAAAAAACGGAATAAAAGAGCCAGAAAAACTTCATTTTTTCTGCGAGAAAATAGAAAAACAAGAAGATGAAAAATTGACATGTTGCATCTTGTACTGCATTTTTAAATTAAAAACCTTGTTAGCACAATATAATTTTAATCAGCAAATAACACAACTTTATTAGTAAACACTATGTCTCAACTGATGACGTTAAATAGTGACGTAGATTAGATGAATCCTTGAGAGTACGGAGACAACGCAAGGAACATCAGAGAAAGGTAAAATTAAACAAAGTGATAGCAGACAGTGAATAAATAAATAAATAGAAATGCATAGAAGATATAAAAGACAGGGGAAACGTGACCAAACATAAAAAGCTATTAAACGACATTTTTTAAAGAAAAAAAATGAAAAATCGAGTTTAACAACTATGTCTTTCATTCTCATTCAAACGACTCCTTTGCCAATTGACCTCAGTGTGGACTTTGTATGTTGTGCGCCATATACTGATGCCAGGCATATTTGTAGTAAATATCAGCATCATAGACGGTCATTCGCTTAATAGAAAGAGCAGGATATGAAACACATCTGTACTAATAGGTAATAAAGACACTACCTATACCTATAAGTGTGCTCAATGAGCTATCCTATTGTATTGTATTGTATCTAAACATTTATAAAGCGCCTCTCGCAGTATGGGCTATTCAGAGGCGCTCTCAGTGTAAGAGCCCTGGGGATAATTAATAATATTACCAGGCATACGAATACATCATAAACACACGAGCGACATTGGCCCTATATTATTTTAAGGTCAATATCCTGACGACCTATAACAGTAAATGCCACTTAAGTATTTGTGTATCCATGCATGGTTTTAAACTTAGCATCATTATGCATAGGCTACACCCATACATACACACACATAGATGTACATAGTCATGCATAGGTCTACATACGTATATAATTATCATCAACAACTTTATCTTTAGGCTGTGTGCTTATTTGAGTTTCCGAAACTGGAATTTACCGCTTTGTTACGGTTAATCCGCATATCTTATCAAGCTATCTCTCAATTCCAGCGTTGTCACACAGCGTCCGCCACTTAAAAATACCTAATGTGCTTGGCGGAGAGATGGTGGAATGGTAACATGCTGGCACGAAGATCAGATACCCTTTAGCCCCATAAGGTTGGCTAAGCCTTTCAATCCCTAGAGGGCCACGGAACAATGAGCAGTAAGAGAGATGGACGCCTTGCAGGCTGCAATACAGTTAAATTTGACTACTGTTAAACTTGTTATCACCTTTAACTACTACACCGTGTAATCTCACTGCGTGCTTGCAATTATGAATCAATAAACAATTTTTATTGTTATTATTATTGCTTTTGTTTTTGTTGTTGTTGTTGGTGTCATAGCGGCGCATAAGATCAACTGCTGGTTTCAGTTTGACATGTCTGAACAACACCCTATTGTATTGTATTTTCGTTTATTAATAACTAGCAGTCAAAACGCAGCCTGTAGCAACAATGCAGCATTAAACAGTTTGGTGTTAGAGACTAAACTAATGTAGCTTTGGATAGTGCACTGTTCAGCACTATAAGTATAGTTCTAACAGGATTAGTTGGATTAGTTTTGAATATTGAGGGTGAGGCGGGGTGAGGTGCTAGAAAGCCGCTAGTAGATGTTTCTAATTTTAATTTTTTTATCAAATAGTTCTTGCTATCCTTGGCTGGGAGGACAAGGGGTTGGGCCTGAATCGCAGATTTGACCGGAAAAGGTAAAATAAAACAGTTGAGAATTAAATGAAACTGCATGAGCAGAAGGAACAGATGCGGTGGAGAGTTCCCAACTCGACGTACAGCAACTGAAAAAGCTTGTTCACTAAGAAGAGTTTTAGTTTTAGGCATTACCAGGGAAAGGCTATCAGATGACATCGGTGATTGGCTTGAAAATAAGAACTTGTTTTAAGGATTGTGGCTGACCAGAGTTCAGAGTTTCCAAATTGAAACCAATCCTATGAAAGCAATGCAATGCTTTAAACAGTTATAATATTATGTTTATATTTTGACATTATTAGTTATTGCTCCAGCCAAGAGTTCTGAACTCTCTGCTGCTTCATCATGTTTGACTTATTTACAGCAGCATTTAACTTGCAGCCCATACGAACTGCTTCATTAATTTGTGAATTTTCGTTCCCGTTTTCTGATCAGTCGTTCGCAGATCTTCCTGGGCTGCGACATCCGAACACCTCACAAGCACTACCCTGTCCACCAAGGAGGAACGCGACCGTTAATACTGACTGTTAATACTGATCACAGTCCAGTATCTGCTGTATCTTAGCACATTAAAAAGAAGTACTATACGTATATGCAACCGTTTTTAAAACCGCAAAATACGCAATAGTCCATGCATCTTAATTACGATTGTCGGAGGCAGGCATTATAAATGGAAAATAAGATGCAATCCGAAAGAAAATAAATTCCTGTGGCTCTGGCACAATAGACGCAGAACGTGTTTGTGATCACTTGTTATGGCCTTGAACAACGCGTCGTCCGCCCGGTCAGCCAAGCTTTCAACTGACGGGCCTCGTGCGGCAGAAACCCAGCTCGATGAGTGAAGCGTTCCAAGCGATCACGGTCTTCTTCACTTAGGCACCCCACCCCCAGGCCGGAGACGCTACCGTCAGTTTCGCCATCGTTATTGGTCGTGTTGCCTCATTTGTTGGCATACCACGCACTCGTAGAGTTCTCAGGGCCTGCAGGGATGACGAACAGGGACTCAAGATGTTGTCAACGTGTTCCATAACTATCAGTTTCTCACCAATTGGTACACCGAGGATATTAATGGTTGTTGCTCTCTTGTCCCCGGTGAATGATGGTTGGGAAGCAAGGGAGGAAATGTTGCGCCGCACGACTACCAACTCACGGGTCTTGGCGTGGTTGATATGCAGGTTCCTACTTTTGCCAAGAAAGAGATGTTCTAGAGCTCATTCTGTGCTGTTCCAATGTTTCGCGATCCAAGGATTTACTAAGAATCATCCACGTATTTTCGTAGCCGTTTCTGGTCGTGCACTGGATGGAGGTCCGCCCTTCCGGTCATGAATTGAGAAGGGGCCAAGAACCGATCCCCGTACCACACTGGCGTTGATGGTCGCAACCGAGGATATGAGACCTTCAAAACTCGTAATCTGTCATCTAGGTAACTGACAACCAGTTGAAAATAATATAGGGCATTAAAAGCTTGGAGAGTGCTTCAGTAATTGCCGCGTGTGGGATAGAATAATCAGAAATCCGATGAGGTAAGTTGAAGCCTGGAGGTTAGATAGTCTACTACGCAATCATCGAATTGGTAAAGCAAGCAATCACGGTTATTGTTTGGTGCTTTACATTTTCATTTCTGCCTTGCCTGTATTAACACAATTGTTTAGTCTGCATTGTTTTTACATTAATAAAATTCTAAAGTTGTCGTATTTTTTCCCGCAGAAAGCAATGCATCATGTGCTCAAATGGAAGATTGCTTTTCAGTTTTTTAAATTCCTGCATTATTTCTGAATTTGGACGATTACAGTCGATTAGACATCTTGTTTTCAAGTACCTTGCTAGAAAATGTCTTCCAAGAATATAATGGCATACTACATAGTAACTAGGGGATATAAGTAATGCAGGCAAACTCTTCTCTGAGTAAATGGCTTTGGTAAAATCATTCTGAAACTCCGACTCATTTGTACTTTTCATTTTCCACAAATGTTCATTTCGAGCGAACAGATAGCAAAACAGTGTGTGAAACCCAAGCAAACATTGCACATCCCTGTCGAAATAAGTGTCAAGAGGTGGCATCACAATTACATTTGCAAATACAAGTTCCTTCAAATCACTTCGTAGATCAGGTTCCTCGAGAATTCGTTCACACAAATGCAAAACTTCAGGATAGTTAAGACAATTGTAAAGATGCGCAGCACGGTAACAGTCGGCTGTGTTGCAGCGAATGCCAAAATCTTTGCATATGGCATTGTAGAATGATGTCATATTCTCCAAAGGAATATTCCATGAGCAATTGAATGACGTCATCTTCATTTAGCAACGAACTTTTATTGAGCGCCTCCGTTTTATTAATAGGATTGGTTATTTGATACACACGTAAAACTCTGTCCGCCCTCTTTGATATTCCAGAAGATCTCCAATTTGTTATAGTCATTAGAATCTCATCCAACGGAAATGTCTGGATCCGCATATCGTAAAAAGGTCGAAAATATCTAGACAATTTTACTTTCGATAATTTATTTAAATACAGAGCAAATACTTCTGGTGTAATACGCAAATCAAGAAGATGCAATCTCCTATTGTAATGGAAATCAAACTTAATCTGCCTGAAAAGAAGATAAAATCCAATGATGCTGGCAATGTCTTCAATGTAGAGCAAACAGCCGGCATTCAACGTTTCTTCCTCCTCTTCCTCAGTTGTTTCATTTATGCTCAGTCTCGAGCACAGCTCTATAGTGGTTTCATATTCTGATGTGGCAAAATGAAGAGCTGCCATGTATGCCAAAGTTGCACTAGCGATAGATTTAAATTTAGAATCCTCACATTCTAAAGCTTTTCTAAGAAGAACTTTTGACATTTGGGTTACGAGTTTAAATTCTAGAGGACTAATTGTTCCGGTCAAGTTTTCCATGAGACCTTGTGATGTCAGGAAAAGGACGAAACTTCTGTCTAGACTTGTTCTATTTGGTTTCGGAAAGTTATGATGCTTAGACTTCAAGACTTTCGGTTGCCATGAAACTTCTCTGACAAATTCAGTGATAACGTTGCTATCGTATGTTATTTGCTGCCAGCACAATGTGTTTGCAGCATTCAAACTGAACAATACTTTTACAAATTCTGGAAAACTTGTCGAGAACTCAACAACTGATACAAATAAACCTCGATTCAATGTTTTCTCTAATACTTTCAGTGTACAATGAAACTCCTGTATGTACTCATGGAATGAATAACTCTGCTTCGGAATGACGTTTTTGATTGTGTGCTCTACAGAAAAAAAGAAGCCGATTCTAAACTTGAAATCAAATAATCTCAGTTTCAGCTTATCCATGATCTCACACACACGCAGCATGCCTTGGCCAAAATCTGTCACTGGATCTCTGATATCAGTGATAATGAAAAAGTTTCTTAAGATCGGAAGTATGTACTTATCCGCAAACCAACCAGTGAGATTGTCAGAATGGCAGAGTTCATTCAAACGCCTAGTAGTCTCATTAACTACTTTCTTGTTCATGCGTTCATGAAACAAGTTTGCCTGAGGAATAAAATAGTTCGGACAATATCTCACCTCTAACCATTCTGAAAGCCTCCGTAATATATTACAGCATATCTCAATTACAGACAAGGAATTCCACCAGTCTTGGGGCATCTCTTCACAAGACCACAGCATCAGTGTTTTAAAATGGTATGTACAGAGAACCTCATCTTCCTTTGGACAATCTTTTTTGATTAGTTCTCTTTTGGCAAAGAATCTGAGCATATGGTAGACAATCTGCTGAACTGGAGTCCAGCTCTGAAGTAGACAAACCTCAGCACCTGAAAACGAGAACCTGCACTGGAGTACATCATTTCTGCAAGCAGGATGTTTTGCATTTACAACATGACAACCTCTTTGTACTATCTTGCGGATGTTGGCAGACGTCGGCCACCCATGCCTTCTCTGACGAAATGGCCAATGCTTGGCTTCTTTGGGCCACTGCGGGCACCATACGCAAAGAACAGAATCTGAGGTGCAAGTGCCTCCCAGAATTAATTTAAACGCTGGACCAGTACAGTAGCGTTCTTGTTCTGCAAAGCGCCCAGATAAACTAGTATCTGGAATAAAGTCAATTCGTAAAAATTGACTTGGGCACCTAGCCTGTTGAAATTCGAACTTCTTGCAATTCCAATTATATCTCATTTTCCCCAAACGCTGAAGCTTCACAAATCCTGGATAATCAGGATATGGCAAGATCTGTGAACAGTTTATCGTGTCGAGAAAGCCGCTGACGTCATCTGGTAGAACAGGAACGTCTTCTGTGAAGGCCAGCTCATCAGCCTTGCATATCATAATGTCAATGTCGTCGATGCATAAATGTATAGGTTCAACGTAGAACTCTATTGAGCTGCCACATACTAATCTATGAAGAGGCGCTTGGTTTGGAAACATATTATGAAATTGGATAGAATGAAACACATCGCTATACAACTTAGGATGCACAGGGCTGGTACCAACGATGAACGCAGAAACACCATCCATTCTGAATTTAAAAAAAACAACCATTTATACTTTACCAGCTCAAAATTGATATAAGGCGTTATCCAAATGCAACTGAAAAGGTTAGTTACTAAGCTTTCGTCTCATTTAACATACATACATACATACATACATACATACATACATACATACATACATACATACATACATACATTCATGCATACATACATACATACATAATTACATACATACGTACATACATACATGCATGCATACATGCATACATGCATTCGCACATACATACATACATACATACATATATACATACATACATACATACATACATACATACATACATACATACATACATACATACATACATACATACATACATACATACATACATACATACATACATACACAGTGCTTTTTTGACAGCCGGAGCGGTCCGGAACTTGGCGTTACTAATATCTTTTAAACACTATTAAAAATAATGTTAAGATTATGCCATTTTTAATATTTATTATTTAAACATTATTCAGATACTTTATTCCTTCAGGGATTCCTTTTTGTCAATGTCTGATGGTAATATTATATAAATAGACATATTAGCATTATGAAAAATATCCTTATAATTGTTCTGAATTTGATTGAGTGATGGAACCATTTTTTTCTAGATTGATTGACTGTACACACATAAATACATACATACACAACATACATCCTACTTGCCGCTTTGTTTTTTCTAACTATTAGTGTGAAATTTATGCAATCTCATAACTTGGCTTTCTACTGTCTTTTTTGAAGCACCATCTGCATTCCACCACTTGTTCTGACAGATACCGTTGTCAAGCATTTGTTCAAAAAATTGCCGTCCTTACCATCGGCACCGTTTTGTTAAAATGGTTGCATGTATGATGCTGTGAGCTGCGTCTCTACCGTGTGTGTTTCTACCGCCTGCGACCTACTATTTTCATCTATGAGGTTCAGTCCGCAGTTGCGCATTCCTTAGTTATAATTTTGATAGTGTAAAGTTTCACTTTAAAGACTAAACCATGTAGTAACATGCTTAGAGACCATGTCACACCAGCTGTTTGTTCTCTACACTGGCTTCCTATCTGCGAGCGTATGCGCATCAAGCTGGCAATCCTCGTGTACAGAGAACGTCTCCAGTCAGCTGTCAAACTACCTATCTTCCATGATCGCATCCTGTAAGTCTGTTAACCCTCAGGCTACCGAGGTTTTGTGTGACACGGCTACCATAATGGGGGTGGTTACCCTGGATTTCGCGTTTGGCTTAACATAATCTGTATCTTGTAATACAGCAATGGATTCAGCATTCATTTCTGAACAGAATGGTATATTTAGTTGTACATTATGTGAATGCACCTCGAAATTACATAATTTTTAACAACGGAACCGATAATTAGCAATATTTTATATTATTGCGTGCATTTTTTACTTTTTGGATAAACAAATATATTATTCTGTGTGTTTTGAAACTGATCTATGTATCCAAGAACATTTTGAACATAATGATGCTTCATTTGTAACAATGGCCTATACACTAGTCCATAGTTGTAGCGAAATTTAAAGGCATGCAGTTATATCAACATGACACAAGACTGCGTTATTGTTCACGGCAGTCAAATAAATTATGTCAGTGGTCCTTGCAGTTATTGCAAGTTACTCCCGTTGTTTTGTGCGAATGCGACCTGTAAATTGGTTTCTCACTTCATCTTCAGTACCTGTTTGAGCTAATATAAGTTCTAAATTTGTAGCTGTTGACAAACGTTTACGTAGAAATATCGGTTTACGTTGTTGTGCTGCATTCAGCCATTTTCAGACAGATGTCGCGTATTATAATTTATTTTGATCACTTCCAGTGTTCAAAAGACAAATAATTAAGCAAGCAAATGTAGCCCTGCATTCCCTCTACAGAATGGTATATTCGTTTCTCTTCCAGGAAGAAAAATAAATAAGCTGTAGTCGAAAAACTAAGGGGGTGGTATCCACCCTCCTCTGGTACCTCGGGTATATCGGGTATAACTTTTGAATGGCGTGAGATACCTCCATGATGTTTACCTCAAAATGTGCCCAAATTATTCTGCTACAGCTACCTAAAATGTAAAAATTATATTCCATATGAAAAAAAATTATGCAGTAAAACGTAGGGGGTGGTGCTAACCACCTCCTTGGTAGCCCGAGGGTTAAGAACACATTTTATATTTTCAAAAATATATAAGATAATGCCACAATTTTTCATAGGCATGTTGGAAACTCATAAAGCTAACAGAAATACCTTGAAAATTGACTACATGTGATAAAATATTTAGCAAAATACGCCAAAACACAAAGTGAAAATGCCACTCTTACCCCTACACCTTGGGCAAAAAGGCATATAACCTACTGCTGCTCATGCCCAAGTGGTTGGACAAGTTTGACATGAAGGCAGTGCTAATGGTAATTGAGCTATCTGAATTATTTGTTTCACATTTAACAACAGTAACGAGAAAATGAATTAAAACTGTCAATTGTAATCTTACGTAAGAAAAATTGATAGTTAACGACAGTAATTACAGTAAAATAAGAGGCTTGTCGCCGGGCTCAATAGGGGCAGCTTTCATGGCACCAGTACTTGCATGTTATGCATTGAATCCACGTTTCTTCGTGTTGGTCGCGGTAAAGCTCTCTGTAGTAAGAACAGTGGAAGATGGCGTCACTCTCCACTTTATGACACTCTGCTGTTGCTGGTTCTGTTTCTTCTGCATGTGGTTCCTCTGCTTCTGTTTCATCTGTTGCTGGTTCTACTGCTGCTGGTTCTGCTTCTGGTTCTTCTGCTTCTAGTTCTACTGCTGCTGGTTCTGCTTCTGGTTCTTCCGCTCCTAGCGCCTCTGCTTCTGGTTCTTATGCTTGTGGCTCATTTGCTTTGTTGCATCCGAAGCAATTCGTTCTCTGCACCAACAATTAAAGGAGCGTGCCGTCAAGCGATCAAGGCCCCATTGACACTGACTAAGTACCTCAGTAGCAATAATAACTGTAATAAATAATTTTAATCACTAATCAGTGAATCACTAGTAATCAGGCATGCAATAATGTCATTGTGTTGTAATCTGGACTTACTACAAGTGCTTGGATTTATTCCTGGTTTAAGTATTCATTGCTGATTACAACTATTATGCTTACTGTTCGAGTGTTCGCATATTGATATAATTATTGTAAAACTTTCATGGTGTAGTTAGAGCCTTGCGCCGGCCACGCCGCGCCGCCGCCGACGTTTCTTGGTCGCCGCCGCCGCCGATTTTTGTGGATCGGCGCGCCGCCGCCGCCGCCGATAATTCCTCGGCGCGCCGCCGATGCCACGCTGATGTGTTTAATTCTTTTGTTGCATTTTTCGTGTTTTGCATGATTTCACGATAAATTGTTGCTTCAGTTGGTAACAGAAGTAGACACAGAGAGACATACAGCAAGACAGACAGACAGAGACAGACATACACACAGAGAGACACAGGCACAGACACAGACAGGCAGACAGACAGACAGATAATTCATTCATTCATTCCAAGCACTTATATAGCGCCCCTTCAAGGTAACTACTCAGAAGCGCTCCCGACCCAACCCCGGCTAAAAAGGATGGTTTTAAGGCTAGAGTAAAACGCATCTAAATGAACTCTAGGAATAAGGCGTAATGTTAATGGGAGCCCATTCCAAACCATGGGGCCAGCAACAGAGAAGGCGCGATGCTGTCTAAGAGCAGTTCGCGCACGGGGAACAAGAAGTTCACCATGTGTGGAGGAGCGGAGAGCTCTACGTCCCTGCACATCCAGGGATGGATAGATAGATAGATGGCTGGATTGGATGGATGGATAGATGGATGGATGGATGGATGGATGGACGGACGGACGGATGGATGGGCGGATGGATGGATGGATGGATGGATGGATGAATTGATGGATGGATGGATGGATGGATGGATGGATGTATGGATGGATGGATGGAGGGATGGATGGATGGATGGATGGATGGATGGATGGATGGATGGATGGATGGATAGATGGATAGATAGATGGATGATAGATAGATAGATAGATAGATAGATAGATGGATAGATAGATGGATGATAGACAGATGGATGGACGGATGGATGGATGGACGGATGGATAGATGGATAAACGAGATAGATAGATGGATAGATAGGCGGATGGATAGATGGATGGATGGATGGATGGATGGATGGATGGGCGGATGGATGGATGGATGGGCGGATGGATGGGCGGATGGATGGATGGATGGATGGATGCTTCAACAGTTTAATATAGACCTATATCACATTTCTAAACCAAAGTCATACGTTTTAAGAAATTGCAAATCCCTAAGTACTAGTGGCTTTCGGATTGGCGATCTGTCTTTTAAACTGCTATGGATTAAACTGCTATGAAATAAAGACTATTTGGTATTTATAAAATCAATTCACGTTCTTGAAATAAATAGCATTAACTTTAATTGTGATAAATTGGATATAATTATAAATTGTATTGTGATGGCTTAAGCTACTAAACGCAAACTCGCGGAAAAGCCGTTTTTGACAGAAAAATAGATGGCACCAGGAGAAAATATCTCACTGTTGCTGTTACGTTAGCTAAAGTTTTAGCAAATTGAAAGTGATTAAAATTAATTACTTGTGATACACCATGGGAGGAGTTTAGGGTAAATGGTGACCCTTTGGTACAAGAGTATAAGATCAGCATGGACGCGGGATCGATTTCCACTACCCTCCCAAAGGTCCACTCAGCCTTTCATTCGCCATATGGAGTTTGTAAAATGAGCAGTAGGACGTGATGGTCGCCGTCATGGCTGCCAAACAGTTAAATTCGATTTATTTAATGACTTGTGATAATATGAATTATGTTCATACTGCGGGGTGTCAGTTTGAAATAATAAACGAAGATCATTAGATTTATAATTGTGTCCTATAGTCAGCGATTTGTTCACTTAAGGCTTATGGCGTTCTTGGAAATTGAACGTAGGTCATACTTTCTAGTTTTTGTATTAATTTCAATTATTATCTGGTTTGGTAGTATTTTCTATAGTCAAATTCAAACAGGACTCAAATTCCATCTTAACTACGAGTGACAGCTGATTCCTATCAGCATTGAAATAATAAAGTACTTTGCTCAGACGACAACTTGAAATGATACCATTACAGTGTGGAGATTTAAAATATTTTAAAAGTTCGGACGCCCATTTGACCACCTCATAAACTTCGGGATCCGTCACTGGCGCCGACCACGCCGCCGCCGCCGCCGCCAATTTTTTGGGTCGGCGGCCGCCGCCGCCGACCAAAAATACCGGCGCGCCGCCGTCGAAACTGTGAAGTCGGCGCAGAGCTCTAGGTGTAGTGCCAGTGCTAAATATTAATATTTTCATACAACTGTTTGTGTGATGTTTCTGGATGGAATGAAACCAAATGGAACCTTGGAGAACAGCAGATTCAAACTTTTATTTTTAAGGACCACCCTACTATACGCGTTAGGGATACTGCGCTCACATGATTTATCAGAAAAGTCTCTGCACGAGGTAGCAAAGGCCACCACCATCGCACAGGTTCTATACGCCTCTCCTGCCTGGGGTTATACCAGCGCTAATGAGAGAAACAAAATCAACAACCTAGTCAATCGCATGAAGCGCAGAGGTTTCTTGCCGGAAGATAGCCCCGTAGCCACGACAATGGCGGTGCAGGCAGACGACGCTCTATTCAAGGCAATACAACAAAACCCTAGCCATGTTTTGCGAAAACTATTTCCCACCACCAGACAAAACCATTAGTCACTCCGACCACGTACACACAATTTCAATATCCTTCGTAAAGGCGATCGAAATTTCATTGCTAGAATGAGTATAATCCTCTATTAAAAAATTAACTAAATCTTCTGATGGTTTACAACTTTACATCTTCTTATAACTTAACCGAATAACCTATAAGCTATGCGTCTGTGTCATTCTGTTATTGCAAAAAAACAAATATTGGTTGATTGATTGATTGATTGATTGATTGATTGATTGATTGATTGATTGATTGATTGATTGATTGATTGATTGATTGATTGATTGATTGATTGATTGGTGATTGATTGGATTGATTGATTGATTGATTGGATTGATTGATTGATTGATTGATTGATTGATTGATTGATTGATTGATTGATTGATTGATTGATTGATTGATTGATTGATTGATGATGATTGATTGGTGATTGATTGATTGATTGATTGATTGATTGATTGATTGATTGATTGGAGATGGTAAAAATGACTGGTCCTTTATACAACTGGCCCAGTCTTTGAAGTAATTCGCTTCTATGAGAAGCCAGTTCAATGAGTTTCTGGCGGACAGACTTGAAGGCTTGAATGAAGGCTGTATTATGATAGTTTACCTTGTTTAATTGACCCATAATAACTTAATATTGACGATGTTCAAATAAGGTGTGGCGCTCCTCTGAATCGCTAGGTGGCGTCTTTTAAGTGTTCGATTAATATTACAATTACAATAATTATAATTAATACGGTTGCTTATTTTTGTCAGTTTAATGTTTTAATTTATTATATAAACCACATCCCTTTATGACCAACAATTGAGAGAGAATTTAATCTAAGAACTTGATCTCTTAGACGCCTTTCTTCGAATCGGGTTGAATGGGTTACTGTATAAGTGATGGGCACTGTACATGATTGGTTACCCTAGACATATAAAGGATGCCACAAGGATGTCGGTCGGTTAGTGATCGGCAAGTGTTTCGCGACAAATCAAAGTCCGGGTTCGGGTGCGTTACGGACGCCAATTCGTTCAGAACAAGACTAATTAGTTCGAGTGACAGCCGCTCCAAACGCTGTCTGGTCGGTGCTGTCTCTGGCTGATCAGACAGTGCTGGGCCCACCGTGTTGTTGATAACGAGATGGTCCGAGCTCTTGTAGTGGGAGGCTGGCAGGCTGATCGGTGACAGACCGATCGTGAGGAATAAAGGCTCACAGGTCTGCTAGAAAAATGCGGGAAGGAAAGACCCGTTGGTGCCGTTTGAACAGTAAGTGGAGACCCGATCATAAGAACAAAGAAATCACAGGTCTTTGTATAGGCGGGGAAAATTTCCCCACTGGTTCGAGCATAATATGGGGAGGGCGACCCCACCCCGTTGGTACCGTTCGATAAATGATAAAAAATATTCCTCACTGGTGCGTTGGATAACTACGGGGAAAATTCCCTACTGGAACCGTTCGATATAATATGAGGAGGATGTTGATGCCGTTCGATAACATCCGGTAACTATAGTAAAAGCTCGACACGTGAGGGTCTATGCGCACTATTTAAATTCGACTTGCGCGACTCACCGCAACTTTCAACTCGCGGTCTAACCGCAAAATCTTTGTTTGGCTACCTAATGTCGGTAGTGGCGTGGCGTCTAACCCACCCAGTAGTCATTGGAGAACCAACCCCCACTGGGCCCAAAAATTTGACCTCTGAAACACACATTTCGGTGCAGTGCTTTTTCAGCCAGAACGGTCCAGAGCGGCGTTCCGGGCCTTTTTTCAGCTAATAAAAATAATTTAGTAAATTAAAATGTTTACTAAAAAATTATTTTAAATTATTTAGACACTAAGGATTTAATTGCAGTGCATTCAGTAGCCAAATAGATAAATTAAAGGAAAAATATGTCAAGAAAAGGAATGAATCAAACAAAACAAACAAAAAAGCGGTGCAGGATTACGAGAGGACGCTTGCGGCAAATGTGAAAAAAGACAGTAAATCCTTCTACAAGTATGTGAGAAGTAGACAGAAGAAGAGAGATAGAGTTGGTCCAATTACAAATGACAAGGGAAATTTGATCACGGAAGACGAACAGACGGCAGAGGAAGTAAACAAATACTTTGGCTCAGTTTTCAACAAGGAAGACGAAAAAATATACCAGAAGCGATGAAGATGTTTAAGGAAGAGGAGGAACAAAGATTGAAGACCGTAACATTTACAAAAGAGAAAGTGACAGCAGAATTGGACAGACTTAAAACGGATAAGAGCCCAGCTACGGATGCAATGCATCCCAAGTTTTTGAAGGAAGTAAGCGAAGAATTGGGAGGAATATTATCGCACATTATGGAACAGTCAATGAAAACAGGGGAGATCCCACAGGATTGGAGGGATGCGCTAATAGTACCGATCTTCAAGAAGGGAAGCAGAAACGAAGCAAAAAACTACAGGCCCGTCAGCCTTACAAGCATAGTGTGTAAAGTGATGGAGAGAATCATCAAAGATGGAATGATTGAACACTAAGAGAAATACAATGTGATCCTCAACAGCCAACACGGATTCACGAAAGGAAGGTCGTGACTAACAAACCTGCTAGACTTTTTTGAAGTGATGTACAAGAAACTGGATGAAGGAAAACCGGTCGACATAGTATACCTGGACTTCGCAAAGGCATTCGACAAAGTCCCACACAAAAGGTTAGGAAAGAAATTGGAAGCGAGTGCAATCGGAGGAAATTTGTTGAACTGGTTAAAGCAATGGTTGAGCGATAGAAGACAGAAAGTTGGAATAAGAGGGAATATTCAAACTGGTCGAGGGTAGAAAGTGGGGTGCCGCAGGGATCTGTTCTGGGGCCGTTACTTTTTGTGGTTTTTATAAACGACATTGATAGTGGAATAGTGTCGAAGATATCAAAGTTCGCCGACGATACGAAAATGGGCAGAGGGGTGGATACGGAGGAGGAAGCCGATGTGCTGAGGAGAAACATTGAAGGACTGCATAGATGGGCCGAGGAATGGAAGATGATGTTCAACACCGAAAAATGCTCAGTTATGCACATGGGTAAAACCAACAAAAAATTCCACTACGAAATGGGAGGAATAATACTGAGAGAAACAGAGGAAGAGAGGGATCTGGGAGTAATAGTAAAAACAGTACCAAACCATCAAGGCAATGTGCAGAGGCTGCAAACAAAGCAAACAAAGTACTAGGGATGATTAAGAGGACAATAATAAGCAGGGAAAAAGAAGTAATGCTCGAATTATACAAATCATTGGTCAGGCCTAATTTGGAGTATTGTGTGCAAGTGTGGTGTCCATACCTGTGGTGTCCATACCTGAATTTTTCTACATCCTGTAGAAAATTTAGAGAAAACACAAAGGAGAGCAACGAAGATGATAAAAGGGATTCGGTAATCTGACATATGAAGAAAGACTGAGGAGATGCAAGCCCTTTTACAAAAACCAAAATTGGGGAGAAAAAAAAGGGAAAAAAAAAAGAAGGGGAAAAACTTTAAAAAAAGGGACAAAAATTCAAAAAATAAAATTGGGGCCAGCTCTTGGACTGTCTCGCGTAGATGGCGCTCCGCATCGTGGTGGTCCTCTTGCGACATCTCTGTCAGGCGACCCCATTTTTGTATATCAGCGATGGTAGTTGGATCGTGCTGAATGACGTGTTGGCGTATATTGGACCGCAGGCCGTTTAAAGCTACCAGGAAAGTTTGATCGACGGCGACATTCAGTTTCTGTGCAGCCTGTTGCACTGCCGTTAAAAAATCATCTATTGACTGATGTGGCAGCTGTTTCATCTGCCACAGTTCGGCAGCTCGCTTCCAGGCATCTGTCATGCTGGGGCCGTAGCGGTTTTTCAGGACCTCCTTCAGGGTAGTAAAATCGTCGCGTGTGCCTTGTGGCTGTGTGTTGTACCACACCGCGGCACCGTCCTTCAGCAGAAGAGGCAAAGCTGCTAACTTCGCCTCCACGGTCATGGTGCGGAACGTGGCCCAGAGCTCGAAGTTTTTTAGGAACTCTGCCACGTCCTCGTGCTGACGCCCGGTGAACGGTGAAGGTACCAACGAACTGCCGGCCATGTCTGTGTCTGGATCGTCGGACAGATCAGCGGCGACGTCTGGCGATGGTGATGGTGGTGAGGAGGAGGAGGTGTCAGCTGCAGCGTCCGGATGAACGTTGGGTGGCGGAGATAGTGGCCGAAGAAGCGGACTAGGTGGAAGTAGTATAGGTTGTGGTGTCGTGAAGGTGGCGCCCGATGGAGAAGAAGGTAGCAGTACTGATGAACGTACAGTAGGAGTAGATGTTACGGCAGACGGAATGTTCTTACTGGTTCGTAGGTAGTAGACCTGGGAGTCACTTTGGTCAGCCAATCTGACCCCCACCTGACCCTAAAGTGACTTGAGGTCGACTTGAAGTCGACAACTTGGGAGTCAAAACGACTTGACCCGACTTGGCAGAAAAACAACCAACTTCCGACTTAAAGTCGACTTCTGACATGGTAATAACGATTTACGCTACGGCTAATAATACAAAATGTCATGCCAATTTGCCTGGCAAGCATTAATTTCTTTATACTAATGAGTAATGAGATCTCAACACCTGATGAATAAAATTGCTTATTAGGCCTATTTTAAGCTGTTTTTGTTTGTGCTTGAACAGTTTTGTAATGCTCTAATGGGTTAACAGAAGAATCTGCAGTGAACCGCGGACTGGTTGCACTGAATGGCGTGTTATAATGACACAGTTTAATTTGGTTGTCATAATTATTTGGCCACTAACGTAATTCAAATAGCAATGCATGCGTATCATCCCACAGTAGCCTACTACCACTCACCGACAATATAGTCGATCATTGTCTAATACAACAGTTTTCCGTCTGCAAACGACTAATGCAGTGCACCAAAGTAGCGCCAAACGATCGATTGATTAGTATGAGATACAGATTTCTTTGGGTCGAATTCACTGGCGACTAAAAGTTCATTGATTTGCGCGTGTTCAGCTCTTGATAAGGCAGACGTGCTGACATTTATATTAACATTTCGATTCACCAGTTTTATTAAACGTACGTGTGACGCTTTAACATAATTTTATAATAAATCATGATATAGATAAATCGACACTGATAAAAAAATAAGTAGGTCTAAGTAGGCCTAACTGCTTAGCCCAACCGACGCAACCGGCGTCGATAATACAAAAATAATATCGCAGTACCGTTCTGCGTTTCTTACTCTTTCAAATGAGATGAAAATCAACTTTTATCTTCTTCACTTCAATTCAATACATATCGTCAACATAAATCAACTATATTTCTTAACACTTCACTCTCAATATACAGCTCTATCTACTGTATTAAGACAACTGCATTATTCAAATCGACTGTAATCAGCAATTTCTAACCTTTCCCGCGCTATTAGCACGTGCTCAGTACAAGCTATATTCAGTCAATGTTTACATAAGACAAGCGGCGCTGACCGCCCGCTCAACTAGATCATGTTTATACATATATAATTATATACAGGTGTATTGTCATGACACAACCCTAACACACTATAGGTCTTAAAAACGCTTGTTCACACTAAAAACACTATACAACTGCTTAAACGCCGCCGTGGCCTCACGATCATTAGTGTGGCGAGATAAATTTAGATTTGTTTGTGTCCCAAGTCGGTTTAAGTCGACTCCTGTAGAAAACAACTTGAGGTTACTTTTCAGTACAAATTCGACTTGGGGGTCAGTTGCGCTAAGCAGAAACGACTCGACTCGACTTGGGATGCCCAAGTCGACTGGGGTCGACTTATTGGGGTCGACTCCCAGGTCTAGTAGGTAGTATCGGCCGCTCGTCTGATTTTCCGGCTGGCTCATCGGTCGTCTGGTCTCGGATGATGATGAGATGTCGCTGCTCGAGAGGAGGGATCGATTTGGTTCTCCACCAAGTTGTAACGTTGCTGGTTCGCCCGATGATCGGGGTTTTCGACCAACAGAAGAAACGACACTTGGTTGACGTTGAGTTGTTTATTCACAGCACCACGAGCACATCTTCCAGCAGCGACACCGACCGACCGAGCTGAGCGAGCTTCTCTTACAGTAAAACTCTACAAGAAGACGCAAGATGCAGATGAAAAGCAGCGACAAAAAGAGGAACGAAGGAGACTAGACAAGATGGAGGAGGAGATAAATGAAATCAAAAGTGAAAACAGTGGGGACAACAGCGAGGAGAAAGAAGCGGAATGGACCACAATTGTCAAAAAGACGATGGACAAAGAATTAAAGACGGTAAATGACAAAATGAAACAAGTGGAGGAGAAAATAAAAGAAACGGCAGATGAAGAAAGAAGAAGGGAGGATAGAATAAACAACATTGTTATCCACAGGCTAGAAGAAAGCCAGGAGACAACAGGAGAACAAAGAATGACAGAGGATAAAACAACGGTACTGGAACTATTCAGAGACGTCCTAAAAGTAAGCTGCGAAGGCAAAGACATAAGAAAAATGTTCAGGATGGGAAAAATCAACGAAGGCAACAAAACGAGGCCATTGCTAGTGGAGTTTCGGGATAGAGCAACGAAAAACGAAGTCATGGAATCACTGGGGAAGCTAAGGGCAGCAGACGACAAGTATAGGAGGATATCGGTGGCACATGACATGACAGAGGGTGAAAGGGAAAGATGCCGGAGCCTAGTCAAAGAAAGCAAAGAAAAACAAAACAAAGAAGAGTCGGGGGAATGGATCTACAAGGTGAAGGGGTGGCCTGGATCCATGAAAATTGTGAAGATAAAAAAGCAACAATGAGAGAGACAACAGACGAGGAGAAACAAAAGAGAACGAAGGAAGAGAAAACGAGAAAAAATGCAAGGGAAAAGGAAAGGAATATTCCAGAACACAAGGAGCCAAAGGAAAAAGTAATAAAGTGTTTTTATGCAAACGCAAGAAGTATAATTAATAGAACAAAGAGAATGGAATTGGAATTATATGTGGAAGAGGAGGGGCCGGACATAATTGGACTAACAGAAACATGGGCCAAGGAGGAGATGGAAGACTGTGAACTTGAGATAGACGGCTATGTGATGTTTAGAAGAGACAGGGAAAACCAGAAGACGACGGGGCATGGAGCAGGAGGGGTAGTACTTTATGTCAAAAGTGACATAGAAGCAATAGAAAGACAAGATCTAAGAAACGATAACAGCAAGGAAAGTGTGTGGTGCGAGATACAAAACGGAGGGAAAAAGCTACTAATTGGCGTTTGCTATAGGCCACCAGTACTGAAGGAGGAAACGGAAAAAGGGCTATACGAAGTAATAGCAAATGCAAGCAAGGAATCAACGGTGATAATGGGTGACTTCAACTACCACATAGACTGGGAGGAGTCAGAGGGAGAAAGAGCACAAGACAAGAAGTTTTTGGATCTGGTCAACGATGCATTTTTACAGCAACAAGTGACAGAAATAACGAGAGAGGGTAGCAAATACATTTTGGATCTAGTCCTGACGAATGAAGAAAACATGGTGGAAAACATAACAGTGGGAGAGAACTTTAACAAAAGCGATCATAAAATAATTAGGTGGACGATGGCATTAGGCAACCAGATAGATAAGGAAGAAAAGCAAAAAAGATATAAATTCTTTGGGGCGGACTATGACGTTGTCAGAAGCAGACTAAAAGAAAAGGAACTAGAAAGCAAAGTCAAAGGATTAGGAGTAAACGAAAGTTGGGAAACGCTAGGGAGGTGCTTGGGTGAGGTAATGGAAGAAACACTACCAAGAGTGAGAAGCATGGTCAAAAGGAGGCCATGGGTAACAAGAGAGGTACAAAAAAAAGACGAAGGAAACAGAAGGCCTGGAGGAAGTATAACAGGTTAAGGGAAGGCAGGGATCCAGAGGATCAAAGCATGAAGAGACAAATAGAGGAATTAAAAGAAAAATATGTCAAGAAAAGGAATGAATCGAACATAACCAACAAAAAAGCGGTGCAGGAGTATGAGAGGAAGCTAGCGGCCAACGTGAAAAATGACAGTAAATCCTTCTACAAGTATGTGAGAAGTAGGCAGAAGAAGAGGGATAGAGTTGGACCAATTACAGATGGAAAGGGAAGTTTGATCACAGAAGACGAACAGACGGCAGAGGAACTAAACGAATACTTTGGCTCGGTTTTCAACAAGGAAGACGAAGTAAACATCCCAGAAGCGATGAAGATGTTTGATGGAGATGAAGAGCAAAGATTGAAAACCGTAACATTTACAAAAGAGAAAGTGACAGCGGAACTGAAAAAACTCAAAACTGATAAGAGTCCAGGTACGGATGCAATGCATCCCAAGTTTCTAAAAGAAGTAAGTGAAGAATTGGGAGGAATATTGGCGCATATTATGGAACAGTCAATGGTAACAGGAGTGATCCCACAGGACTGGAGGGATGCGCTAATAGTACCGATCTTCAAGAAGGGAAGCAGAAACGAAGCAAAAAACTACAGGCCAGTCAGCCTTACAAGCATAGTGTGTAAAGTGATGGAGAGAATCATCAAAGATGGAATGATTGAACACTATGAGAAATATAGTGTGATCCTCAATAGCCAACATGGATTCACGAAAGGACGCTCGTGCCTAACAAACCTGCTAGATTTTTTCGAAGAGATGTATAAGAAAATGGATGAAGGAAAAGCGGTCGACATAGTATACCTGGACTTCGCGAAGGCATTCGACAAGGTCCCACATAAAAGGCTTGGAAAGAAATTGGAAGCGAGTGGAATCGGAGGAAATTTGTTGAACTGGTTAAAACAATGGTTGAGCGATAGAAGGCAGAAAGTTGGAATAAGAGGGAAGTATTCAAAATGGTCGAGGGTATGGAGTGGGGTGCCGCAAGGATCTGTTTTGGGGCCGTTGCTTTTTGTTGTTTTTATAAACGACATTGACAGTGGAATAGTGTCAAAGATATCAAAGTTCGCTGATGATACGAAAATGGGCAGAGGGGTGGACACGAAAGAAGAAGCCGACGTACTGAGGAAAGACATCGAAGGACTGCACAGATGGGCCGAGGAATGGCAGATGATGTTCAACACAGAAAAATGCTCAGTTATGCACATGGGAAAAACAAATTAAAAATTCCAATACGAAATGGGAGGAACAATACTGAGAGAAACAGAAGAGGAGAGGGACCTAGGAGTCATCATAAACAACAGCACCAAACCATCAAGGCAATGTGCAGAGGCTGCAAAGAAAGCGAACAAAGTATTGGGAATGATTAAGAGGACAATAGTCAGCAGGGAAAAGGAAATAATGCTCGAATTGTACAAATCACTGGTTAGGCCTAATTTGGAGTACTGTGTGCAAGTGTGGTGTCCTTACCTGAGACAGGATGTAGAAAAACTAGAGAAAATACAAAGGAGAGCAACAAAGATGATAAAGGGATTCGGCAACCTGGCATATGAAGAAAGACTGAGGAGATGCAAGCTGACAACATTAGAGAAAAGGAGAGATAGAGGAGACTTAATAGAGACATTCAAGATAATAACAGGACGAGACAAGATACCAGCACAGAGGCTATTTAAATTCTCAGTTGATAAGAGAACTCGAGGACACAGATACAAGATTAATAAAGAAACAGCTGGCACAATCATGCAAAGATTCTTCAGTGCAAGAGTGGTTAACAGTTGGAACAAGTTGGACGAGGAAATTGTTGCTGCGGACTCGGTGATGGAATTCAAGAAGAGGCTCGCTAAGATTGGATATTAGGTCAAGATGCATTGGATAAGACTTGAGAGAGTGGCTCTGACACAGATGCAAGTCTTCTGAGCCACTATAAATCTTGTTATGTTATGTTATGTTATGTTTAAGTAGGCTTTCGGTCGGCGTCGCTCTGGCTACGTATTTGCGCGTGCAGGCTTGACCACAGGCACGATTCCCTACCTGTGCTACGCACGATAGTGCATTCCTGCAACGCCTACGCATAGCACAGGTCCTTGCCTTCACTCATTACTCTCTGGCTCTATCTGTCTGACTGTCCGTGTCTGCCTGTCTGACCGTTTGTCAGACCGTCTCCCTCTCGCTCTTTATCTCTGTCTTTCCTTCTCTCTGCCTCTGTCTGTGTCTGCATGTCAATATGTCTGTCTGGCTGTCTCTGTGTCTGTCTGTATACTAAGTTGTCGGTCTGGCTGTCTCTGTGTCAGTCTGTATACTAAGTTGGCGGTCTGGCTGTCTTCCATCTATTCCTCTCTCAAATTCCTGTGTGTGAATCATACACACCCCTACACATGCCTACTATCTATGGTCTTCATTGTCTAATAATTGTCCCATGTGCGTGCAGGCAGATCAACATGCCAGTAGGCCTACCAAACGGTAAAAAACAGAACACGGAATTTATGGAACGGCACATGCCTGGAAAATACAAGCAATATATTTGCTCATATGCTATGCTTGCTTGCTTTGTACAGCAAAATCACACCCATAGAAGAGCCTCTTTCGTCAGATCCAGCCTCACAGGCTTTGTGGAAAGAATTTTTCTGTACGTGGAATCTTGACTGATGGACGAAGAAATTGCATGAAAAATATCTGGAAATGAAAGTGTCCTTGAAATTGAACATCTGATAGTAACATCGAAATACTCTCCATTGCACTGAAATTAATAATTACTAGGAAAACCTAAATAAGGACTAAAATTACTTGAGAATTCAAATACTAACGATAAGTAAAATTATCTGTGAAGTAAAATTAGAATTATAAGTGACATCAATCAATCAATCAATCAAATCAAAACTCTTTTATTCAAGCCAAATCAAAACACATAACATTTCAACATAAAAATATCAGGATTGGCCGCAATAACATGCAAGAGTACAGAACTGAATTCAAACTGAATTAGGAATTATTTTAAGAAGTAAAATATCACTGGTTCCTTATCTAGAGACGTACGTCACAGCGAATTTGGAAATAATAAGATTGGTTATCAACGAACTTGCTTTCCAAAGACGAAGCCCAATAACTGATCTCAATTGGCTTTCTTCAAAGAATTTCTCGCAATCGGGATTAGAGGTCTGCGGGTAGAGCATTTTTGCTACCCGATCCGTATCCATAACATAGAACCTCTACCCGTACCTGTACCCGACCCGCACTCAAAATTACTACCCGACCGTATAACCGTACCCTCGGGTATACCCGTACCCGTAAAATACCCGTCACGTCATTAGCACGCCTTCTCGTAGTCCCTGTCCCTACCAGGCCAACAGGCTTACAACTCAGCATGTAGTAATAATACTAAATAGGCTGAAGATGATGATAGTAGTAGTAGTAGAAGTAGTAGTAGTAGTAGTAGTAGTAGTAGTAGTAGTAGTAGTAGTAGTAGTAGTAGTAGTAGTAGTAGTAGTAGTAGTAGTAGTAGTAGTAGTAGTAGTAGTAGTAGTAGTACTAGTAGTAGTAGTAGTAGTAGTAGTAGTAGTAGTAGTAGTAATAATAATAGCTGTAGCAGCAGCAGCAGTTATTGTAATAATAATAATAATAATAATAATAATAATAATAATAATAATATTAAAATTAATAATAATAATAATAATAATAATAATAATAATAATAATAATAATAATAATAATAATAATAATAATAATAATAATAATAGGCAGTCAACTTATGGAACCTGTCACGTGCAACTGTTGTGCTTTCTCAATTGCATTGTAAATTTTATCTCCGTGGTCTATACTGTCACCTAGTAGGCCTACACTAAGTAACTATTAATAGTAGGCTACTTTGCAGATCCGTTCAGCCCATTGTGCAACTACATTCTCTAAATATTACATGTGACGGTGACATAGTAACCCCAACATATCACTTCGGTACGGGTAAAACCGGGTATACCGTACCCGTGATGACCCTATCCGTACCCGACCCGACCCGTGAATTGCGTACCCGACCCGTACACGATCCGCGGGTACGGGTCGGGTCGGGTAACCCGCGGGTACGGGTATACCCGCAGACCCCCTAATGTAATATTACTACTATTTAATAGATAGTATAGTATTATGATGTCGGTATTTATGTCGGCATCTCTGATTTATCGCTTATCCTGCCAGAGATATTGTGTTTTCCAACTTTATTTGGTCGCTAGTCAAAGAAGTCTAATTGAAATTGGCCGGATAAGTTTTCAAGTGAAAATTGGTAATCAGATTGAGAGTCCAGCCTCCTAAATACAGACCTATTTACGCCTGCGGAAAATGGGAAATCGTGGTTTCGATGGTATAGAGACGTAAGGATATCGAATGGCGTCGATCCTAAGCCTCCAAATGACTGGCGTTGAATGCCTGTCCACCTTTTGATATTCAAGGATGCTCTTCTACCATCTGTGAGGAATTGCTGGAGGGTAGAATCTTCGTTTGTGTTGGATATAATAAAGTTCATGTTCGCTCGACATCTTCGACGCAAGAACTACTGTTAACTTCTGTTAACTGTTGAAGGCACTCCTTCAGTTGGGCTGTCCGTGTGTGCGAGAGTACACAAGCGGTGATTCTTTCTAATATATAAACATTGTCCGCTTAATAAGGATGTTTTGTTCATATGGACTTTGAAATCAATAGTTTAGGACAACGAAGGCGACGCTTTTGAGAGACAATTAAAAGGCGTTGCTTCAAGTGTACGGATAATTAACTAACTTAATGTTGCACTAATGGCACTCTGACAGTTCTCGAATTATTAGACTATTCTACAAAGGAATCGCATTTGGTCAAATCTAATAAGTTGTTAATGTTTGGAAGGCACCTCACCCTTCAGGAAACGCCAGATTGCCTTCTTGAACCGTTGTCTGGTAATTCTTCGATTGAAGCAAAAATCGACTGATATGAGAGACCTGAAAACTTCTTCATCTCTCTGGTTTGTTGATGCATTCAATATCCAATGCAGATAGGACTTTTGTAAGATCATGTCCAACATCTCAAGTGGAAGATCGTACAACTGAAAAGCAAACAAATGCTAAATTAACGCTGGAAGATTACATTAGATTTTAGGATTAGTTTATCTAGAATTTTATTAGGTAGACCAAGTTCACATTCTAGCCAAACATAAATTTCAATCGGTTTAGAAGAATCTTGAACCAATACAGTTTACAAGATATAGGCTACCTTTTAGCCAAATCCTCGAAGTATCATATTAAAATTGCGATAGCTTCATATGTCTTATAGCTGCCATTCATACAATTCCAAAAGTTTGCAATCCTTGAACCGAAAAAAGAAGAATCGTGTTTATTATTTATCCAAACTTAAACACCGCAGTATGATTGCAACTCATAGTATGAACGGATGATTACAGGTTGATACAGGAGTCCAAGAGGTTAATTTAAGAGGAAAATCAGAGGAAATGGCCATAGCTCAGCCGTAGTTATATTTTCATTATTTTGTAACCTTAAATAATCTTGGATAATCTTGCATCTAATAGCCGTGTTTCTTATCAAAAGAAGCTCTCATCAAAAAAAGACTTACAGGTAGGGCCAGGTTAAGACATCCGGGGGCCCTAACCCCAAAGCAATAATTCTAGTTAGCAAAGTACGGGTACTTGAAGGCAAAGTTCTAAACCTATATGATAAGCTATGCTTTTTCTAATGAAATATAGCTAAATAATAATACATGTATTGCTCGCGTACCATTAATAAATTATTTTATAGGCAATTTATAATAATCACTTAAAATTATTTTATTAATTTAGATTGCACAACTTGCACTTTATCGACCTCTGTATGTTACTAGTACTGCTGTACTAGGATGTACTGTAATGTAACTGGATGTAACTGTAACGGTCCCCTAATAATAGGTATTCGTCTATTTTCGGGTATGCCCTGATCGTGAGCACGTGTTACCTGTAATGTTTATATCCATTGTAATTGGTTGAATGTATATCAAGTTATCTGGTTCAACCAATGAAATCAATCCAACACATTTCCAGTTTGAATATTAATTAACATGAAAATGTCAAACTAATGAAATATATTTAAATATGGTCTCGTTTTCTAGTCTAGGGTACTCTATTAAGATTGTTTTAATACTTTAATTTAGCCTTACTTAAACCTTTAAGTATCATGGTATTAAGCCTAAAGGGAAACTAAATACCTCCCACGTAGATATTTTTGTAGTTAGGCCTACTTATGTGCAACCCCAACAGTCTTCACTTCATATACGCGGAGTCTTCACTGTCGAACGACGATGACGATGGCCATGGTTTTCGTTGAATTGGTGATTGAGTTTCTTCGGTAGATTGTAGAATTCATGTCGTATAGCATCGTCTTAGAATGAATAAGAATGTGGCGACCGCCGCCCCGCACGCTACCTCTCTCTCTCTCTGCTCACGGGACGGCGTCGGCTCCAGCCCACTATCCGTCTGGAGCCGCCCGAGTCACTGCCTTTTCTACTTCAATGTAAATGGCTGTTCTCCATACTCCATATCTACCCAGGGTGACCGTTCCTATCAGGGGAGGTTTAGGATGGGTCGCTTCTCCAAGAGAGGTAACACTATACAGTTTATCTCGCTCAGACTCTGCCTCTTCCACGGTCGCCGGATGGGCAACGTCAGGAGGATGGCCGTCTCTCAGAACAGGGTTCGTTCTCTTATCAGCAGGAGTCTTTCTCTTCGTGTTTACCGTCTTAGCTACGCGCTTCCTCTTCCCTCTGCCTGATCTGAACTTCGACTTACCATTCTACATCTCGTGACTCTGAAACCATCGCCAATAATAAGGGACACCAAACGTTCTCTAAGTTCCAGACACCAGAAATACTTATGACAAGTCGCTACGCCATTTTCCCCTAGACATACCCGTAACAACTCTCTACGTCCTGTCATCCTAGACAATACTGATGATAAAACTCTGTGTCATCTCGCTCTAGACCATACTGGTGACAACTCTCTACGTCAACTCTTCCTAGACACTTGTCCATGTCCTACCGTCATGTGTCTCTCGGTCCATCTCCGTGTGTGGCCTGCGACCTCACACGTATATTGTCATGCACCACAATTGACGGAGTAAGTTCCCTTACCCGTCTCTGCGTCGGCAAAGAACGACCAACACTGATAAATTCTACTTCAAACGAAAAAGAAACACTCGTATCTGTGTTGGCATAGAACGACCAACACATAGATATATTCTGCTTCGAAAGAAGAAGAAAGACACCGGTAGGATCTCACAGACTGTGAAGGCGAAGATCGACCAACACAGTATAATTCTACTTCAAAAGAAAGAAACACTGGTAAGGTATCTACGGACTCTGATAGTGAAGGTCCTCTCTCTAACCTTCGCTATCTACACACAGAACTTCGTTCCGACCTACGCACTAGGGGGCCCAGCCTCGCACTTCAGTCAGTTCTCAGAGCTGTGTGTTGTGACAAGCAAATATGTATCTACGTGGGTACCCGACTACCCTAACGTACACGTATCGGTCACTTTCTTGGTCTGCGTTAATATACTTTGATCTGGGTCCCCGACTACCCAGGCTTTCACGTATCGGTAACTCTCTTGGTCTGCGTTGATCTACCCACCTGGGGTTTTCGTACTCCTCACCAAGGGCGTTGACTCGCTGTGTCTCGCGAGTAAACCCTTCCCCGGCTTAAGTCTTACACAACCTTTCTTCCCGCTATCCGAATCAATCTGACCCGGGACCTGCCAACAGAGTGGGCCCTTACTCCGCCTCAGGTATCCGTTGATCAGACTCTTCAAATCAGATAGCGAACGTTACGGTTGTGCCCGGGAGCGCACGGACTCACAGGATTCGTTTCTGAATCCTCGGACTCGATTCCGTTGCCGGAATCAGGGGTAAGTGTCACCCCTTTGTTTCACACAGACCTGTGTATTCACTTCCCTGTTAGGGAATTGTACTGTCTCTCACACCTGAACGAACCACGGTCAGATCTGTCGGGTAGTTCCCCGAACAGAGAGATATGCGGCTAGTTCCGCAAGTAGAGATAGAATTCGCGAGGAAATCGCAAGCCTTACAAGTAAAGAATTCGCTAGGAAACCGCGACTAGAGATATTGCGGTTAGTGATATTTACCGCGGGGAAACCGCGGTAATAAGTACAACCGACGTAAAGAACGCAAAGAAAGATTATCCGCAAGAAAACCGCGGAAGTTACTATGAACGACGCTAGATACGCAAAGAAAGATAATCCGCGGGGAAACCGCGGGAGTAAGTACAAAAAGAAAGATATTCCACGGGGAAACCGCGGAATTAACTATGAACGACGTTAGGTACGCGACGAAAGATAATCCGCGGGGAAACCGCGAATTGAGATTTTTTGGTCCACCCCGTAAGTAGAAAAGGTGCGGTAGACCCGCAAGTTGAAAAGAATATGCGGGTAGATCCGCAATTGTTTTACGAACGGTAACTCCGGGAAACTTTCCCCGTATTTATCTGTCACCAACGGGGTCACCTTCCCCGTATTTGATCGAACCGGGCCAGCGGGGAATTTTCGCCGCTTTTACTCACTCACCGTTAACTGATTTCTCGGTCGTTCCCGTACTCTCCGTTCTTTACGCGGAAACCGAACTTTGATTTTTCACTCGCCGTTAACTGATTTTCCCGTCTCTCCCCGATCTCCGCACTTTACGCGAAATCGGGCTTTGATTTTTCACTCGCCGTTAACTGATTTTCCCGTCTCTCCCCGATCTCCGCACTTTACGCGAAATCGGGCTTTGATTTTTCGTTACAGACCTGTCGGTATCTCCGCGTACTTTCCGATCGACACCAACGGGGTGACACCTTCCCCGTATTAGACCTGTGAGCCTTTATCTCACGATCGGTCTTTCCCCGATCAGCTTCCCACGATCAAAGCTCGGGCCGGCTCGCGATGAACAACGAGATGGGCCCTACCCCGTCAGATAAATGCGTCCTTACCAAAGTTATTAGCACCGGGTGTCTAAGAGATAGAGCTCCTAAGTATTAATTTAGGCGATGCCTATCTTTAGCCATCAATTATAGGACGTGGGAAGATGTACTTTTATTTAATTAATATATTAAAACGTTAAAATAGCCAAAATTAAGTGACCGTATAATTTTAATCATTTTTATTCTAACTCGAATCGAGCGTATGTAACACGCCATCAAGCGTATGTGACACGCCACCTAGCGACTCCGAGGCGCGACACCGTTTAACAGAAAATCAATATTATTAAGCTATTTATAGATCATAATAGCATTCATTCTGCCTTGTGGCCTGTCCGCCACAAGAATATGGATGAATTATATGAATCTCTTCGCTTTGATATCCACTTCACTATTGATCCAACCGTCCAGTTCAAGGAAGTTCCGACAAACTTAACCACGTACGTAGATTTGTAACGAAGGTATAACCCTCGTTACGTAAGTAATTACTGTCATTGACGGCGCCATAGAAGTTTGTATTGCGTCAGCCTTGTCGAATTAGCATTAGTCAAACGGGAAACAAGAGAGCAATGAGTGCATTGAAATCGCGGCCTTTGGCCTGGATTGATATATACAGTCGACGTGCGATACGACGGGGAAGAGTAAGACGGACAGATACATAGGCACATACAGCGGCGATATTGACGCAGACGCTTATAAAGGTTGCTATAGTAACGACAGTTAACCGGTCGTGCGGCCTGCGTGTGAGATATACTGAAATAAGCAGGAAAGCATAGAAAGAAAGGATTCGCGCATTGCGCATGCGCGTACCGCGTATCTTAGGTCAGACGACGCGTCTCTTCTGCAGTCTGCACGTGGCGTTTGAGGCAGTGGCAGCTCCGTTGAAAGGCCTGAGCTCTGTGTGAGTTTAGAAATGGCGTTTCTTTAGATTTGCGGTTGAAATTAAGTTTAAAAGGGATTAAATCTTAACTGCAATAATTGTATTCGTTTGACGAGTTATGAAACAAAGGTTATAATCGATTTTTCGGAGGAATTGTTTGATTTCTTCAACGGAAAGTATCGATTGTCACTGGTGGAAAGTAGAGAGTGACATGGGGAATTTCCCCGCGGGGAAACCGCGGTAACCGCGGTAAATCCCGCGGTAATGGGGACAACAATTGCGGTAATACCGCGGTAATGGGGACAAAATTGCGGCAATACCGCGGTAATGGGGAATGAGCCGGCAATAAACCCGGGTGATGTTGAGAACTTGAGAACTGATAAGGAGAGTTTATTAGTTTCTGAAGCCTACTAGTCAGAAATAGTCAGGACTTGGTTAATGCAAACTGTCCATAAGATAATAACAGACTAATGCAGTCAACAATACAAATAGTTTTGTAAGCTAAAAAACTGTTATTTTTAATTTGAATTTGTGTAAACTTTTTGCGGGGAATGTGATGTCGTCCTGCGGGGATGGGGTGGGGATGGGGAGCAAACCTGCGGGGATGGGGTGGGGATGGGGAGCAAACCTGCGGGGATGGGGCGGGGATGGGGACAAACCCTGCGGGATGGGGTGGGGATGGGGACGACTAACTTGGTCCGGGGTGGGGATGGGGACGAGATTGTCTCCCCGTGTCACTCTCTAGTGGAAAGTTTCGATGGATCTGCCTGTGGTTTCTTTTGATATATCATTACGAGTTTAATAATTTGCTTGGAGTATCATTGAAATTATATCTTGGTCTGGAATAACATTGCGAATTCTTCTGGCAAATGTTTCTGTGAATATATCTACACAAGCTATATTCCATTGTGTGGAGTTTCTTGGCAAACTGCTCTGTGAAGTCTTTCTACGAATATTGCTGATGGAATACATATTGAAATTCATGGAAGTTCATTGCAATTAATATCACGGAATATATATCTCATTTCCTGTGGAATATAATTGAAACATAGCAGAGGTAGGTATAGCGAGCAACATAGGTTCGGCCAATGCACAGCCTATTGAAAGACGAGCGACCACAGTCTTCTCGTAATCTCATCAGGCGCTACATAAATCACCACGTCTCACGGCCGGGGTATTAAGGCGCTAAGTAAATTCAATACTTTCCTCCCAGCTACCACTCGCATTGCGTGTTTGTAAGCTAAGGCAAGGTTATCCACATATGTCGCTATATGTTGAATAGGGCCTATAGTAAGCTAAGATATAGGTTGCCTACATTGCTGCATATAACCGGTTAATACTGCTGCGTGCTGAATACTATCGCAAGCTAAGGTAAAGGCTGTCGATATTACGGCGTGTGAACGATCAATATTGCTGTGTGTTGAATACTGCTGTGTGAATGTGTATTGTTGAATAGAATATAGACATATTAAAATGTCACATTCGTCGGTCCATTCATCTGAAATAGAAACGCGCCCTGGTGAGGTGGGTGAGGCCTGCCACACCCCTGCGTCTCGTCTATCAAGGCCTAGCTCGGTTAGTGACCTGGTTCTGGAACGACTTGGTAGTCTGACAGGAATTATGGAGCGCCAGCATGAAGATCATTCAGACCTCATGCAGACTCAGGCAGGTATCGTGAGAAGCCAGACGGACATAAACGATCGATTGGAGTCACTAGCCAATCGCATGGATCGTATAGAAGGCTCTCCATTAAGAAAGTTTGCTGTGGGATCGGAATCGAACCCTGGTTATGGCATGGCCATGGCTGCTTTCTGTCCGACAGCCGCTGACATTGACCATTCGGCCCTTGGTCTACGGGGACCTCCAGATGATGTAAGGTTACATTCGGAACTCCTGGGATATCCTGGTACCGTAAGAAGAAGTGAAAGACTAAGTAACAAGCCTAGGCCCGATTACATGAGCCTAGGTGGTAAAACCCGAACGTTTCCACGCTTTGCGATGGGTTCAAATCCTATGCGAAATGTTGATACTCGCTCTCCTTCACCTGGGGTCGCACAGCAACACGTCCTGCCCGCGTCGGTGGATGAAAGCGCGCTGGGGGTGCGATTTCGCGACGCGGGGACGGCGTAACAGATTTAAACCACTACCGAAATCGACACGACGTTCAACTCCGTTCGATTAAAAGATTCCTTTGGCAGAACCTAATTTCGCAGCACTGTTCATATACTCCTTGAGTATAATAGTTCTTATCGTAAACTTATCGATTACGATTTAAAGAAACCTCTAACGCTCTAATGCCTCCAAATCGCAATTAGAAACATAACACGACCGTTCTTGTCAAGCATCGGACGATGAAGATCTTTAACGGTCCTTTGCACACCGCATCATTCTTCTAATACGCATGCGCTGCCAATGTCTGTTGATCAACCGTGACATCGTTTCAATTTGTGCAATGGCATGGTTTAAGCGTAGCAACGTATCCATGACATGCAGATGATTAATCCCACTAATTAATACAATAAACCCCGGAATTGAGCCAGTTAATCTACGCTGATCAATTGATTAAAGTTTAACACACTGAATGCTATAATTAATCGTTAATGATACAATCTTCTGCTCTACCTATAAAAGCCTATACATATGAATAGATGGGAATGTTTGTTGTAATACTAAGGGAATCGTTACAGTAACTAGTTATTACCAAAAAGGTAAGATCAGTTTATACTGCAAAGTCGAAACTGATAACTTGTTACCAAAATGGAACTGAATAGACTAATTTACAATAGAGTAAAATTCACTTTGTGAAATAGAAACAATTAAGATTATCGAAAAAAGCTTCGTCCTTCATTTCTGCCTTGCAATTTCTTCAGTATAATCATCAAACTGCTTTTGAGCCTTTGACGTATGCCGTTGAGACTTGAGTTTATTGTATTGTATTGTTTTGTATCTAAAGATTTATATAGCGCCTCTCTCAGAATAACTATTCAGAAGCGGTCTCAGCACGAAAAGAAACGTCTTTAAAGAACGATAGACCAAAGAGGAAAAACTAGTCATTAGTTTAGCCCTTAATGAGGGGGAAGGTTATTCCAAGTAGAGGGACCAACCACAGCAAATGCCCGACGTTGAGCCAAGGCAGTCCTAGTCCTAGGAACAAAAAGATCTAGCCAATCAGCAGAGCGCAAGGAACGAGATGAGGTAGCAGATAACGGCTTTCGCATATAGTCAGAAAGATACTTTGGGGCACTGCTCAGTTGCGCCTTTGAGACTAGAAAGAGGATCTTATAGTGAATGCGCCCAGTTATAGGAAGCCAGTGCAAGACATCAAGCATATATATGTAGAGATATGCGAAAAGCGAGGGAGTTGGGCTATGAGCCTAGCTGAAGCATTTAAGACTGATTGAAGGGGAGAAAGACGATGTTTCGGGAGGCCCATAAGAAGTGAGTTGCAGTAGTCAAGTCGAGAACAGATAAACGCATGTACTATGGTGGTAAAGACAGAGGGAGAGACCGATCGTCTGATGGCTCTGAGACGCCTGAGTTGAAAGAAGCAGGAGAAGTGTGTCTGCGACTTCGGTCAGTATTCAGTAAGTAGTAACTAAAACTTTAGGGTACAGCGATAAATTATTTTAAATTATAAAAATTAGGAATCTGCTACAATTTGATTTAATTTCTCCGGATTTTGGGGCCCTCAAGAACTTGTGGGGCCCTAAGCCATGACTTATCTGGCTTTATGCTTTAGTCCGGCCCTGCATACAGGACATAATTAGCTAATTTTAAGGATTATTTTCCAGTATTGTCGAACTAAACCTGAAAGAAGATACGAACGATTGTTTGACAGATCATTCATCAGGTGGACGGATGGCATTTTAAGCAGACGATCAGCTATTTTATTTGTTAGTGATAGCTCTGATTTTGGTCGGGAGCGAATATGAATCTCTGAAAGGCGCTATATAAATGTTCAATTGCAATTGCAATGGCATGCAAAACAGGCCGAATAGCAATTTTCACCAAGAAAGAGTATGTGGTAATTGGACCCCAACAGTATGAACCACTTCCAAGGCTAAATGATTATTAGGGAATAAAGAAACAGACTGAATCTCAGGCAAAGTAGGCCTAATTGGTTGTTGGAGGCTTCGAGTCAGTGGGAAAATAATGGTCATATGTAAGAGATGTAGGATTGGCTTCCAGACGACAACAAAATTAAGTTCAAGATCCTCCTCGTAGGGAGACCTCTGATAGTTGGTTCGGAACTAAAATACACCAGAGAGTCATGTTATCCTGTCTCCAGCCAGTGTGGTCGTAACGTTCATAATCACGTGGGAGACCTGACGGTTCCGCACGGTTCCGTCTGACGATGCCAAGACGCCGTGAAATTTGTCATACTTCTGATTCGTTCTTTCATTTAAATTAAGTATCATTTTCAACATACAACTCAGGAAACATTTTCAAGATCTCTGAAGTCGCACCTGTTCGGAACTATATAGATAGCCACCTTTAACGCTCTTGTTAGTTTATTAAATTGCCATACATGCATACATATATGCATGCATGCATATATACATAATACATACATACATACATACATACATACATATATGAATGTACTATGTATGTATGTATGTATGTTTGTATGTTTGTATGTTTGTATGTATGTAGCCTATGTATGAGCACTTGTTATAGCGCCCTTCAAGATTTCTACTCAGAGGCTCTCCCGACTACAGCGCGGACACTGAATCGGAGTTTCACGCCGAAGAGCATGAGCAATTGCGAGTGAAGGACTTGCCAAGGATCCCTACGAGGAGGCTTGAGGTGGATTCGAACCCGCAACCCTCTGGCTGCAAGGCACCGAACAAAACCCCTACACCAACGCGCCCCACATACATACACTCATTCACGTATCAGGTTATAAACGTTGACTAATTTACCGTATTGATATTTGAGCCATCACTGATAGCTTTACAAAACTTCACTTCAATTTCAAATATTTTAATACGTAGTTTAAGTTTATTGTAATTGTATCACAGACTCCTACAGATCGACTCTGATAACGTACACAGCGCTGTTATCCTTATGAACAATGAATCAATGTCACTTTCAGTGAGGTCACCAAAGTGTTCATGATGTTGCTAAACTTGTTGCTATGTAATTTAGTTTCTTTTAATGAGAATATAATCTTTTAAATGTGTTAAATGATTACTTATTAACCCTCGGGCTACCAAGGGTGGGGGTGGTTGCCACCCCCCTACGTTTTTATGCATAAAATTTGTTTTCATATGGAATATAATTTTTGCAATTTAGATAACTGTAGCAGATTCATTGGCGCACATTTTGAGGTTAACTTCATGGTGGTAGCCCACGCCATTCAAAAGTTATACCCGATATACCCGAGGCACCAGGGGGTGGATACCCCCCTTAGTTTTTGTCTGTAGCGTATTCAGTTTTCTTTCCAGAAGAGAAACAAATACACCATTCTTTAGAGGGAATGTAGGGCTTCATTTGCATACTTAGATGTTTGTCTTTTGAAAACCGGAAGTGATCAAAATAAATAATAATACCCGTAATATGCGTGAAAAATGGCTGAATGGAAGGACTCCCCTTAGTTGTTTGTCTGTAGCGTATTCAGTTTTCTTCCCAGAAGAGAAACAAATATACCATTCTTTAGAGGGAATGTAGGGCTTCATTTGCATACTTATATGTTTGTCTTTTGAAAACCGGAAGTGATCAAAATAAATAATAATACGCGTACTCTGTGTGAAAATGGCTGAATTCAGCATTGTACAATGTATGCATGCATACATGTACATGTATATATGTATGGATGCATATTTATACGTATATAAACATGTATAGGTTTGTATTTGTGTATCTTGGATACACAGATCAGTTTCAAAACACACATAATCGTATATTTGTTTATCCAAAAGGTACAAAATGTACGCAATAATATAAAATATCGCTAATTATCGGTTCCTTTGGTAAAAATGATGTAATTTCGAGGTGCATTCACATAATGTACAACTAAAATTTAATATACCATTGTGTACAGAATTGAATGCTGAATCCATTGGTGTATTACAAGATATGATAAGAGAAACCAAACCCGAAATCCAGGGGGGTGGTAATCACCCCCCCTTGGTAGTCCGTGTCACAAAAAAAGCTTGGTAGCCCTAGGGTTAAATCTTACCCTTGTACTAGACGGAGCTTTATCCCGTTCATCTGTTGCATCTAAAATAAATAAAATCACTGGTAGTAGTTACATAGTAGAAAATATAAAGTTCCACTCCTTTCGACGGTTGGCTTCTTACTTCCGGTTCCTGTATCCATCCGTCCCTTAGCAGTATGTGACCAATCCACTTCCTCTGTCTCCTTCTTATTGTTGCTTTCCAACGACGACACTTACCACTAGAAGTACCGAGAAATCGAACTTCCTAGAAGCACAGAAGGGGTCATTTTGACCCCATATATTTTATAATGCAAAGTCAATTGCAAATTCAATTAAATTGACAAAATATTTCATTAACATAAATCACATAAGCATTAACAAGTGTAACAAGTAAGTTGGAATGGGAAAATAGGAGATCCTCTCCTCTCACCATATCTCCTTTCTTCTCACCAGATCTCCTCTCACCAGATCTTCTATCCTCTCATCAGATTTCATATCCTCTCACCAGATCTCTTATCTTCTCTTACTCTGCTCTCACTAAATCTACTATCTTCTCACCATATCCTACCATATCTTCTCTCCAAATCTCTTCTCCTCTCACCTCATCTCTCCTCTCACCAGATCTTCTGTTCTCTCGCCAGATCTTTTATCTTCTCACCAGATCTTCCTTCCTTCCACCAGTTATCGTATCTTATCACCAGATCTCCTATCTTCTCACCAGATCTCCTCTCCAGTGACCAGATCTTCTTTCCTCTCACCAGATCTCCTCTCCTCTCATCAGATCTCCTATCCTCTCACCAGTTCTCGTATCTTATAACCAGATCTCCTATCCTCTCACCAGATCTCCTCTCATTTCACCAGATCTTCTATTCTCTTACCACATCTCCTGTCCTCTCACCAGACCTCTCCTCTCGCCAGATCTCCTCTTCTCTCCCCAGATCTCCTATCCTCTCACCAGTTCTCCTATCTTATAGCCAGATCTGATATCCTCTCGCCAGATCTCTCTCCTCTCACTAGATCTCCTCTCCTCTCACTAGATCTTCTCTTCTTTCACCAGATCCTATCCTCTCAACAGATCTCACCTCCTCTCACCAGATCTCTCCTCTCACCAGATCTCCTCTCCTCTCGCCCGATCTCCTCTCCTCTCGCCCGATCTCCTCTTCTCTCACCACATCTCCTATCCTCTCACCTGATCTCCTCTCACCAGATCTCCTCTCCTCTCATCAGATCTCCTATCGTCTCACATTTGATTACGTAATTAGCTGTGATCTATAATATTATTGCATAGCCTAGATAAGACATGCGTAGCCTGACATGCAAGTACTAATACAGGGTTCAGATTGACCACTCGGTGCTAATAGGTATAACAGCAAAACTCTGAAATTGTGAATCCCCCCCCCCCGTTCAAATTTTGGCAGAGGGTATACCCTATGAAGTTAGGAGAAGTCATGAAATTACAGGACCCAGGCTATATCTGGGGCCGAGGTGCGATCCGCTGAAAACAAAAAGGGGTAAGATTGACCCCTTCGGTGCTTCTAGTGTTAATTGATCTCGACTGACTGTTCAAAGAATTTCTCTATAATTATATAGGAATGCAATATTGCTACTATCCTGTCTTCAGCCATGCTGCTATTGGCTATGCTGCTTATGCCATGTCTTCAGATTATTCATCACAAGACAATTTTTTTTCGATAAACCTAATACATTTGTGATAAGTGTTCCGAGTCAGCATATCTGATTTAGCTCTTCATCCTGCGAGAGATTTTGTGTTTTCTAACTTTATTCGGTCGCGAGTCAATGAAGTTTCATTTGAAATTGGCCGTTTCAGTTTTCAATAGAAAATAGGTAATCAGACTGAGAGTCCAGCCTCCGAACTACAGACCTATTTTCGCCTGCTGTGACTGGGAAATCGTGTGTGCGAGTTTTCACTAGCGGCGATTCTTCTGTTTATGAACACTGTCCGCTCAGTAAGGATGTTTTTTCTGACAGTGATATCATTATTTTAGGCCAATGAGGCATTTGAAAGCGCAGTTTCAAGTGTATGGATTATTAACTAACCAACTCTTGCACTAATGGCACTCTGAAATAATGTTTGGAAGGCATCTCACCCTTCAAGTAACGCCAGATTGCCTTTTTGAACCGTTGTCTGGTAATTCTTCGATTGAAGCAAACGTCGACTGATATGAGAGACCTGATAACTTCTTCATCTCTATGCTTTGCTGATGCATTCAATATCCAATGCAGATAGGACTTCTGTAAGATCATGTCGAACATCTCGAGTGGAAGATCGTACAACTGAAAAGTAAACAAATGCAAAATTTACACAGGAAGAGGATTTTAGAAATAAGCGATAGCTTATGTCTGAGAGCTACCATTCGTACAATTCCAAAAGTTTGCAACCCTTGTGCCGAATAACTTTTTTGACAATTAGTCGAGTTTATCATTAATTCAAACTTACACACCGCAATATTATTACAACTCATTGTATGAATGGATGATTACAAGTAATTCATTTCTCTTGTAATAAGTTATTCATTTTTCTAACTCCGCCACTGTTTGCTTTCTGACAGTGCCAGTTCCAAGCCTGGATAAAGGAGGAAGGCGACGCTAATTGTCTTCGTTATCACACAGTGGTCGTTAAACAGTAAACAAGCAAGCATTCATTTTTCTGACCAATGAATTAGCTAATTGCACAGAACTGGTTTTAGGTTACAATCATGAAACAGCAAGTACAGTGCAAAAGTAGTCAAGAAAATAGCCACATTTAGCGCACTAAGTCTTGTTAAGTTCCTAAATTGCCATACATGCATACATACTAGAGGTCTGCGGGTAGAGCATTTTTGCTACCCGACCCGTACCCTGTAACACAAAACCTTTACCCGTACTCGTACCCGACCTGTACTCAAAATTACTACCCGACCCTACCCGTACTCGCGGGTATACCCGTATCCCGTACATTACCCGTCACGTCATTATAGCGCCTTCCCATAGTCCCTGCCCCTACCAGGCAAATTGGCTTACAACTCAGCAAGTAGTAATAATAATAAATAAGATGACAGCTACACATAAAAGACATGATGATGATGATGATGATGATGATGATAGTAGTAGTAGTAGTAGTAGTAGTAGTAGTAGTAGTAGTAGTAGTAGTAGTAGTAGTAGTAGTAGTAGTAGTAGTAGTAGTAGTAGTAGTAGTAGTAGTAGTAGTAGTAGTAGTAGTAGTAGTAGTAGTAGTAGTAGCAGTAGCAGCAGCAGCAGTAGCAGTAGCAGCAGCAACAGTTGCTGTAGTAGTAATAATAGGCAGTCAGCTTATGGAACCTGTCACATGCAACTGTTGTGCTATCTCAATTGCATTGTACATTTTATCTCTGTGGTCTATATACTGTCACCTAGAACACTAAGTAACTGTTAATAGAACGTTGCAGACACGGTCAGGCCCATTGTGCGCCTACATTCTCTATTATATGTAACGGTGACATTGTAACCCTAAAACTTCACGTCGGTACGGGTAAAACCGGGTATACCCGTACCCGTGATGACCCTACCCGTACCCGACCCGACCCGTGAAATGCGTACCCGACCCGTACCCGATCCGCGGGGTACGGGTACAGGTAAACCCGCGGGTACGGGTATACCCGCAGACCTCTAATACATACATAGTTTACATACATACATACATACACACATACACACATACATACATACATTCATAATTACCAAAAGCAAGTACAATGCCCATACTTTTGATCTATTTCGACAAGAACATTGTCAAGATAAACAAATTGCAGACTGGTATTTTTATGTTCAGATATATTCACAAAGCCTTACCACTGAATTTTAAAGATTACTTCATTTTTTCAAAGGATACATAATCGCAACACTAGGACCAAGGAAACTCTCCGCCAAGTCAGATTTCGCACCAATTACAATCATGAAACAGCACGTGCACGTTGTAGGATCGATGCAAAAATGCTCTTGCATCGGCATCCCTTACTGGACAGTCCTACAATGTGGTGAGGGACCTTGGGGTGCTTCTTGACGGTGGGCTTACGATGGCTGATGATGTGTCACATATCTCCAGGATTAATTATTATGAGCTCAGGCAGATCCGAATTATACGGAGAACGCTGTCGCTAAGCGTTGCACTTCTAATACACTCCTTCGTCCTCACACGTCTTGACTACTGTAATGGGTTCTCCTGGGCCTCCCTGAGTTCCGTCTTCATCAACTTCAGCTCGTCCAGAATGCAGCAGCCAGACTGCTGGCTGATCTACCGAGATATTCACACATATCTGACTACATGCGACGTGAGCTCCACTGGCTTCCAGTTGCTGATCGTGTGAAATTCAAAATTGCTACGCTGGTTTGGAAGGCTACGACTGGTACTGCCCCGGACTACATTGATGAACTGTTGTAGAGATTCTGCTATGGCAAATCTAAGTTGAGAGCATGGCTTAAGTAGGATTATTTAGCGCTAGTCAGCTGATCTGCGGTCAACCACTAGAGGGCTAAGTTAAGGCTAGATCTAATGCTTTTTGCTCTATGTCATTGTATTCTTCTGGTTTTTCGCGTCCCTGTTGGCGGACATTTTCTATCGGTTTTACCTTTCATGATAAATCAATTTAAAGTCACAATTAGGTTGAGGTTGGCTGTAAAAACTGTAATGGGTTTGTCCTCGTGTAACCTAGGAATTGGTGACTGCGTTTATTGAAGGAATTTCGCACAGGAAAAGCTGATAAAACGAAGATTGTATAGGCGACCTTTTGCCGCTAATCTGACAGTGACAGTTCAAGGGGTAGCCTGGAGAGGTCTCAACGCTATGGGTTGAATCCGACACCGTGGTTGTTAGGAATCCCATCCCTTCGGATAGCTCTGGTCTATTTGGGGAGGTATCTTAAGTAGTATATAACTTATAGAGGTTTTTAGTTTCATATATCTTAAATTGCTTGTCTGAATTCTGTTAATACGCTCAGAACAGGCTTGAATTTGTTTAATTAATGCAAACAGCAAGACATTGTAATGCAGATAATTCTTTTAATTTAAAACCCTGTAATTCAAATAGCAATGTTAATTTCGACAAATACCTGTCTGTAAAGGAATATCTATTTTATGTTACAACGATAATTTGTAAATGAATAAAGACAAATTATTGGCTACGCCAGATACTTGCCTGATGACTGAGTCTGTAGGCGCCACTGGAGGTAAGGATGAGGTGAGTGGGTCCGTCCCTCAGGATAAGGGGACACAAGGAGTAGATCCCTCCACAGAAGAGGATTCCAATATTTGGTTGCAAGCCCAAGTACTGCATTTGCAATCTCAGAACGCCACTCTCAAAATGGCTCTAGAGGATAGCCTAAAGAAAGGTCGCAAACGGGAGGATGCGAACCCAGGTCGTTCGGACCAAACGACAGTTCCCAATCCTGGAACCGCAGACAGAGAATGTCAGCCTTACCCGCCCTCTGGGGAGGAAGAAATCGGCCCTGGTAAAAATATGAGAACAGAACAAATAAGGTACCAATATGAATACGAGTCTCCAGACGGGTTGGTCACCCGTCTGCCAGATCAGTTCACCCCATCCAATCGGCTACGGCATGCAAACCTTCTTCATAGCCCGTTAAATTACCCAGACCGGCCTGCAGGAGAGATCCGTTCCGCCCTTGCTCTCTTGGAATTGGCAGAAACTGGTTAGGGGGTAACGCGACCTGTAGTCCCTCGCGAGGGGGGTAGCGAACAATTTGGCACCAGTAAGTGGGGCTGGGAACAATATGGTTCCACAATTGGAGCAAAAGGAGTTGATGCTAGCCATGGGAGAAGGGAACAATCTGGAGGACGTCAAGGGATCATGTTCCAGGATGGTGAAGAAGAAGAAGAAGAAGTTGTTAGGAGGATGGATCAGCAGAACACAATTGGTAAGTATGGTGAAGAGAAAATAATGCAAGAATTTGACCCTAATGACTGGAGGATGTTTTCTGGTCATGGTGAAGTAAGGTCCAACCGTAGGATAGAAAAACACTCCCGACAGACGACATGGACTCAGACGGCTAATTTTTCCCCTGGTAAACTGCATAAATTTAATTATTGTCTGTGCCTGTGTGTTCAGTTCCTGTTTCAGGTGGAACAACATTTCCCTATGCCACAGGGAAGGGGCTAATGATGGCCGAGGGAACTAGTTATGTAGATAAAATGTCCCAGGGTAGTAGAATAGAGGATAGAGTAGAGATGCCTTTCCCCGAGGACGGCGCAACTCGAGGACCAGCTCAACGAGATCAACCGGGATCCTATGGATTGTCGGAGGCAACCGCTGACGTTCGATGTACAACTCCATGGGTCCCAGATTTAAATGAGATAAGGATGCCTGGGAAGGGAATAGATAGGGTGACCGATATTCCTCGGGTGGTAGACCAAAACATACCTGTTAAGGGTGTACAGAACAATGGGACTCCTGTGGTTTCCCCTTGGGAATTCCAACCACTGGGCATAACTAGAACTCGGGCTGAGGAAGGGTTACCAATATTAAACCAGAGAAGAAATGATCCTGTAGCTATGGCTTTTGATAATACCCCGGGAACAAATCTGCAAACTCTCAGACCGCCAATTAACCTCAGTTACCCTATGGAAAATGCAAGCATGGAGAAAATGGGTAGTGAAACTCATGCTAAAATGATGCAACTCGAAAAAATGGCTTCTGCTTGGTCTTCTGGTCATGATGCTTCGTTGGGAACCACTAAGAGTCTACCAGTTAGAGCAATGCTACCTGACACACTGGAAATACCAACTTATCAGGCAGAAAAAGAAATCCTGACTGCCATAGGGGTGGTTGAACAAAAAAGATACCGCAGTTGCTGAGCTGAAGAACATTTTCAGTCCATTAGCTGAGATGTGTCGGCAATTAACTGAACTCTGTGCAAAAAATGAGACTGCCATGAAACTGTTGAACAGTAGCGGTGCGATTGACTCTAACAGTTCGGTTCCCAAAGAAAAGCCAACCTCTAATACGAAGGTTAAAAGCAGTAATGTGACAGAAGAATCTGACATTAAAGTAGGAACTGCTGCGGGTAAGCATGAAGTGACTGAAGGGACAGGGTTGAGTCTGCTAGAGCCGTCGCCGTCCAAGTCAACCGCAAATGGGGGAGGGAAAGCTGACCTTCTGAGCGAAACGTCTGCGAAACGGACTGTGAGAGCGAAACATTGGTTGAAACTAGAGAAATATGATGGACAGACTCAAGTAGAGGCGTTCCTGGCAAAATTGGAAATTTGTGCAAAACACAATGATTGGGATGACGATGAGCGACTTAGCCAGCTCATGTGTTCCATGGTGGGGAATGCAGCTCAAGTACTCTGGGAGTTTAATGCCTCGGGATTGTCGTCCTGGAGTGACTTGGTAAAAAGGTTACGCACCAGATATGGCAGCTTGGACCAAACCACTCTGTATCGCACACAGCTACGTACCCGCCGACAGAGAGAGGGAGAAAGTCTGCAGGCACTGTCACAAGACATACGGAGACTGATGGTTCTAGCTTACGCTGAAATGAGTGAGATGGTTGCCATCGATGTGTTCCTTGATGCTTTGATAGACACTGACCTAGCTATACGGGTGCGGGACCGTGTCCTAATTTGTAAAGCGCTACTCTAAAGCTGCTAAGTGCAGGGCACCAGTTTAGCGACGAGGGATGAGGGCATCAGACTGAGAGTGGTGACTTAATTATAGACTTGGCCGAAAGTCAGTCACTCTTGTCATTATAGAAAATTGCATGCCATTATTGCATGAAGTCCGGACATTTAACACAGCCTTGGCGATCTCGTTTTAATTGAACGGTTTTCACCAGGATGTCATTGGTTTTAAAACTTTAGCTATAATTAAATGGTTGGGGATTACCAAGAGGTCTTAATGTGATATATCATATGACATGTAGTTTTGACCAAAAGCAGAGTTGCTAACTTTAAACTTTGTCTATTATCATACGTTCCCAGCAGGGTCGGTGTGGAGTAGACATACGAAGAGCAATTTAAAGAATTTTGTCTACTATGTCTGGAAATTCAAGGTACCGTAGGATAGTAATTTTGTAAATATTATAAGTCTTCTATACATCTCATTGTGTGGTGGAGGAAGCGCATGAGAGTTCCTTTTCTTTGATTTCTGAAGAATTTGTATGTAATTCCCGGGGCTGGGGAGTTGACCTTTGGCCTTTGGGCTGAGACTTTTAAGCCTCCATTCTGGAAAATCCAATCCGGCTACGATGAAGTGCCTAATATAGAAAGAGCATCGGCCAAAGGAAAAGTGTCGTCTACTGACGCCATTTGTTCAATTGCTGAGCTTATGATACATTATATATGCAGATTTCATGCACTGAGCCTTTTTCATTGCCGTTTCTCACTTCAACTTGCTCAGAATAAACTTATCTGTTAACGAATGTACTTCACCAGGTCGGCCAATTTACTTTTTGTCGAGTTGTGAATTGTTTCGAAATGGTTTGACCCGACCCGTTCGACCTCGTACCTGTGTCAGCTTGTATGAGGGTTAGAAACGTGTTCTTGGTGTCATTATTCAGCTTTTTTGATGAACTATTTGGGTAGATTATTCACGACTGTTTAAAAGTTTAACATTGAGACCATATTCCACAATTGAGCACTTTAATCTTGACCTTGAACCTTTCGCGAATTTCTTTAAATCTGAAGAAATCATACTTTTAGACTGAAGTGTCTTGAACATCATCAGAAGAAATAAAAATGGGACCTGTAGTAGTTTTTTGCTATAATTGTTTTGTCTGTAATTATTTATAAACTTCAATATCCATATCTATAATTATGTACAAATTTCAATATCTATGTCTTCTGAAATTGGATTCACCCCATATGTTCAACTTGTAAAAGAAACCCAGCTCAGGAGCAAGATCCCGAACGTTCACCTTCTATGATGGCTCTTCTTCACCCAGTTCTATCAAGTTGACCAGCAATGCAGTTGCATCTTCAATGTCATCAAATTGAAGGAGAGATACAAACATACAAAGGTACGAGGTCGAGCGGTTCGGGTAAAATTTCAACGACCCGTATCTCGGAAAGTAATTGACCAAAATTATTTTGGGGCGGATTTATACATGTCTTATGTGGCCCAACAAGTGGGTCAAATTTAATGTAAATGCGAGTCGGTCATGTCAGTCAGTTAATCATGTTGGTTGAATTGACGTGGAATCACCCTTTCTTAACCCTCGGGCTACCAAGGGGGGGGTTATTACGACCCCCTAGGTTTTTTGCTTCGAAAACTTGTCCATGTGGAATATAATTTTGATAATTTAGGTAGCTGTAGCAGGATCATTTACACACATTTTGAGGTAAACATCATGGTGATATCTCACGCCATTCAAAAGTTACGGTTTATAAGGTGTGACTCAGTAACTTACAATTTGCAACGCAAGCTGATTCGCAGTTAATCAGAACAGTGACTGCTTCATTGGATTTAACTGACTGTTCATACTATTAGTAGTAAGTATGATATATTTGTTCAAAGTTGTTAATTTGTATAGTTTAGCTGTAAAACTAGGCAGTAAATACAAACTAAGAACTAGCAGAAAAAAAAATCGGATTTCAATCCAAAAAATCCGATTAAAATATAAAATATCGGATTTTTTATTTTGATTAAAAAAATCGTGATTCTTATCATCCCTGATTTTTTGCTAGATTTCAATTTTTTCTCACTTTAAAATGACCTTGAATGATCCAGAATTTAGTGTCAGTATTTTAGCTCTCTTCCAGAAAAACAGAAAAAAAACATAGTTCATGCTAATCGGATCATTCGTTTTTTTTTCTAATAAAAAGTGTAAATTGAGAATGGTCCCAAGTTCCAAGTCCCGAGGCTGAGCGCCTACAGCCCAGCAATTTAAGGGGTCTATGATTAAAACATATTATACCATATTTCCATACCTTATCCAACTTCTACTCCTGCTATAAATATTTTGATCTCTCATCGAACTTCTAGTTTTACTGCAATAATTTAGCATCAATACCATGGTTTCATTGCTCATCCAACTTCTACTTCTGTAATAAATATGCTCATCCAACTTCTACTGCAATAATTCTGCTCATTAGCACCTTGTTTAATCGCTCATCCAACGTCTGGTTTTATATATATATATATATATATATATATATATATATATATATATATATATATATATTATATATATATATAACCATGAGCCCCATGAACTGCTAAACGTTTTGGGATTTGGGTTGGCCCTATATGCGCCCTGGACTCCGGTAAACGTTCGCTCTACAAAGTCTGTTCTGGCCTTCAGATCTCAACGATAAACAACTTTTCCTAGCCTATCGTTCTTGACTTTGACTGGATGAGTCTGCTTAGTATGCATGTGCTTTTGTCAGATGCAAATAAAGACTCCTTATAGTAGCGGTCGTAGAGTCAACTGACGCTCTGACCATGATAATATTTGCGTTAGAGATAATTATGTTTACTGCATGTTAGATTAGATATTGCAGCGTCTTTCAGGACTCGTAAAAAGACAGACTCTCACGGTTCCTCAGGCTTTTTGTATCTCTGACATCTGCATCATTGCCACTCGAATTTCTATGAGCTGTTCATCTGCAGTTTTGCTATATTCGTCTCTGCTAGGGAGTGCCATCTTTGGCACAAAATAAATGAGACGAAAGATTAGTAACCCTGTTCAGCTGCATTTCAATAGCGCCATGTATCAATTTTAAGCTGCTAAAGTAATTTCTTTTTTAAATTTCAGTATGGAAAGTGTTTCTGCATTTATCGTTGGTACCAGCCATGTGCATCCTAAGCTGTATAGCGACGTGTTTCATTCTATGCAATTTCACAATATGAATCAAAACCAGGTGCCTTATCATGAGTTCGTATGTGGCAGTTCGATAGAGTTTTACGTTGAGCCTATAAATTCATGCATCGACGACATTGATACTATGATGTGCAACGCTAATGAGCTGGCCTTCACAGAAGACGTTCCTGTTCTACCAGATGACGTCAGTGGTTTTCTCGACACGATAAACTGTTCACAGATCTTGCCTTATCCTGATTATCCAGGATTTGTGAAGCTTCGAAGTTTAGGGGAAATGAGATATAATTGGAATTGCAAAAAGTTTGAATTTCAGCAGGCTTCCTGCCCACGTCAGTTCATACGTATTGCTATAATTCCATATGCTATTTTATCTGGGCACATTGCAGAACAAGAACGCCACTGTACTGGTCCAGCGTTTAAATTAATAAGGTGGAAAACTTGCCCCTCAGATGCTGTTTTTAGCGTATGGTGCCCACAGTGGCCCAAAGAAGCCAAACAATGGCCATTTCGTGAAAGAAGGCATGGGTGGCCGACGCCTGTCAACATTCGCAAGATAGTACAAAGAGGTTGTCATGTTGTAAATGCAAAACATCCTGCTTGCAGAAATGATGTACTACAGTACAGGTTGTCGTTTTCAGGTGCTGAGGTTTGTGTACTTCAGAGCTGGACTCCAGTTCAACAGATTGTCTACCATATGCTCAGATTCTTTGCCAAAAGAGAACTAATCAAGAAAGATTGTCCAAAGGAAGAAGAGGTTCTCTCTACATACCATTTTAAAACACTGATGCTGTGGTCTTGTGAAGAGATGCCCCAAGACTGGTGGAATTCCTCTGTCTGTTATTGAGATATGCTGTTATATATTGCGGAGGCTTTCAGAATGGTTAGAGATGAGATATTGCCCGAACTATTTTATTCCTCAGGCAAACTTGTTTCATGAACGCATGAACAAGAAAGTAGTTAATGAGACTACTAGGCGTTTGAATGAATTCTGCCATTCTGACATTCTTACTGGTTGGTTTGCGGATAAGTATATACTGCCAATCTTAAGGAAAGTTTCCATTATCACTTATATCAGAGATCCAGTGACAGATTTCGGCCAAGGCATGCTGCGTTTGTGTGAGATCATGGATAGGTCGAAACTAAGATTCTTTGATTGCAAGTTTACAGTCGGTTTCTCTCTTTCTGTATATCACACCGTCAAACACGTCATTCAGCAGCGGAGTTATGCATACCCTCAGTACATACGTGAGTTTCATGGTACATTGAAAATAATAGAGAAAACAATTAATCGGGGTTTATTTTTATCAATAGTAGAGTTCTCGACAAGTTTTCCACAATTTGTAAAAGCACTGTTCAGTTTGCATGCCGCAAATGCATTGTGCTGGCAGCAAATAACATGCGATAGCAACATTATCACTGAATTTGTCAGAGAAGTTTCATGGCAATCGAAAGTCTTGAAGTCTAGACATCACAACTTTCCAAAACCAAATACAGCAAGTCTAGACAGAAGTTTCGTCCTTTTCCTGACATCACAAGGTCTAATGGAAAACTTGACTGGAACAATTAGTCCTCTAGAATTTAAACTCGTGTCCCAAATGTCAAAAGTTCTTCTTAGAAAAGCTTTAGAATGTGAGGATTCTAAATCTAAAACTATCGCCAATGCAACTTTGGTCTACATGGCAGCTCTTCATTTTGCCGAATCAGAATATCAAACTGCCATAGACCTCTGCTCGACGCTGATCTTAAATGAAACAACTGAGGAAGAGGAGAAAGAAACGTTGAATGCCGGCTGTTTGCTCTACATTGAAGACATTGCCAGAATCATTGGATTTTATCTTCTTTTCAGGCAGATTAAGTTTGATTTCCATTACAATAGGAGATTACATCTTCTTGATTTGCGTATTACACCAGAAGTATTTGCTCTCTATTTAAACAAATTATCGAAAGTAAAATTGTCTCAACATTTTCGACCTTTTTACGATATGCGGATCCAGACATTTCCGTTGGATGAGATTCTTATGAATATAACAAATTGGAGATCTTCTGGAATATCAAAGAGGGCGGACAGAGTTTTACGTGTGTATCAAATAACCAATCCTATTAATAAATCGGAGGTTCTCAATAAAAGTTCGTTGCTAAATGAAGACGACGTCATTCAATTGTTTATGGAATATTCCTTGGAGAATATGACATCATTCTACAATGCCATATGCAAAGATTTTGGCATTCGCTGCAACACAGCCGACTGTTACCGTGCTGCATATCTTTACAATTGTCTTAACTATCCTGAAGTTTTGCATTTGTGTGAACGAATTCTCGAGGAGCCAGATCTACGGAGTGATTTGAAAGAACTTGTATTTGCAAATGTAATTGTGATGACACCTCTTGACACTTATTTCGACAGGGATGTGCAATGTTTGCTTGGGTTTCACACACTGTTTTGCTATCTGTTCGCTCGAAATGAACATTTGTGGAAAACGAAAGTCACAAATGAGTCGGAGTTTCAGAATGATTTTACCAGAGCCATTTACTTAGAGAAGAACTTACCTGCATCACTTATGGTCTCTAGTTACTGCATACAGTGCCATTATTTTCTTGGAAGACATTTCCTGGCAAGGTACTTGAAAACAAGATGCCTGATCGACTGTAATCGTTCAAATCAGAAATAATGCTCGAATTTAATAAACTGAAAAGCAATCTTCCATTTGAGCACATGATGCGTTGCTGTCTTTGGCAAAAACTACGACAACTTTAGAATCATATTAACATAAGAGACGTTTCAGACTAAACAGTTATGTGAATAGCGACACGGTAAACATTTTAAATGGAAAACACCAAACAAGAGATTCCTTGCTTTAAAAATTCGGTGATTGCGGTCGTAATATCTTTCCTCCAGGCTTAACATACCTCAGCGGATATCGGATGGTCCAGAGCTGTTCTGCCTACAAACATTCCAAACTGAAACCAGCCACTGGTATTATGAGACGTTGTAACGCCAGTAATAATAATAATAATAATAATAATAATAATAATAATAATAATAATAATAATAATAATAATAATAATAATAATAATAATAATAATAATAATAATAATAATAATAATAATAATAATAATAATAATAATAATAATAATAATAATAATAATAATAATAATAATAATAATAATAATAATAAAAATAATAATAATAATAATAATAATAATAATAATAATAATAATAATAATTATAACAGGAATCGAATTTAACTGGCTTACGATAATTATTCAGTCGCCTTTCGCTGATCTAAAGCAGTTTCAGTCGAGATTACATCTAAGACTTTAAGTTCGACGCACAGTCACGAAAGGTGTCGCAAAATAATGGATAGGTTACAGCTTAGGTTGTATTGGATAAGTACGGAAGAAATGTTATGTCAATGTAAATGTACAAGTCTTTAATAGCGATCATATACAATACAATACAACTGGATTCGAACCTGCAACGCTACGGCTGCAAGGCACCGAACATACCCTTACACTAATGAATCCCAAATGGCTTCGATCCTGCTCCGCCCTTGTACAATTATACTATTAGTAAGCAATGACAACTCAGATCCATATAAAGGCGTTTAAAACTGTACAATGCCATAAACCCCGCAACTTATCGTACTCTGTCAGTAGTCCCAACACAAAGGAGGAGGGCGACGCTGATGATCTTTGTTTCATACTGTGTCCAAGCTGAAACTGCTACAACAATTCATAGTCTTCAGCACGCTTTTGTATGCATCTGTCGGCATAGCCAATGTCAGAAAAGATTGAATTCATATTTTATGGCTGAGAAGAATCCTACATGTATCATGATCGACAAGATAACAAACTGAAACTACCAGAAGAGGACGGGTCAAGAGACGTTGTTAAACGTCCTTACGAAAATTATATTGAAGTGCATGTCGTGGCGTATGGAGAAGATAGAAGAGACAACTAAGTGCTGTCCTGGAATTCCGGAAGGAGTGGAAAAGAGGAAGACCGCGGAAGAATAAATCAGTTGACGAGATACCTGGAGTTGTCGTTGGAGGAGGCGGAGCAGCTGTCGATGAACAGAGTGGAGAGACGCTTTGCCCGATGTGCAGACCTGCACGGAAAGGACTAAGTATTAAATACTCAGTAAGTCAACTCCAATTAAAAGGTGGTTCAAATTTTCTTCGAAATAGTTTGTCTTCTTAATGTTATTGCCTGCCTTATCCAAAGTACAGCATGAATAACAAGCGTTTGTGATGATAAAAGCAACGTCTCTTACGATCGCTGAACTTTCTCTTGAAACTGAAAAGCACTCCCATTGCCACAAATCATATTCTGCTTCTTCCTCTTCCATTATCTCTCACCACCCTAATTCTAGTTTTTCCATAAACACCATCCACCGTGCCCTGCCGACTGTCTCCTGATTGTCTGAGGCAACCTCGTTTACATAAATAAATTTGGACTTATCTATTATGTGTTGGTCTCCTTGTAAAGTAAGTAAGTATATTCCTTAACCAGCTGCAATACGCATTCCGGTGTACATACATCATATAATATCATTAATACATCATATAATATGCAATCAATAATCAATATGAATAAAGCATTCTAACTATAAAAGTTTTTTCATATTATGGTCAGCTAGTGGAATGCAAACCCGAGGCCTTTTTTCGAAACCAGGGTTTCGGGTTTGACGGCCGTAAAAAACCCGGGTAACCCGGGTTTGGACGGGTTTACAAATTTTACATGATAAATATTATTACTGCACTATTTCTTGAGATACGATCATAAGAACATCGTCGTTGTATGCAGCTACAAGTCCAGAGTTCTCCAACAGTCAAGAATTTACATAAAAACAAAACCTTTGAAAATCGCGATAAAAGTTGTTTCATGTAAGGCTTACACGCAGTGTGTTTTCTATAAATAAGGTTCCGGAACTGAAAAAATTCAGAACAATTATGAAAGACATTGCAAGGGTTGCGACGGGCTAAGCCTGAGCATCTTATTTTAAAACATCCTAAATATCAATAAACACTGAAAACGCTTAAATTAAATTAAAATAACTAAATATTTTTTTATTAAAAATTTAAGTGAATTAAATTATGTTTTTAACAGCTTGAAAAAATTCACGAATCCCCATTCCGGAGCGTTGTGTCTGAAAGAAACATTGCATAGGCCTATAAGAATTGTCAAATGACACCTTATATCGTCTACATCGCAGCATTAGGCCCTGCCAGTGACAGCCCATTTGTTTAAGAAGATAATTAGTTACTCTGCGACCCAATTTGGCAGAATCGGAACCTACCAAAGTAGATGCTGCGTGGGAGCAATCGCCTGTGATTGTGCTTGGACTAACAGGCCTACCATCTGTGGTTTCGTCAGAACGACAACGGTCACCCAGGTCCTTGTGTTTCAGCAGGTTTATCTACTTGGACCCGAGATGAACAGCCAATACATACTTCTTGGTGCACCGCCGGCAATTTTTTAGCTGCGATTTACATAACTGGCAGAGCCGTCTGCCCCTCAGAAATTCAGAATCGCGAACGAAATGTTCCTAAACACCACTCTTTACATTTACTGATTTTGACATTATTTGGATGTGTGTCTTAGGCTAAATCACTAAATTTAAATTTAAACAGATTACCGCAATTATTTACGAATTCGAAGCTACGACGCCGACGTGTCAAAAACTCAACATTAGTCACTGGTCGTGTGAAATGTGAAGTCACACGCATACGAAGTCACCAATAAAGTATATGGAATGAGCCGATAAATAAATAGTTAGAAGTTGTATTATTATACGTAAACCCGTTATCAACCACTATTATCGTTATATTTTCATTACTCTGCATTTGTGAGTTTCACAGCGTGAACGACAGTGAAAGCGACGATTTTCAAACCCGGGTTTTAATCGCGTTCAAACCCGGGTTTCGGGTAATCAAAATCCGGGAAACCCGGGTACCATAAACCCGGGTTTGCATTCCTTATGGTCAGCTAGTGGTAAAACACGGTCATGTGACCGGGGTCGAAGGGAATAGGCCAACTGCTTTTTGGAGGGAGAAACCCATGGAGAACATGGCCCGAGTTCCCAGGATCGCCGAAAACAGGCAGGTGTCGGCTTCAACTTAAGGCATAGTTGTTCAAAGGTTGGGCTATCACTTGGGAGGTATAGGCTACTATCGCTGCCGGATCGATCTGTTCATCACAGACTGGAGCATTCCCTTCTCCCTTTGACTGGCAAAGCCCCACTATGCCGGAGCAGCATACAACAAGCGTGCCACCGTTGTCGCCCTCACCACATCGTAAAGCCCAAGGCCAGATAGACCATGGGCAGTAAGTCTGCGCAAGGCGTGCATGGATTGCTTAGCCCTGCAGCATAATTGGGCAATGTGCATCTCAAAACTTAGATCTTGTATCTCTGTTTGACATTGTAGCTTTATTTGTAGAAACCTTTAAATAATTTCAAGTCTTTGCTAATCTATATTTACTACGGTAGGCCTACGTTTCTCTACTTGTAGCTCCGTAGATTTCCATATCTATATTTCTACGCACCTATAAGTAGTATGA
>JACEVL010000315.1:321133-343226 GCA_020284085.1 Aporrectodea caliginosa
GCTTGATATGGATACGCAGTGTAACGTTGCCCTATCAGTTGCAGCCTGCCCTCTAACTTAGCTGTGGGGTTGGGTTACCGTGTTGCGTATTGAGCACCTCAGCCTTTCTTTTCCTCTGTTTCGGAAACGCCTGAAGACTATCTTATTTTTTAGAGACAGCACTGACCTGGGTCGGGATCGCCTCTGAATCTTTTAATGGCTCTATACAGATGTTCAATAACAATTACAATTACAACGTAGTTGTGGGGGAGGGGCTACCATGATGTTATAGAACTACAGGTGAAAAAGAATCATACTTGGATCTGGCTCCAAAATTGGACGGATAGCGATCTCACACAAGAAGTTCTTTGTGATCAGGCCAATAGGTTTCTGCTGTAGCCTCAAGACGCAAGGTGGCAGAAGTTTTTCTTGATGATTTTTTGTTTCACCCAGAAGTTCTTTCGTCTCGAGAGTTCCAGGCACGGTTCCAGGAATGCGTGACAGCCATCGTTCCTTGAGCGTTACTAAGGTCTTCTTGTTCTAAAACAAACTTAGTCATTATTTTGGTATTCTCAATGGTGAAAGTCTAAAGTCGGTCTAGTCTTTGCGCAATGGTTTCTAGGTTGGTTTCGTGGCTCTGGAGGAAGTCATCCTGTCGATCAGTTACTACCTCTAAACTTCTCTTAGATCGTTATGACTGCCCGACATAACTTCTAGTCTTTGTCTAACCTCTGATTGACTCTGGTAAATAGTCCCGAGGCGTTCTAAGAGCAGAAGACGGTCTACCAAGCTGGGAATTGGGCCAAGGTATTTCAGTAGTAGTCTGGGGGAGACGACTACACCCTGGCATTTTATACCTGAGGAAGGCACCATGAAGCCCAACGCGGCTTTCTGGCGCAGTAGACGTAAGTTACCCCGTTATCTCTTATTTAAGGTAGGCCTTACAACCCAAAAGGTGGCCTCCAACAGGATTTCCTAACGCCATACTACAGTTTGGGGGTCAGAGCAGAAGCCTCCCACGCGATGCCATATAGACTATAGAGGCGTAGGCTAGGGCCTATAATTGTCTGTCTCGTTCTGTAAGTCTTTTGCGGGAAACTAGATTGAGACCTTTCCAAACCTTATACTACAGGATTTCCTCACTACATGCTACAGGCAGGGTGTGCTTGTGTCCCCGTCACGTTTTTAATGTAACATTGTTTATTTATTTACTCTATTATTATTTGTTTAATTGTATCCTTGTCTGATATCTCTTACGTTGTCTCCATCCTTTCAAGGATTCAGCAAATTTAAGTCACTATTTAATGCAATCAGTGGAGAAATAAGTGGCGCAGTACAGGAATGATTAATTTATGAAAGTTATTTGAATTTCTAAGTTATCCAAAATGCCAAATGTTGTCCTTGTACACAGTAATCTCCGACTGACTGATAAACTGACTGATATTACTCCATATGAAGTTCTTATAACATAAGTAAACACTGCAAGTACAATTTTTAATTAAATACACTTTCCACTTACAAAGTTTAGTTTCTAATTATTTATGTCAGCAAGTAGGTGAGAACTAGCGGTTTTAAAACAGGGACCCTATAGGACCGTGAGGCCCATGGGCTCCCTGAGACCAACCCCTTGGGAAGGTCCTATGACCCCAACACATGACCTTTGCAGGATTCCTGGAGATACGCCGTGGTTTGAGGGTCCAACGAGGCTAGTCAGAATCCCAATTTGAAAACAGGGGCCCTATAGGGACCTATTTGGCCCATGGGCTCCCTGAGACCAACCCCTTGGGACGGTCCTATGACCCCAACACATGACCTTTGCAGAATTCATGGAGATACACCGTGGTTTGAGGGTCCAACGAGGCTAGTCAGAATCCCAATTTGAAAACAGGGGCCCTATAGGGACCTATTTGGCCCATGGGCTCCCTGAAACCAACACCTTGGGAAGGTCCTGTGACCCCAACACACGAACTTTGCAGGATTTATGGAGACACACCACAGTTTTGGAGCCCAACCTCTTTTAAGCCTTTTGCTGCTAAATACTCACCATAAGGTCAAAGAATCAAAAGATATTCTTCGGTTTAGAATACAATCCAAAAACACACCCTCTGCTATTCGACAGACCTCTCTTAGAATCCTTAACGAAAATATTCAATATTACAATTTATTCATCAGGTATCATACAGAAACTTTAATCCCTATTTACTCTTTAAAAACTCTATTGTCATCGAACTTGTAATTCTATTTTCTCTTCACTCTTAAAACTTAATTATCGTCGAAAATTGTCAACGCCGTGCGAAACAAGCTTTTCCTTTTGATATCAGCAAACGCGTGTAAACAGCTCACGCAGTAGAATACCGGAAGTTCATTCCAAGATTTTCTCGAAATAGAAAAGTAAGTGTTTTCGTTATGCAACTAGAGCAAAAAGCAGGTCACCCAGTCTATTTCGGTATATTCATGTATTTGGGGGAAGTCAACTTTTGACTAGGGTGGTCCTTAGCAACATGGGAAGAATTTTTTTAAATCTTTTACTGGCTCCCACCCTCTCATCTGATACTCCTTCAGTAGAAACGTATTGCTGCCAAAAATGGTCGTGATTGGTGCACATTTAGGGTATGCTCAATCCACTTCTATGTTGGTGCTATACAAATGTATAACTATGCGAAATTTTCAATGGTTAAAAAAGTCTATCCCAATAAGTACATGGGGCCCAAGGCTAGAGAATATACTAAATACTCAGATGTAAAGTGCATTCTATTCAATTTTTCATATCTTTGTCTTTTCTTTGCTGAAATAGCTTAATAATTGATAATTAGAACCTTTTTGGTAATGAATAACTAGTTATTAACTACGGTACTCCATTGGAATTGCATTGCAACTTGTCAGATATTTTTACCATTACAATGCAACGGGTTGTACATGTAGGTGCGTAGTGCAGGCAGCCAATAAATAGCGAGTCGATGAGACATTTTATCTCAAGTTGATGCAGTCGTACAACAAACAGATTAATGAATATGTTAAAGGAGAGTGATAAACACTCCCCGTCACACACCAGGACGGTGCCACTGAAAAGCAGTGTAAACAGCAGCTGCCCCAGCGCAGTTTAACCAGTAGTTTGCTATACCAGTTTTCTAAGACAGAGACTACAGGATACGAGAAAGTGGACCGATTACCAGTCATTGTTCCAGGATCTGGCATTGAAACAACTCCTGTCTGTACCGAGGCTGTCTTCCGGAACCGGTCAGGCAAACGGCATATGCAGTGACATATGCAATGATAAGGATTGCATCGAAGGACACAACTTCCAACAACAGAGGACGAAAGACATGAGCTTGCTTTTTGGTAGAGAAGCTGCTGGAGAGAAAAATGCTCTACTTGGCATGCAAGCATCATACCCATGAAATTCTTTTTGAGAAAGCCTTCAGCACCACAGTGGCCCAATGTTGTTGTCACAGATTACAAGCCTGGCGTGGAAGTTCAGGTCATTACGGATGCACTTTGTGTTATATCGGCTGAGGTCATGGACTTTCCACCTCTAAGGGGTTTCCTTCATGAAACCGAGTGCCATACCCCGTGCCTGATTCATGGCGAGATCAATATTATATATACGCTTAAGATCTTCCTGTTCAGAGATTCAGCCTTCAAACTGACGAAACGAGAAGCACAAGATCTTAAACATTTTTGCGTCTTTGGTGTCGGGCTGTATGTAAGGCCCTGCATGGTTCATCTCTCTGCTACCCACTGCAGCTCCAACTAGTGACTTGAAACAATTGAAACTACTCACGACATTTGACTCGCCAGCATCCAAGGGTGTTCTGAAGTTGTAAGGGCAGCTTTGGTATCTGAAGAGCTGATAGCTAGAGGCGCGTTTACCAGTAGGCGCACTAGGCGCGCGCCTAGGACCCCCAAATCTCGGAGGGCCCCCAAATGAATGAAAATATATATTTCTTTTATTATAAAAACTGACATTTAAAATTTTTTATTTGGTTTAATATAGGCATAGCCTAATTTTTTGCAGCTTCGCATTCACATAAAAAAAGTATATTACAATCCGCATGTCCAAATGTGGAAACAACTTTGCGTTGGCCTATTTACCTTACGATACCAATAAACAATGCTTCTGGAGAACGGCGATCGTTTTCCTACCTACCGTACTTAAAAGAGTGAAAACTATAATTATAAGAAGTTACATTGATCAAGATAGGCCGCTATAGTTAGTTTAGCTCAGCATCGAATCTGCTGAAACATAGAAGGCAAACTTTGACCAAAGAAATTGATGATTTTGCTAGGCTTAAATGCAGAAAGAAACCTCGAGGCCTATTATAGTGGGGTGAGTAAGCGGTGAATGAAATTTTTTGAATTCTGCATTCGTATGTTTTGCCAATTAAATATTTTCGTCTATTTCTATTTCGCTGTTTTTGACTATTTGTTAAAAAAAGTAACACCGATTCAATTTCAGATCCAATTTTTGAAGCATTTCTTATAATTATTAGGCCTAGGCCTATGTAGTAAGTTTTTATAGCACTGCTGCATCGCATTAGGCACAAACAAACGAGTTACTGTACCCTAATTCTTGCGTTTTTAAAACTAAATTCAAATAATTTCCTTTTTTTTAAATAGCTCATATAACTAGGCCTAACGAATCATAATTACAGTATCAGGAACACCCACAAAAACGGCTTCTAAACTTGTAGTACAGTCATGAGAATGTAGCCAGAAAGCTGCTCTGCAAGCTTAGGGGCCCCTACCTAGCGGGGCCGTAAGACCCTTTCAGGGTCCCCGTGTGACTACTTTTTATTCAGTGCTACTATTCTTCATGGTTGGTAACTGAATAAAATGATTTGATTTGAAGTTCAACTTCGTGGGTTTTTGCACACGATAGGTAAACACCACCAGAGTCTCAGATTATCAGTCTACAAATTTAGAAGGGCCCCAAAATCTTTGCGCCTAGGGCCCCGTTATCTGTAAACGCGCCTCTGCTGATAGCATAAGCCTTCTTTGAGTGATGTAGTCGAGTAATGGTGGAAGGACTCAATCAGGAAGGAAAGGAGGATCTTCCGGATCGTATTTCTCTGGACCAGTCCAAGGTTCCAGAATTAAGATTATATGATTTGTGACTGCGAACTTGCAAACACGCGTAATTTCTTCAAGAATCTTGACCTGCCAGATTCCTTCCTGGAAGTCAACCCGGAGGTCTTGCTGACAAATCCAGACTATCCTCAAGCAGAAGATGGTGTTCGAGCTTCGTGTTGTCGACGATACTGCAGAACGAGAAGTGGCACTGATGCAAGAATACACAGATTTGCTGACAAACGATGAGGGGCAGCTCAATTTACTCTTCTTGTCATCAAGGGACGCCGCAAGCTGTACGATAGCCACAATGCTACTGTCCTCCAGGGTCTCGCTTCTGCTTTGTACCAAACTGCTCGGACTGGACTCGAAGAGCAGAATGGATCTGTACTATGAACTACATGTAGTTGAATGCGCTATTGTGCTTGACCATTTTTCACTACTGCAACGCATTCGAATGATTGATCATATCATATCCGAAGCCTTTGTATTTTTTGTATTTATGCGATTGCAGGAAATAAGCAAAAATTTCAAGTGGATTGAGCATACCCTAAACATTGACCAATATTAAAGAAATTTTATACCAATTAGTTTCTACCAAGGGAGAACCTATTTGGAGGGTGGGACGGTGAAATTTTGATAGTTGAAAAATAAGGACCACCCTACTTTTGACCTTTGCAAAACGGCTTTTATCACTAGCTTTGGAAAGGTTTTGACCCCACATCTTTGCATGCAGCAGAAAATTATAAACAACATAAACTAACTAGAGCATCAGTTTATCTTGTGAATGTTCACAAATGTGAATATCTTACGAAACCTTTTATCTGAAGAACATGCGTCCTGTTCTATGTATAGGCCTACGATTTTCAATCTATGATTGCAATCTCTCTCCACCGAGTACACTTGGCATATTTTTGCCTTGAAGTCATCCATCAATTATTTTAACTCTAGAGGTAGTTGTGTATATGCTGCAGCGTTGGATCTCAGAAAAGCCTTTGATAGTGTGAATCATTATAAATTATTTAAGGAGTTACTTAATTATGATATACCAGTACCCATTGTTGACATTATTTGCAATTGGTATGGTAAGTTTTTTGTTACGGTTAGATGGAATGGTAGTTTTTCCTCTCAGTTTCATGTTGGCAGTGGTGTTAGGCAGGGCAGCACTTTGTCCCCTGCACTATTTAACCTTTTGATGCATGTATTTGTTTGCAATTTGAGGCGTTTGGACATGGGTTGTCATATTAAGAATCACTTCTATGGTTGTTTTTTATATGCTGATGACATTATTTTACTTTCTCCCTCAGTAAATGGTCTCCAGGTCATGCTGAATGTTTGCTGCAGCACCAGCAGTGCCCTTTTGCTTGAGTTTAACTGCTCTAAGTCTTACTGCATACAATTTGGTAAAGGCTGTTCCAAGTCAATTGAATCGATGTCTTTGGGTGATAACTCTATCTCCTGGGTTGATTCCATTAAATATTTGGGTGTACATTTAATGGGTGGACGTAGACATGTAACGTTTGACACTGTTCCTTTGAAGCGGTCGTTCTACCGGGCATGTAATTGTATTGCATCTCATGCTTCCAATTTAGATGAAATTTTACATCTCCACTTACAAGAGACCTACTCCTTGCCCCTTTTGACCTATGCTCTCCCTGCCTTGACTTTGTCAGCAAGACAATCTAATGAATTAAATGTATGCTGGAATTCTGTATATCGTCTTATATTTGGGTTTAATAAATGGGAAAGTGTAAAATGTTTTATTAATGGACTGGGTAGGCTGAATTTCACTTTTCTGACGAAATTACGCCGTTATAAACTGTATTTTCATTTTATATACTCTGAAAATGTTGCCCTGTATAATTTGTTTTGGACATTTCTGTTAGACAATTTCCATAATGATGATTGCCTTGCAATGGTATTTATGAAGAAACATGATGCCATCACACAATTGTATAATAAGTTTGATGATTTGTGTACACAGAGCTGAACTTTTGTAGTCTATAATAATTATTGTTCCGTGGACTATAATTAATGCTCTATGTTTTCTTCTCTTTTTCTCATTTTTGTATCGTTTAGTTGTTGTTCTGCCTTTGTGGCGTAATAAAAGTGTTCATTTCTTAAGAGAGAGAAGAGAAGAGAGAGAGAGAGCGAGAGGGAGAGACAGACAGACAGACAGAGACAGACAGAGAGACAGAGAGAGAGAGAGAGAGAGACAGAGACAGAGACAGAGACCGAGACAGACAGAGCGACAGAGACAGAGACAGAGACATCCTGCGTACTTGTCAGCTTGAAACATTAAACAATATTATTATTATTATTATTATTATTATTATTATTATTATTATTATTATTATTATTATTATTATTATTATTATTATTATTATTATTATTATTATTATTATTATTATGAGACAAATTTATTTCTTTATAAAACCAACAAACATATATACAGACTGATTAAAAATGGCTGTTTCAGTATTTTTATAAACCGTCATTCAGTCCTGGGCTACTGCTGTTGCAGTCCGAGGTGGCCAAAACAGATAGAGCGTTTCCAGTTTGTAGGGCGACTGATAGACGTTGTAGTAAATGACTAGTCTCACGCTGGTCTCCTGTCGCTGCTGAGATCTTGCCTCCTAGTTTTTGAATAAACTGCAGTGATTCTTTATGCCAACTTCCTGCAGTTTCGACTGCAACTGGGACGAAATGATGTGATTGCGCGATAGCAGCATATTTGCTTTCCTTATTACGAGCTGCTTTTTCTGCTGCCGCTCCTGCGTTTTGCGATGTTATATGTTCGTACGATGCAGCGAAAGTATCTGGCACAGTGACATCCCACGCCAAACAACGACCTGTGTACCAAGGTATAATGGTGACTCCGTCGGGCCTTTTGCCGTCAGATCTGGAGAGTCCATTGGGTTCTTTAATGGCGGGTATTTTGGCTCTGGTGAAAGCTCGCCAAATGACGTCATTGAGCATGCCATGTTGATGTTGTCTACCAGCTCCTTTGATGCAATATAATCCATGATGACCGTTGGAATCTACTGTGGCACCACATTTGCAAGTGTGTTTTTCACACAGTGCAGTGCCCAGCCGGTGCCGGATGCAATTCTTAAGACCTCTCCTGACATCCGTAACCCTGCTGTTGTAATGGGAAGTGCATGAAGCCAGTCTCCAGAGTGTGGCGATTGCACGGCCAACACTCTGGCTTTAACAGCAGAATCACTCGCTCTTTCTGACAGGTCTTGAAGTGCGTGTGAGATGAGTGTGCTACCCCATTCTCGTTTATTATTATTATTATTATTATTATTATTATTATTATTATTATTTTTTTTTTTTTTACCCGAGGTATCAAGGATCCCTCAGGTGGCCTAAAATTCCTTCTTGGCTTAGTAGCGGCCATCGAGTCGTCGAGTGATGTTCTGGCCATGATAACATACGCGCGCCAGAGTTATTTTTAGGTTAGATTAGATATTGCAGAGTCTTTCAGCATTCGTTAAAGGATAGACACTTTCATGGCCCTTCAAGTTTTGTATCTCTGCCATTTTAATTTCTATCGGCTGTTCGTCTGAAACTTTGCCATATTCGTATCTGCAAGAGAGTGCAGCTGCGGAACAATTTAAATGAGACGAAAGCTTAGTAACACTTTTCAGTTGTATTTGAATAGCGCCATATATCGATTATGAGCCGGTAATGTAAAAATGGTTGTTCTTTTCAAATTCAGAATGTATGGTGTTTCTGCATTCATCGATGGTACCAGCCTCGTGCATCCTAAGTTGTACAGTGACGTGTTTCATTCTATGCAATTTCACATTATGTCTGAAGACAAAATGCCTAAGCAACACTTTCTATGTGGCAGCTCGATAGAGTTCTACGTTGAACCAATAAATTCGTGCATCGACGACATTGACACTTTGATATGCAACGCTAATGAGCTGGCCTTCACAGAAGACGTTCCTGTTCTACCAAATGATGTCAGTTGTTTTTTCGACACCATAAACTGTTCGCAGATCTTGCCACATCCTCTTTATCCAGGATTTGTGAAGCTTCTAGGTTTGGGGATAATGAGATATAATTGGAATTGCAAGAAGTTTGAATTTCATCAGGCTAGTTGCCCACGTCAGTTAAGACGTATTGCCATAATTTCATATACTAATTCACTTGGGCACATTGCAAAACATGAACGCTACTGTACTGGTCCAGCGTTAAGAGAAATTAGGGGAGACGTTTGCCCCTCAGATGCTGTTTTTTGCGTATGGTGCCCGCAGTGGTCCAACGCAGCCATGCATTGGCCATTTCGTCGAAGAAAGCATGGGTGGCCGACATCTGCCAACATCCGTAAGATAGTACAAAGTGGTTGTCATGTCGTAAATGCAAAACATCCTGCTTGCAGAAATGATGTATTCCAGAACAGGTTGTCATTTTCAGGTGCTGAGGTTTGTCTACTTCAGAGCTGGATTCCAGTTCAGCAGATTGTCTACCATATGCTCAGATTCTTTGCCAAAAGAGAACTGATCAAAAAAGATTGTCCAAAAGAAGATGAGGTTCTCTGTACATACCATTTTAAAACACTGATGATGTGGTCCTGTGAAGAGATGCCCCAAGACTGGTGGAATTCTTTGTCTGTTATTGAGATATGCTCTTATATATTACGGAGGCTTTCAGAATGGCTAGAGATGAGACATTGCCCGAACTATTTTATTCCTCAGGCAAACTTGTTTCATGAACGCATGAACAAGAAAGTAGTTAATGAGACTACTAGGCGCATGAATGAGCTAAGCGATTATGACATTCTCACTGGTTGGTTTGCGGATAAGTACACACTGCCTATTTTGAGTCTCACAGATATCAGTGATCCAATGACAGATTTTGGCCACGGCATGCTGCGTATGTGTGCTAACATGGATGTGAAGAAATTGAACGTCTTTGATTGGAAGTTCACAGTCGGCTTCGTTCTTTCTGTACAGTACACAATCAAGGACGTCATTCGGCAGAACAGTTATGCATTCCATAGGTACATACAGGTGTCTCGTGGTACAATGAAGGTATCAGAGAAAACAGTTAATCGAGGTTTACTTTTATCAACAGCAGAGTTCTCGACAAGTTTTCCACAATTTGTAAAAGCAATATTCAGTTTGCATGCCGCAAACACATTGTTCTGGCAGCAAGTAACATACGATAGCAACATTATCACTGAATTTGTCAGAGAAGTTTCATGGCAATCGAAAGTCTTGAAGTCTAAGCATCATAACTTTCCAAAACCCAATAGAGAAAGTCTAGACAGAAGTTACGTCCTTTTCTTGACATCACAAGGTCTAATGGAAAACTTGACCGGAACAATTAGTTCTTCAGAATTTAAACTCGTGTTCCAAATGTCAAATGTTATTCTTGGAAAAGCATATGAATGCGAGGATTCTAAATTTAAATCTATCGCTCGTGCAACTTTGGTCTACCTGGCTGCTCTTCATTTTAGTGCATCAGAATACGAAACAACTATAGAGCTGTGCTCGAGGCTGAACAGAAATCAAATAACAGAGGAAGAGGAGGACGAAACGTTGAATGCCGGCTGTTTGCTCTACATTGAAGATATTGCCACAATCATTGGATTTTATATTCTTTTCAGGCAGATTAAGCTTGATTTCCATTACAATACTAGATTGCATCTTCTTGATTTGTGTATTACACCAGAAGTATTTGCCCTCTATTTAAGCAAACTATCAAAGAAAAAATTGACTAGATATTTTCGACCTTTTTACGATATGCGGATCCAGAAATTTCCGATGGATGAGATTCTTATGACTATAACAAATTGGAATCTTCTGGAATATCAAAGAGGACGGACAGTGTTATACGTGTGTATCAAATAACCAATTCTATTAATAAAACGGAGGTGCTCAATAAAAGTTCGTTTCTAAATGAAGACGACGTCATTCAATCGCTCATGGAATATTCATTGGAGAATATGACATCATTCCACAATGCCATATGCAACGATTTTGGCATTCGCTGCAACACAGCCGACTGTCACCGTGCTGCATATCTTTACAATTGTCATAAATATTCTGAAGTTTTGCATTTGTGTGAACGAATTCTCGAGTAGTCTGATCTACGGAGTGATTTGAAAGAACTTGCATTTGCAAATGTAATTGTGCTGTCACCTCTTGACTGTTATTTCGACAGGGATGTGCTATGTTTGCTTGGGCTTCGCACACTGTTTTGCTATCTGTTCGCTCGAAATGAACATATGTGTAAAGGCACACATGAATTGGAGTTTCATAAATATTTTACCAGATACATTTACATAGAGTGGGGTTTGCCTTCATCATTGTTATTGCATAGTTGCTGTATATATGGTGCCATTATATCCTTGTATATCCTTGAAAGACATTTCTTGGCGAGGTACTTGAAAACAAGATGCCTGATCGACTGTAATCGTTCAACGTCAGAAATAATGCTGGAATTTAGAAAACTGAAAAGCAATCTTCCATTTGAGCACATGATGCTTTGCACGCTTTGGCAAAAACTACGACATCTTTAGAATCTTATTAATGTAAAAGACGTTGCAGACTAAACAACTTTTGTGTGAATAGCGACAAGACAAATGTAATACGCCAAACACTGACCGTGATTGCTTGCTTTAACAATGCGATTATTGAGATGCTAATATCTATCCTCCATGTTTCAAATTACCTCAGCGGATTTCTGATGATTCTATCCATCATGCGGCCATTACTGAAGCACTCTACTGGCTTGGCAATTACCTAGATAAAAGAACTCATGCTACGAGTTTTGAGGGCTGCGTGACCTCGGTTGCGACCATCAGTGCCAGGGTGGTCCAAGGATCGGTTCTCGGTCCTCTGAATTCATCACCGGATCGGCGGACATTCATCCAGTGCACGACCAGAATCGGCCCCTTAAATACGCAGATGATTCTTACTTACTCATTGATGGCGAAACATTGGAACATCAAAGTCCTTTTCATCAAGGACTGTTTATCATGAGAACAATTATCGTTTTAGCGTTCTTTATTTTCAACGCATTATAACATATCGTTTCACCGTTTCATATATATGACATTTTAATACCAATCTCCATGATAACAGTGATCAATCTAGCTTCTGTTTACGCAAGTATTATTTTCATCGTTTCAATTTCTATTTAAGCTATAATAAATTTCACCAATCCAGCTACTATTTAAGCAAGAATTCTTTTCATCATTCCAACTTCTATTTCAACAATAATTCTTTTAATCAATTCAGCTTTTAAGCAAAATTATTTTCATCAATCCAAATTTTATTTAAGCAACAGTTATTTTTTATCAATTCAGCTTCAATTTAAGCAAAAATTCTTTTCATCAATCCAATAACCCTTTTGATGAACATTGAACAGTCCTTTGATAAAAAAAGACCTTTGATGAACAGTCCGCGTACCAATCCAATTAGCCCAATTAGAACTATACTTACAGTGTTGATCAGTACATTATCCAAAGATGTAATAATTTAGTCTCTGACACCATAACTGTATAATCATGCATTGTTGTTACTTGCTGCGTTTTGACTGCTAGTTATTAATAAACGAAAATACAATACAATACAGTACAATACAATACAATACAATACAGAGACTACAGAGTTGTTTTGCCTACAGACATGTCAAAATGAAACCAGTCGCTGATCTTATGCGGTGCTGAGACGCCAATAACATCAAAATTAATAATAATAATAATAATAATAATAATAGTTTTGCCTGCCGCTACAGCCAATCCTACTTCAGATGTGCTCGCCATTATCATTCGGGTACCTTGACGATCTGACCCTGGGCGGAAGAGCGGAGATGGTGGCAGCCGATGTCGATTTCATCGAGAGAGCCTGCTCTACTATGGGCCTGATGCTAAATCGCTCTAAATGTGAGGTGATTACACGCGACAGTAAAAACATTGACTACGATTCCTTGAGAGATTTCAGACAAATCGAAGTGGAAGAGGCCCAGCTGCTCGGCGCCCCACTTTCATCGGAAAAAGCTCTGCAACAATGTCTGAAAGCCCGAACCAGAGAACTAGAGGAGAGCCTGAGCAAATTAACTCTTATAGCCAGGCAGGATGCCCTTTTGATTCTGAGGAGTTCACTGGGTGCGCCAAAAATGATTCACATCCTCCGATGCCATCCCTGTGACAAACACCCCGAGTTGGAAATCTACGACGTGACACTACGCCAGGGATTGGAAAAGATTCTGAACGTTTCTTTAAACGATCTCCAATGGACGCAGGCGTCACTACCCATCAAAATGGGTGGTCTGGGCATACGGAGAGCGACTTCGCTGGCACTTCCGGCCTTTTTGGCTTCCGCTGCGAGCACTCTCCCTCTCCAGACCCTCATTCTAAACTCTCTCAATCTCACACCGGACACACACTTTGAGGCCATGACGTCCGAGTGGCGATCCAAGACGAATTTCAACGATTCAGAAAACATGCCAACAAACAAGCAAGCTCTATGGGACAAACCACTTTTGGAACAGACACTCAAGACACTGTTGCAAGACACAATAGACCCATACAACACCGCGAGATTGAAAGCTGTCTCGTCACCACACGCCAGCGACTGGCTACATGCCTTACCAATAACAGCATGCGGGTTGAGACTGGACAACGAGGACGTTCGGGTGGCGGTCGGCTTGCGCCTTGGGGCCACAATATGTGAACCACACATATGCGCTTGTGGAGCCCGAATCGACGCCAGAGGCAGCCATGGCCTGTCCTGTTCTCTCGGCTTCGGCCGAATTGCCAGACATAACACAATCAATGACATTATACACCGCTCCCTTTCGAAGGCAGGGATTCCGTCAATAAAGGAACCACCCGGTCTACTACGCACTGACGGCAGAAGACCAGACGGCCTGACAATGATTCCATGGCGCGCGGGTCGTCATCTGGTGTGGGACGCGACGGTGGTAGATACCCTTGCACCATCATACATCCAGGCCACGGCAGCGACGGCGGGCGCGGCAGCCGAGATCGCCACGGACAGAAAAATGACCAAGTACAATGCACTGTTAAACACGCACTTTTTGTGCCTCTAGCTCTCGAGACCTTAGGTCCAATTAACACCACTGGCCTAAATTTTATATCAGATCTAGGTCGTAGTCTGACGCTGTCCACAGGAGACAAGAGAGAGACCTGCTTCTTGCTGCAGCGTCTCTCTATTACTGTCCAGAGGTACAACTCGGTAATGCTTTCCGCGGCACTTTAGCAGAGCCAGACCTAAGGGAGATGTGACTACTAATGGCACTTATAATGTTCATTTTAAACAACAGTTACTGCATCCTTGTCAATTGTAGCTTTTAGTATTGATGTTGATTGATGGAGAAGAATAAATATTTAATTATAATAAAAATAAAAATAATAATAATAATAATAATAATAATAATAATAATAATGAATGATGATGATGATGATGATAATGTATAATAATAATAATAATAATAATAATAATAATAATAATAATAATAATAATAATAATAATAATAATAATAATAATAATAATCGTAATAATAATAATAATAATAATAATAATAATAATAATAATAATAATAATAATAATAATAATAATACAAAAAATAATTAACGGCTGCAAATAAAAGCTATTAATAATAAAACGACGTCAGCTGAGGAGGGCTTGGCAGAGTATAAATCCCCTCACAGAAAGAACATCTCAAGAGTAGATGGAAATCGTCCAGGCGGTGTCACACTGATCCCTTGGTCACGTGGACGATGTCTTGCATGGGATGTGACAGTGCCCGACACCTACGCCACGTCTCATCTACTGGATCTGGGGAAACCGCCGAACACGCAGTTATCTCCAAGAGGGTCAAATATTCCACCATCACTACCACCCACGTTTTTGTAGCGGTCGCCTTAGAAACTGGCCGCGATTGGAGCAGAGAAGGACTGCAGTTCGTTTCTGAGTTGGGAAGACGAAGAAGTGACGCAACCCATGATCCAATGGAGGCATCATACCTATTCCAGCGGATCTCAGTTGCTCTTCAACGGGGAAACGCCATCTGCCTCTCCGAGACACTGCTACCGATCTTTGAATTCTGCTGAAATGACACTACATAAGAATAATAATAATAATAATAATAATAATAATAATAATAATAATAATAATAATAATAATAATAATAATAATAATAATAATAATAATAATAATAATAATAATAATAATAATAATAATAATTATTGATTATAAAAAAATACGTAATAATAGGAATAAGCATGCGTGATAATAATTGTTTATTGATTAAAAATGACAAGTGCGCAGTTAGATAACATGATAAATTACCAAATGATGATAACAAGTTTAACAGGAGTCGAATTTAACTGTTTCGCGATAGTAAAATGAGCAGTATTGCAGATGGGCGCCTTGCAGGCTGCAACACAGTTATAATTTTTTTCCTGTTAAACTGGTTGTCATCTGAGTACTACTATATCATGTAATCTTACTGCACCGTACATGTGAATTTGAATTAATAAACGAACATTACTATATTATGTAAACAATTCGCTATATCCTAAATCAGCAAAATTGACAAACAGCATTCTAGATGGCAAAATAAATGAAAATTTTACTTCTTCTTCAAAAATCGTTTTGGTCGCAGTTTGTACTTGTAATTCGCAATCGTAATATCGAGATTTCTTCAGCTCCCGTAAAAGCTAAGTCACGGGAACCAGCTTTTTCACATGCTCTCAGTCAGGACATAAACACTGAGGCCAAGGCCTATAAAATTATTTTAAGCAAAATCTATATTAAGACGTTCAAGATCTAAGATGTAAGGCAGGAAGACAGTCAGACGATGTTTAGCGGTTGATTGGTATTTAGAATTGAAGCGGCGAGGGTGGCAAATGGAAGATGATAAGATTTAATTTAGTAAAAAAATACAGCGTTTACAGTTTTGAGTTAGAGGCCTGTGGAGATATGTCAAAAGGTGAGGTTTTGGTGAGTTCGTATGTCGTAAGTCTGGCTGAAGGTAATTCCCGAGAGGCAGAACATCTATGGCTATGGAGCAATTTGCAAATTTTAGCGATGAAGTAACGGAAGGGCAGAGAAGTGTTAGAGTGGAAGAGTAGCGGTTGAAAATGCCTGCAAGATAAGCGAAAAAGACTTTTTACAACGGAATATAAAAATTAATCAAGTCTATTAAACCAATATTGATTAATATTACCTTAGAAATAGGAGACCTATAAAATTATGCACAATGTACTGGTACTGACTTAGTAAACCTAATACTAATATCATTCCAGAGAGGCAGAACATCAATGGCTATGGAGCAATTTGCAAATTTTAGCGATGAAGTAACGGAAGGGCAGAGAAGTGTTAGAGTGGAAGAGTAGCGGTTGAAAATGCCTGCAAGATAAGCGAAAAAGACTGTCTTAACAATGAAGTGGAAAAATTAACAAAGTCTACGATATCAAATGTATTATTATTAAGAGAATCCCACTGAGTAGGGCCAACCTAATTATAGGAATTACAAAAAAATCAAGAAGATGATCAATACAGTAAACAAATTTCTCCATCTAATGGCTGAACCTCTGAGGTCAAAACAGCTAAAAAATTAATGATCAACTGCATTAAGAATAATCTACTGCATTCTTAACTAAGAACTTAACTATTATCTTAACTACACGCGGCTACCAGATGACACTCATAACGACCTACGATTTTAAATCGTTTGAAATATCTGACCTATTGTTTAGTTTAGACGTCAAGATATGCGTTTGGGCGACTGGGGTTGACGAAAGGGATTGGGGAGAGGTTAAATGATCCCACTGCATGAACATCTGATAGCGGAGAACATGGATCTTTAATCGTAATTTCCTAAATATTAAAGGACTAGGCTACTCTAAAGCTAAGTGCAAGGCATCAGTTTAATCACGAGGGATAAGAGTCGTCAGAGTAAAAGTGATAACTTCAATCAATCGATCAATCAATCAATCACTTCATGGGGCGGGGCCTGAGTATTTGCACGACTATTGGACTGCGACTTAGATCGCTAGAGAAGACCGACCTCCGCGTACGGAGAATGAGGACGCGCTTCGGCGATCATGCATTCTCGGCAGCTGGTCCCAGATGCTGGAACAGTATTCCACCTGTCATCAGATTGGCCGACTCAGTAGACTCCTTCAAATCTAAACTCAAAACTTATTTGTCTGATCCCGCAGTTTAGTTGTATGTGAGGCGCCCTTGTAGCGGTATGGCCGCGTTACGGCGCCATATAAATTGTCGTTATTATTACTATTATTATTATTATTATTATTATTATTATTATTATTATTATTATTATTATTATTATTATTATTATTATTATTATTATTATTATTATTATTATTATTAATCAATTAATGCTTTGTTGGTCACCTAAGAAAACATAATCATATAATAACAGAATTCATACACAGAAGTAAACATGCAGTGAACAATGGGGTCGCGAAAATTACAAAAAAATATACAACCAGTGGTGTAAGTCACAAATAACAGTTGCATGAGTAATTGTCAGTAGGCTAATAATATCCTAGCTTTGGATACAAAAGCATCAGATGTTATCTTTTCAGTGAACAAAACAACTACCGTAGGCTACACGTAAATAAACCACGTCTAATGTCTAATAACAAAGTAACAGCAGCACAGGGCAATGGTGCTCTAACGACAATGAGAGTTTCGTAGGTAGGATTTTAGTGAGTTTTTAAACTGATACAGCGTTGGCACGTTGGTTAGTTCTGTCAGTAACGTACTCCAAAAAGACAGGGCCATAAATTCTGATACTGTGTTGCCTAATCGTGGTGTTTTGTGCTAATTTGATTATGCTTATTAGAGGACCGTGTGTGATGCCTGTGAACATCTGCGTTTTTACAAAACCATCGATTGAAACCGCTTGGTAGTAAGCGCATGTGGAACCTGCTCATAAATTCGTCCACTGGAAGTTTATTGGTATTTTCTAATTGCAATACTTCCAGACTTATGAATAAATTTGTGTGTGGGCTCTATAGAGTACGTTATATATAATGCGTCTAATACGTTTCTGAAGGGTTGTCAAGCAGGCCAATTAATCTGGTAAAATACGTAGATGCCCAAAATAATAAGGTTGCAGTATGAGAGATTTGGATGGAAAGGTGACTAGTATAAATTTAACAGTATGTTTTTATGAAGGAGATGCCGGATTCTGGAAACTATGCCAATATAATATATGACTTAATTCTATAACTTAGTCCATAACTTAATCATAGACTAGGCCGAAAGTCGGTCACTCTAGTCATTATCGAAAATTACATGCAATTACCGCATCGTCCGGACATTTAACAGAGCCTTGGCGGATCTCGTTTTAATTGAACTGTTTTCACCAGGATATCATTGGTTGAAAACTTCAGCAATACTTAGATGGATGGGGTAACCAAAAGGATTACGTATCCCAGTAGAGACGGTGGAGTAGACGTATATGACGAAGAATTTAAAATAATTTCTTCTACTATGTCTGGAAATTCAAGGTAATATACGATAATAAGTTTGAACAAACAGTCTTCTGAACATCTACTTCATGTTGCCGTTGATATTACTGGTGATAAACGTCTACGCATAATATATCGATATACCTGGGTACCCCATTACCCGGACGTTAACGTTTCGTAACTCTCTTGGTCTGCGTTCACCTCTCGTGGACCTGAGTACCCGACTGACCAGACTCTCACGTATCGGTAACTCTCTTGGTCGATGTTAATCTCCCCGCCTGGGGTTTTCGTACTCCTCACCTAGGTTCTGACTCTGAAATAAACTATAACGATTCCAGCACTTAACATCTGTTGCCAAGAAAATCACGGATGCAGTCTTATGTAGGCTATACATGTACTAGACGTTGCCACTCGGCTTCGAACGGGTTATGTCTACCTTTATATATCGTTCCCGCTTGATATTCGTAATACGCCCGTGTATTTGAATTTGCTCTCTCCAATATATCGTTCCTGCTGGATTTTAAAATGTAAAATGTTAACCTTCGCTTTTTTCTATAGCGACAGAATAATTATATCAACGGCACCAGAGGGCAAGTGTCCCTAATGTTACCCCTTTGTTTCACACAGACCAGCGTATTCACTTCCCTGTGAGGGACTTTTACTGTCTATCACACACACCTGACCGAACCACGATCAGAGAGGTATGCGGTTAGTCCGCGAATGGAGATATTGCGGTTAGTCCCGCAAGTAGAAATTCCACTGGGAAACCGCGGGAGTAACTATTACAGACCTTAATAGCCAAACAAAGATTTTGCGGGTAGATTGCGGGTAGATTGCGTGTTGAAAGCGTTGCGGTTAGTCCCTTAAATTGAAAATGTGCGGATAGATCCCTGCAAGTGTTGTGATTTACTGTATTTACCCGATGTTATCGAACGGCACCAACGGATACAGTGCGGGGAACTTCCAGCAGTTATCCAACGTACCAGTGAGAAAACGTTCCTCCTATTCATCGAACGGTAACAGCGGGGTGGGGCCGCCCTATCCGTATTTTTATCGAACCAGTGGGGTAAGTTTCTCCGTTTGTGCACACTGCACACCCCTGTGATTTCTGTATTCTCACGATCGGGTATCCGCGTACTTTTAGAACGGTACCAACAAGGTCTAGCCTTCCTCGTGTTTTTGTTACGGACCTGTTAGTCTTTATTCCTCACGATCGGTATTTCCGAGATCAGCCTTTAGCCTCCGAGGATAGGAGCTGAGACCGTCTCGCGATCAACCACAGGGTGGGCCCCAGCCCTGTCAGATCAGCAAAGACTGCACCGGTCAGACCGCGTTATGAGCAGATGTCACTCGAACTGATTAGTCTTGTTCTGCGACGTTCGTAACTCGCCCGAACATGGACTTTGATTTGTAACGAAACACTAACCTATCACTAACCGAACGACACCAAAGTACCATGTAATATATGTAGAGGTACGCACCACCACTGTACGTTATAAGCAATGCAACTTGTGACAGCCTTTATTCAAGGATAAACAATCATGTAGGCTATATAGTAACTCATTCAACCCGTCTCAAAGGAAGGCGTCTAAGAGATCAAGTTCTAAGATAACATTTCTATGTCCCGCTATCTCTGGCCATCAATTATTCTACATAAAGCGATGTGGTTTTGTTTAATAAATTAAAACGTTAATATGGCAAAAATAAGCTATTGTATTAATAATAATTATTATCTTATATTATAAAGCAAACTCAGATTTTCTGTCCTTCCGCGACACAGCTAAAGGCTCCGAAACGTAATGGTCTAGCGTTATGAAAATTGTACAATACCTTTTTAAAAACCGGCGTATTTTAACGCGACTATTTTCAGCTCGCAGTTTACTTTAAATGCCGATAAAATAGACATTTTTATTTCAACCATAAGGTCCTATCTCTTAGCTCAATAATAACGACGTCCATTTATCTGACGTCACATGCAAATGACGTCACATGCAAGTCAGGAGCTTTTGTCAAATAACACGGCTTCGCCTCGAAAAATTTCGATCGATAATGGAACATTGGCTAGTTCAACGAGGTAATAGAACAACGGCCGAACTTCGTCTATTATATTTAGCCCGGGGAGCAAATAATACGCCTATAATAGAAAATAGGTTATAGAAAAACGGCCGAGCTTAGTCTATTATAATTATTTAGCCCGGGGAACAAATAATACGCTTATATAAGGTAGAGATAACCCGTACAGTACACGGGCAAAGCAACTACTTTCGCCTCTAAATATCGTTTCCGTTCAGATATATTGACATGTTCTTAAATATTTGAAGCCTATCATAAAATATAGTAAGTAAGTAAGTAGCCTTTATTTGCAGCCGTTACAAATTACGCCTGGGGAAAACCCGGGCGAATGCCGGGTAAAAACTGCTAGTTGTAATTATAATCGCACACTTAAAAGACCCAATCTAGCGATTCAGAGGTGCGACACTGTGCGTTGAAAAACGTCAATATCAAGCTATTACGGGTCAATTAAATAAGATAAACTATCATAGCCTTCATTCAAGCCTTGAGGCCTGTCCGCCACAAACTCATTGAACTGGCCAATAACTTCAAAGACTGACCTAACTGTACAAAGGACAATGAATACATTTCAGTCAACCTTACTATCTCCAGTTTATGCTGACTCCACAGATTTCTCTACACTCGACCAGATTAGATCATAACAACTAGATAAATAGCTAATTATATTCTAATCGTTTAGCTATCGCCTGATAATAATTCAAATTGATTAGCTACATGATATCGCTAATTCTAATTTTAGACGATTTGCAAATTTTAGTATCTAATTCAAATTTGTCTGAGATCGACCAGTTTCTCAGACTTTCTCGATATGATTGTTCCGTCGCAAAGGAAAGCTCACGGCAGAAGCTCCTATTTGAGGTAAGATTGCAGCGTCTTGCAAGACTCGTGTGAAGACAGACTCTCTGACGGCTCCTCAAGGTTTGCTTCTCTGCCACCTGAATTTCTATTAGTTGTTCATCTGCTGTTTCCCATATTCGTCTCTGCCTGGCGATGCACAATTTAAATTATACGCAAGCATAGTAACCCTTTTCAGTTGTATTTGATTAGCGCCTTGAATCGATTTTGAGCTGGTAAAGTATAAATGGTTGTTTTTAAAATTCAGAATGGATGGTGTTTCTGCATTCATCGTTGGTACCAGCCCTGTGCATCCTAAGTTGTACAGTGACGTGTTTAATTCTATGCAAAATCACATTATGTCTGAAAACCAAGTGCAACATAACTTTCTGTGTGGCAGCTCGATAGAGTTCTACGTTCAACCTCTAAATTCGTGCATCGACGACATTGACACTTTGAAATGCAAGGCTGATGAGCTGGCCTTCACAGAAGACATTCCTGCTCTACCAGATGATGTCAGTGGTTTTCTCGACACGATTAGCTGTTTCCTTATTACGCCCTATCCTTATTATCCAGGATTTTTGTGAAGCTTCAGCGTTTGGGAAATATGAGATATGATTGGTGTTGCAAAAAGTTTGAATTTAA
>JACEVL010000315.1:348281-355781 GCA_020284085.1 Aporrectodea caliginosa
ATGGCTCTTACACAATGGTTGCCCGACTTCAATATGCATTTCTGAATGTTGTAAGTAGGGAAGTATCAATGTTCTGCTGTAACGTCGTGCATTGTTTAAGTCACTTAAATTGTGTAGCATAGATTCTTTTAAACCATTTCAAAACAATTCACTACTCGACAAAAGTCAATAGGCCAATACCCGCCGGGAATGATAATATATACAAATACGTCAGAAATCACAGAATTCACCCTACAATGCGATGTTTAGAAGACTGTGCATACAAAGTTGTTATCGTACGGTACCTTGAATTTCCAGACATAGTAGAAGAAATTCTTTAAAAAAACTGCTCGTCGTATACGTCTACTCCACCTTGGTCAAATATACAATCATGTCATATTGCATATCACATTAAAACTCTTGGTAATCCCAGCCATCTATAGCTGAAGTTTTTAAACCATAACACACACACACACACACACACACACACACACACACACACACACACACACACACACACACACACACACACACACACACACACACACATATATAGGATGAAAGATTATATGTAAAGGGGCGTAATAGGGCAGTGCAACAGGCTTATTATTATTATTTTTATTTATTTGAATTAGTATACAGCAAGAACTCAATAAAAGAGACATAACATACAATAAAACAATGTTCAGAAATGATAATTAGACAAGTTAACATATAAATAGTTCAATGGTCAGATACATCAGTTCATAAGCGATAGAGTAACAACTGATGAGGAGAAGAAGTGCTTATCGTGTCATCCCCATAGATAGGAAAACCAGATGGGCAGGGTGTGTTACTAGAACCAAAACAGAAAGGCTACATCGGAAATAAGGAACATTACAAGTCGACAATATAAATAACTATGGAGTAAAGTAGGATAATTTAGGAGTAATGAGAGACCAATAAGGATTTAAAAGTATATTTAGAGGCTGAAAGAGAAAGGGCAGATCGTATAGAAGGATCAATAGAATTCCATAATTTGGGACCCATGATTCGAACCGAGTATGAGCGCGCTCCGATTCTCGATATAGCAGATCGAAAATCCTGATTCTTGTGTGTGTTGTATTGTGAAGATCAGAATTAGTCGTGAAAAATTTAAAATAAGGAAGGAAGACTGATGTCTATACATAAGAGTATATGAAGAACTGCTGCTCTTTCAGTTCCGGGTTTACCGTTTTAGTTACTGTTTCACTCATTTTAACTAAGTATATCTTTATTGCATGCATTTGCATTTCATGATATTTCAAATTTTTTCGTTCCTTTGGTTACCTGATATGTAATGTAATTGGACATTTATATAGCGCCCCTTCAATATATCAACTCTAGTCTTTATGATGTTAAATGCCTTTAAGAACGAATATGTTACAACAATGAGCAAAACAATGCACAGGAAGCTAAAAAAAAGTCACAAGTGGTGGGCCCATGCACACACGTAGAACTAACCATCGGATTCCCGTTGACAGCTGAGGATGGCATGGATGTTCAGATGTTATGAAAACCAGTTGTGATAAACAGTTATGAAAACATCATAACTGGTTAGTATAAATTAAATATTTGAATTATTTGTCAATTCTAAGTTCTAATTAAGCTACGTAGTCAAAAGTGAAAGCACCCACCAAGCAAACATTTATAGAATGTAACTACAGCATAGTTGGTCTAATTATTCTCTTATTGCCGTGGCTGACTGTAACAGGATACACTGTGCAAGTAATAGTGATCAGAGTTATTATGTGACGTGTGAGGCACCTTCCGGGATAAGTGTCACGCCGTCTGGTCGTTTGCCATCGTCTCTGGTGAGGCCTAACTGTTCCTTCTGGGAAGGGATGTTAGCTCTTCCAACGACCGCCACACTATATCGTTCAGCATGTTGTGTCGTTGTTGTCTGCAGGCGTTTTTTCTGCAGGCCAGACCGTGGAGTCCTCTGGCGTCGACTCTCTGGCCACAGTGACACAAATGTGGTTCGCATAGCGTCGTTCCGAATTATTATTATTATTATTATTATTATTATTATTATTATTATTATTATTATTATTAAACAAAAGGCGCTATATAAAGTGCCTTGATACATGAATACATAATTATAGCCTACATATAAATATACATACATACATACACATGTACATAAATGCATGCATACATTCATGCATACATGCATACATACATACATACAACAGACATACATCCTACTCTGTTCTTTCAATTAGCTTGAGATCTGTGCTATCTCATAACTTGGCTTCACTACTGTCTTTTTTAACACCGTTGTATTTACTTGTTAAGATTATACCGTTATCAACATTGATTAGAAAAAAGTTGTCGACCTTACAGCAGGTTCTTATCCCTTTTGTCAATGTCTGATGGTTATATAATTCAAGACAACTGACATAATGATTATGTATATTATGCTAATAATTTTTTTATTGATTGATTGATCATCCACAGCATCATTGTCATTAGGCTATGTGGCAAATGCAGATTTATGAAACTGGGTTTTATCTGCTGCTCTCGCCCCAAAGAACCTTCTACCATATGCATTCCTACCTTGTGGATTTTCACCACCTGCTCCTGACAGAATCACCATTTGGCACCGTTTTGCCACTACGGTTGTATGTATGATGCTGTGAGCTGCGCCTCTAACGTGTGTGTGTTTAAACCGCCTGCGACTTACAATTTCATCGCTATGGTTCAGTCCACCGTTGTGCATTCGTTAGTTATTAATTTGATAGTGTTAGGCATACCTTAAAAACTAAACTACGTAACATCACGTTAGAGATCACATCACAGTTGCAATTTCTTATCTGCACTGGCTTCCTGTCTGCAAGCGTATCCGCACCAAGTTGGCAGTCCTCATGCACAGAGAACGTGCAAATAAGATGTCATCCTACTTATCTTCCACGATCCCATCCTGCAGCTCAGTTGCGCATTCCTTAGTTACTACTTTGATAGCGTAAAGATATACTTAAAGACTAAACTATGTAGTAACATGTTTAGAGATATGTCACACCTGCTGCTTGTTCTCTACACTGGCAAACCTCGTGAACAGAGAACGTGGCGAACAACTGTCATCCTGCTTCTCTTCCATGATCACATTCTGCAACTCTGTTAAAGGCCGCTCTTATCTTCGATCAGCATCTGTTGGAAAGCATGCTGTTCCTGGTACACGTCTTGTCTTTGGCCGGAGTTCATTCACAGTTGACGGTCCCTCCATCTGGAACTCTCTATCTCCTCACGTTCGCAACTCTCCTACCGAGACTTTCTTTCGCTCTAAACTGAAAACTAACCTCTTCCAGTCTACTCATGACACTAATACAATAGTTGTCTGACATCAATATGCACTTCTGAATGTGGTAAGGAGGGCTTACTGCTGTTACGTACTGCATTGTATAGGTCACTTAAATTGCATAACTATAATAATTTCAAAGGAATTCACACTCTCGATAAAAGTCAATACCTGGTGTTGGTTGATTCGCAATAACACCCGTTAACTGGATCGTCCGTTCTGAACAAGTTGAAGTGAGAAACGGTTATGAAAAGAGTGATTAGTTATAAGTGCATGCAATCTGTATTATTATTATGTATCACAAGCTCAGCAATGAAACAAGCGGCGTCAGTAGACGACACTTTTACTTTGTCCGATGCTCTTTCTGTATTAGGCGCTGCGTCGTAGTTGGATGCTGTTGTTTGTCAAGGATTTGCCTGAATGGAGTCTAATGAGTTTCAGCCCAAAGGCCAAGGGTCAATTCACACCGGGGATGGATAAATTTTTCCAAGGAGATGGAGAAAATAGATATAGGCCTATAGTATCCGGGGGACGGACCATTTCTATCTCCCATCGTGTAAACTTATCCCCCGGGGGAGAAAAATTCAGAGTTATAAGGCATTATTGAAAATGCGCAGAATTGATAGATCAATGTTGTAATGAAAATTCAAAATCAGAAATAGTTTATAAATCAATGTTGTAATCAAAGTCCAAAGCCAGAACTAGGTAAGACAAGTGACTTTAAGTGTTCTAAGCAAATCAAACCGAAAATACTTTAAATAGGAATAATAACGGAAGCTACTTTCTTTTCCTTCTCTTAAGAGGGTTATAAGGGAAAGAAACATCGCTGACACATTTATCAAGATGTTTTTGAATTGGGAGATTTGAGAATAATTTATTCTGAATTGCGAACTTAAACAAACAATGTAAGGATCACCGAAGTCAACATCCATCGTGGCAGATCCGGAAGCAATATAGGCTAAAGGCTCGGTAATAATTGCAAGTAGTGGCGTCAGTAGATGAAACTTTTCCTTTGGCCGATGCTCTTTCTGTATTAGGCACTGCGACGTAGCTGGATTGGATTTCCAGTAATGGAGGCTTAGGAGTCTCAGCCCAAACGCCAAAGGTCAATCCTCCACCCCTGGCAATGATATACAAATTCGTCAGACCTAGTCAACACTTAAGTTACCACTCCGACACCACTCATCCCTCGTGATTAAGCTGATGCCCTGCACTTAGCTTTAGAGTAGTGCCCTAAAAATTTGGAAAAATACGATTACGAGCCATATTCTCTGGAAAAATGCTATTACCAACCATGATATTCTAATCAGTCATCAATTGGTCATCATAATTGGTCATCACTGAGTCTTGGCACCGGTTGCCAACTGACGTTGCTGTTCGCCGCTCGGTGCCCTCGGACTATGCGTTCGTCGACCAGCCGAGACATGGTGACGGAGATACCGACGCCCGGGGCGGTGGGATCGTCATCATCCACCGCGCTTCCCACCGCGTCCACAAGATTCCTCTCTCTGCACCTCCGACGACCTTTGAGGTGCTCGCTGCTTCGGTGTCGTCACCCCGAGGCCCATTAACAATCCTGGCTGTCTACCGCCCAGGTTCATCACCGCCGTCATCAACATTCTTCGACGAGTTTACCGCGCTGCTCGAACAGTTTGCGCTGCACAATACCCAGATTGTCATCGCTGGAGACCTTAACCTTCACCTTGAGGACTCCTCCTCGCCTGCTACATCTGAGTTTCAAGCCGTAATTGACCAGTTCGGCCTGACCCAGCATGTTGCTGGCCCGACCCACCGGTGTGGTGGTTGGCTCGATGTCATTCTTACACGCGATGACTGTACGCTGGCTGAGCTCTGCATCCATCCACCAACCATCTCCGACCATGGCCTCGTCGTCGCCACCATCCCGTTTCTTCACGACGCGCCATCATACCTTGCCAGACAGGTTCGAGGTTGGCGGAATCTCGATCGGGATGCCTTCCGGTCAGCGCTACTCAAAGTTCCAGCCATCGCTGACCCGTCCATCTTGGCTAACCTCTCTGTTGCCGACATCTTTGCAACCTACGAAACAACCTCATTGACAGGTTCCTTCCGCTGCGCCCGGCCAAAGTTCGTCGATCTGCACTTTCACCATGGTTTGACGCGGAGTGTCGCTGTCTCCGCCGCCCGACTCGAAAGATCATATCGACGCACCAAGTTGCCTGCCGATCGCTCTGTGTGGGTGCGGTTCGTGCGAGACATGCATCGCCGTTACAAAGACAAGGAGCGGACGTATTGGGAGGCTAAGATTGCCTCCAACGCCAAGGACCCTAAGCGGCTATGGGCCACATTCGATGCCCTCCTTGGCCGGCGCCGGGCTGACCAACAAGCAGACACTCCATCTTTCTCAGCTGACGATTTTCTTGCTTCGTTCACCGCCAAAATCGCCAGAATCCGACAAGACACTGCCAGCTCTACCCCACCGGTCTACGACCCTACAGACTGCAGTCTTTCTACCATGGTCACCGTCACTAGTGCAGAGCTGCGCCGCTTCATTCTCTCCTCTCCATCAAAATCCTGTGAACCCGATCCTCCCCCGACGTTTCTGCTACAGGAATTTGTCGATGTGCTCCTACCATTTCTTACTGTTCTGTTCAACCGGTCTAAATTGGATGGAGTTCTACCACCGTCGCAGAAGCGCTCAATCCTGGAATAACGGAAGCTACTTTCTTCTCCTACTCTTAAGAGGGTTATAACCTTGGAAAGACGTCGCTGAAACATTTATCAAGATGTTTTTGCATTTCTGAAGGATTGGGAGATTTGAGATTAATTTATTCTGAATTGCAAACTTAAACAAACAATGTAGGCTAAGGATCACCGGAGTCAACATCCATCGTGGCAGATCCGGAAGCAATATAGGCTAAAGGCTCGGTAATAATTGCAACTAGTGGCGTCGGTACATGAAACTTTTTTTTCTGTATTAGGCGCTGCGACGTAGCTGGATTGGATTTCCAGTAATGGAGGCTTATGAGTCTCAGCCCAAAGGCCAAAGGTCAATCCTCCACCCCTGGCAATGATATACAAATTCGTGAGAAATCAGAGAAAAGGAAACTATCGAGCTGTTCCTGAACCAACCCCCTCAATGCGACTTGAATTTCCAGACATAGTTGACAAAATTCTATAAATTGCTTGTCGTATGTTACTCCACCAGCCAAACTCCGCCACTGTTTGCTTTCTGACAGTGCCCATCGCAAGCCTTGGTAAAGGAGGAGGGCGACGCTAATGGTCGTTGTTACTACACAGCTAGTCGTTAAAAAGGAAATAGGCCTACACACTCCACCAGCCCAATAGGGAAGCGTATAATATTAGATGAAAGTCGAAGTTAGCAGCAACTCTCCTCTTGATCAAAATACATGTCACATGTCGTGTCACATTTAGACCTCTTGATAATCCCCAACCCTTCAAATATAGCTAAAGGTTTCATCCAATAACAGCCTGGGAGAACAATTTATTCAAATCGTGGGCCGCCAAGGCTCTGTTAAATGTCAGTCAGATTTCATGCAGTAATGGCGTGTAATTTTCGTCAATGACAAGAGTGATCGACCTTTGACCTAGTCTACACTTAAGTTATCAATGTGACATAGTCCAGGCAATATACAGTTAGACCTGGGCAAAATTGCTTCAGAAGCTTTTTTAACGGTTTCCCGCTCAGTTTCCATTGCTGAATAACATATCCAAAATCCGCCAAAATCCGACCACGGGGTCACCCCCAAAAATGCATTTTATCCAAGATGGCGGCCAATAATTATTATCAAGGTCAAGGAATCGATTTATCGTAGTGGCAGCTAACCTATGACCTGATATTTGGATTTTTTTCTTTTGGCGGCCATATTGGCAGCCATCTTGGAAAGTAACATTCCGACACTATTGCCACTACGACATATCGATTCCTTGACCTTGATAATGTCAAATTTGATACTTCATTTGTCAATGTAGCTTACCTGTGACCTTATATATGTTACAGGCAATGTGTAAAATCAGGGATTTTGTAAAATGCCTGAAATTTTTAGGCAATTTGTAAAATCCCCAATTCACTCGGGCACTTTACAAAATCCCTGAAAAAACCAGGGATTTTTTAAATTACCTGAAATCTGATGATGAAAATTTGACAGATTGCCTGAAAGTGACGAAAATTATAGAAGTTTTACAAAATACCTGAAAAAACCAGG
>JACEVL010000315.1:360781-373281 GCA_020284085.1 Aporrectodea caliginosa
TATATTATGATTTAAAGTGTCGAAGGCTTTCGACAGATCGAGGAATACACCCAGTGTACAACTGCGATCATCCATAGCTTCCGAGATTTTATCAATAACTTCGATAATAGCTAAGTTAGTAGAGTGATTCTTCCTAAATCCAAATTGTTTATCATATAATATATTATTAACTGTTAGAAAGTCATAAACACGCTTATACATTACCTTCTCTAATATTTTTGAGAAGCAGGGCAATTTTGAGATAGGACGATAATTCACGACCTCACGACAATCCCCTGTTTTAAAAATAGGGGAGATGCTTGCAATCTTCATGTTTTGGGGAACAATGCCAGTTACTAAAGATTGGTTAATCAAATGAGTCAACGGCGGAGATATAAAGTTACCAAACTGTTTTAAAACAATGACCGGTAAATCAAGAGAACCACTAGCTTTGGTATTCTTCAGGTTAGATAAAATGTCCTGGATTTCAGACTCAGTGGTAGGGGTTATGAAGATAGACTTAGAATTCTCTACTTTTAAGTATTTATGATACGAGGAAGAAGAGATAGGTATGTCATCAGCCATTTTTTGACCAATTGTGGCAAAATAATTATTAAATGTATTTGCAATTACAGTAGGGTCATCTACTAGCTTATTATCAATCTGTAGTGCAGTGGTCAATTGTTTTAACCCATTCTGGTGCAGCGCTTCCTTAATGACCCCCAAATTCCCTTTAAGTTATCTTTATAGTAATCTAGCCTCGAAACGTAATATTGTTTTTCACATTTACGTAGGATGATTGTAAGTTTATTTTTATAGGTTCTATACTTATTAAAAGATTCAACCGATTTATGTTTAAGATAATATTTATATAGCTTATTTTTCTTCTTGCAAGATTTTAATAATGATTTAGTTAGCCATGGTTTAGTTTTAGTTTTATATATTCTATGTTTACGTTGCTCAAGTGGGAAACTAGCATTATAAGCTCTATTAAGTTTGTCATTTAATAGGATCGATATATCATCAGGGTTGCTGAGATTATAAATGTCATTCCATGTTTCATTTTCAAGCAAAGCATAAAGGTGTGCAGTTGCATGTTCATTATTAGGTCGGCTCATTACAAATTTACTTTTTTTAATTAAGTCTATTTTACAGTCTAAAATTACGAATATAGGTAAGTGGTCACTGATATCTGCATATAAGATGCCGGGGTATTCATTTAGTTTCAGTGTATTAGAAAATATATTATCAATTAAGGTTGAGGAATGACCTGTTAGTCGAGTAGGCATAGTAATTAGTGGCCGAAAGTAAGCAGAAGACATGTTATTTACGAACTCGTTAGTGGGGTGGTGCGAGTTAATGTTAAGTAAGTTAAGATTAAAATCCCCGCAAATATAGCAGGGTTTCTTAAGTATAGGCAAAGAGTTCAATAGAGTCTCTATATCTAGGTTAAAATTGGTAACATCAGAATTTGGGGGTCTATAGAGGGAACCAATCATAATATTAGAGCTGTTGGGCAAGGAAATATTAACAAATAAATATTCAAGCAGGCTATTAAAAGTGCCATTAATACTAATAATTTGGGCCTGAAGGCTTTCATCAACCAGAAGTGCAACCCCACCTCCTCTATCAGTAGTACGAGATTTAGCAAAGGTGATATAACCTGGGTAAATAATCTGATCTTCGTTATCAAACGTAGACCATGTTTCAGTGAGAGCAATAATATGGAATTTACTTTTTATGTTTTTGATATAAGTCCATAAATTATTATGATTTCTGTTATAGCTGCGAATGTTAAGATGGAGGATTTTAATATTATCTTGGAGATTACTGCTGCAAATCATTTTATTAAAGGTATCCTCTGAGTAATATTTCGACAGTGTCCTGGTTATAGGATTAAGGAGATTTAGATCTGGGTCAAGGTCATCATTCCCCGTTATAGCTACTTCATTATATATATTAAATGGATTAATTTCATTCTCAGTTAAAGTGTCCATGCTTAATGCTGAGTTTACTCTTATATCAGCATTCATGCTGATTAATAAATCTGTGTCTTCCATGAAAAAGGGCAGTACATGATTAGCACATACATTACATAGTTCAAAGTTAGTCATAGCAGATTTAGTGCATAAGAGCTCTTCACTTAAGATCATAAGGTCACAGAACATAATAGATCTATCAGACTCCATGTCTATAACACAAAAGTTTCGATCTTATTGTGGTAGCCCCATCATATTTTAAATTAGTAGGCCTATATTCAACAAACTCAATATAATGGTCACAGTTATCATTGTTCACACAGTACTTTGCAGGCGCTAAGTTAATAAATCCTGTAACTTTCCAAGTGCAAACACAAACATGGTGCAAAACATCATAAACAATAATTACACTCGAACCAGCTGCAACTAGTAATGACTCAAAAGGTGATCCTAACATGTACATTAAGAATAAAGTAAAAGAACATAGATTTAATTTCAGAACCAAAAATAAACCCAAAAACAAACTGAAACATAGGGCTTTACATAGCCCACACAGCAAATCCAACCAAGTGGCTTCACACAGCCTTGACATTGGTTATGAGCGTCTATCCACAGGTATTCTCCGCGGGATGGGTTGGCCCGCAGCAGACTCGGACGTAGAAATAAAAGATGCGTATGTAGCCACTTTGTAGTAGCACGTCGAAGCCATGGAGTTGTTCAAGTGTTCAACAAGGAGTCCCTCTGACACGAGTGGCAGGTGGCGGCTTCAATCGGAGACGAAAAGTTCATGTGTTAATCTCACCATGGTGGCTAATCGAAGATGTGAGATACTCAGGTAACTGTTGATCAAGAGAGACGAAAGGTGTAGCGATCCTTTTTTTCTCATCCTTGGTAGAAATGAAATAAAGTTTTCCATTCCAAGACCAAATGTTTTTTAGTCTAGGATCTTTCCGATGCGTGGATCCGATGCGTGGATAGGAATTGAGCATTCGCAGTGGTTAAATCTTCAGTGATTCCTATGTGTGTTCCTTTGAGATTGCGCCGGCTTCGCAGTATTCTGTCCCTCACCGCCTTCCGCACAAATGACACGATGATTGTGGATGACGTAGATAACTGTTGGGGGTGGTGAAGGGAAGCTGATGACTTACGGAGAATTGACACGTTCGAGATATCGAGTGCCGAGATATCCGTCTGGTTCATTTTCTCACGTATGAAGGTGATCACTTCATCAGTGACAGATTGAGGGTGAACAGCAAGGCCAGTGATTCTGAGATTGTGATTTCGTGACATTTGGTCAAGGTCATTATTCATTTTGATAAGTCGTTTATTCTCGATTTGAAGTCTATGAATAGACTCCTCCGAGTTTTTAACTCCTTCGTCAATTTGTTGAATTAGAATCAGTTCCTCCTCCAGCTTGCATAGGCGGTTAGAGTGATTTGTAGTAGTCGAAGCCAATTCACTTGTAAATGACATGAATTTACCTTCAAGCGTAGACAGGTGGGTGTTAACGTTGGCAAGTTCGGAGTGTATATTGGCCATAACCTCTGTTACAGCTTTTGTTACTGCTGTTGAAACCGCTGACGAGACCGCTGAAGAAACCGCCTGCGACACCGTTTTTTCTATCAACAATGTTAACTCTGGCCATGTTGGTATTGTATATTCGTTTTAATTGAAAAACCTTGTTGACACACCGCAACAAGTTACACAGTGCACATAATATCAAATAAAGAGAACAATAAAACTAATAATAGATAAAAAAAAGTAAAACAAGGGATCACTAGTCAGTGATGGTTAAACTGCCGAAGGTCCCTGCAACAAGTAAGGGATCGTCCGCTGGTAAGATGCCCGTGGAATAAAAGTCCGATCGTATATGGATAGATGTTACTGTCGTTCGCCTGATGTTGGAGGCTGTGCAGACTTCTGGCAAAAGGCAGAAATTGTGGTTGATAGTACTGCTCGGTAGTCGGAGTTTTACCACTCGGCACGGACGAAGTTAGTGACGATATCGACGCCAGACAGTTCGACAGTCCGAGGCATTCGATCATGGACGACGCTGGCCAGGTCCAAGGCGCTTCACTGGTAGCTACTGTCTCATGTTGTTGAACGCACCCTTCTTCGGGCCGACGGGCAGCGATCAGTAGATGGTAGCAGTGACAGCAGTAGCGGTGATCGTGCTCCATGTTGGCTGTATCCTTGTTGAAGTGTCGTACTGTTCGCCTAGTCACGCTTCAATGAACCGTGACGACTAACTTAGTCTCAACGTTCAGCCACTAAACTTTCGAAATTTATCGATTAAACTCCGTTATTTTTTGGCTTCATTAACAATTCCACGAGCAGACGAGCGTAATCCAATAAGTCGTCACAAGCACCTCGGCAACTGACTATGAAATCCCTAAGAAAACACGCATAACATGTGTTTAAGAAAACACTGCGCGTATGGCAGCCTATTAGGCGCCCATCCCATCTTCGGGTCCAGTTTTTGCTTCGAGTGGATCGTCCTTCTTTGTTTTTCTTGAAGCATTTTTCTCGGCCATCTTGTCTGCGAGCGCTTTCAGTATTCGAATGTTTATAAGTTTTTAAATACTTAATTTCTTATGTATTTCAAGATAAATCGAGTTTACTTAATAACGGAATTGAGAACTACGCATGTTAGCAAAATAGGGGGCGGCTACATACAGTTTCGGAACCGAACCCGTCCAAGCGCGGAAACATCCCGTTCTCAGCGAGATGTCATCTCGTCGACGTCTCCTGTGCAACTGCACAAAAGGCTACAGTCCTAAGCTCTCCATTTTCAGCCTCATAATGTAACAAAGTTGCATTTGTGTCAACCTTGGTTAGTCAATAAACGAATATTGTATTGCAGTACAAGACGTAGTCATAAAATAGTAAAATACATTACTCTGGTGAATCGTAATCGTAATCTCCAAACTTCTAAAGCGCCACTGGAAAGCCAAGCGCAGGGCACCAGCTTATTCACGAGCGCTGAATAGCGCTGAATGGTGAATAGGCTGAGTTCTCTGACGCGACTTTGTGTGACGCGGAGAATTTTCGAAGATTTACATTTACATTACTCGAAAGAGTTCAAATGACTACCTGTGACTGCATTGCTCAGAGCTTGTTTCAAGATCCTTGTCAATCCATTGCAGTTTGAAGTTCGTATTATAGAATATAGACATTGAAATTATCATACCACTCTAGAATATTAATATTTTTACAATTAGCACATCACCGTCCGTGTTCGCCATGCATTTTAACAAGACAGTCATACGAAAAGTGTACTGATCAAGATGCGGCCCGTCCGGTAAGGACCGGTAAACACTAAAGAACTGCAACAAAGCGTCTACTCTCCAGAGCGTAAGAATTATTGACTAAAGAAAGGCAAACTAACTGGTAACCTATTCGAGTCTCTGTAGAAACTCTCCGTTGTGTCCAACTACTTAGGTCTCAAGTACAAGTACGAGTACAAGTACTTTGGTCTCAAAAACTGTACTCGAGTTATATTCGAGTGCGAGTACAAGTACCTGATAAAATGTAATACAGGGATTTATTGAGTTTCAGAGATACTTCATACAGACCTAAACGGAAATGCAGAGACTCCATACTACTTATAGGTGCGTAGAAATATAAAATTTATACGGAAATTTACGGAGCTACAAGTAGAGAAATGTAGGCCTACCGTAGTGAATATAGATTAGCAAAGACTTGAAATCATTTAAAGTTTCTACAAATAAAGCTACATTGTCAAACAGAGATACAAGATCTAAGTTTTGAGATGCACATTCATTCATTCCAAAGATTTATATAGCGCCCTTCAAGGTTACTACTCAGGAGCGCTCCAATTGCCCAATTATGCTGCAGGGCTAAGCGATCCATGCACGCCTTGCGCAGACTTATTGCTCATGGTCTATCTGGCTCTGGGCTTTACGATGTGGTGAGGGCGACAACGGTGGCACGCTTGTTGTATGCTGCTCCGGCATAGTGGGGCTTTGCCAGCCAAAGGGAGAAGGGAATGCTCCAGTCTGTGATGAATAGATCGATCCGGCAGCGATAGTAGCCTATACCTCCCAAGTGATAGCCCAACCTTTGAACAACTATGCCTTAAGTTAAAGCCGACACGTGCCTGTTTTCGGCGATCCTGGGAACTCGGGCCATGTTCTCCATGGGTTTCTCCCTCCAAAAAAGCAGTTGGCCTATTCCCTTCCACCCCGGTCACTTGACCGTGTTTTACCATTAGCTGATCATAATATGAAAAAAACTTTACTTGGCTCTTCTATCTTCATTCATACGCTACACATCCACTTCAATCTTCTCTTTCTAATGATGTTTTCCATATTCTCTTGACCCGTCCTCTCTCTGATAGTTTCGTTTGTTATCTTGTCGCTCCATGACGCATGTAGGATTCTTCTCAGCCATTCATTATGTGCAGCTTCCAGTCTTTTCTTGTTTGCCACCGACATTGGCCATGTTTCAGATGAATACAAAAGCGTGCTCAAGACTAATGGTATTGTATTATTAGTTTCAGTTTAACGACACTGTATGATAACAAAGATCATTAGCGTCGCCCTCCTCCTTTATCCAGGCTTGGTACTGGCACTAACAGAGTACGATAAGTGGCGGAGTTTATGGCATTGTACAGTTTTCAGCACGCTTTTTTATGGATCTGAGTTGTCAGTGCTTTTTAATAGCGTGATTGTACAAGGGCGGAGCAGGATCGAAGCCATACGGTCGCTACAAAAAGACTTGTACATTTACATTGACATCTTTACATTCCATCCGCACATATCCAATACAAGTTGTACGCTCACAACTTATCGATTGTTTAGCGACACCTTGTGACTCAGCGTCGAACTTAAAGTCTTAAATATAATCTCGAGTGAAACTGCTTTAGATCAGCGAAAGGACGATTAATAATTATCGTAAGGCATAATTATTATTATTATTAATATTATTATTATTATTATTATTATTATTATTATTATTATTATTATTATTATTATTATTATAATTATTATTATATTATTATTATTATTATTATTATTATTATTATTATTATTATTATTATTATTATTATTATTATTATTATTATTATTATTGTTATTATTATTATTAGTATTATTATTACTATTACTATTATTATTATTATTATTATTATTATTATTATTATTATTATTATTATTTTTTTTAAAATTATTATTATTATTATTATTATTATTATTATTATTATGATTATTATTATTATTATTAATATTATTATTATTATTATTATTATTATTATTATTATTATTATTATTATTATTATTATTATTATTATTATTATTATTATTATTATTATTATTATTATTATTATTATTATTATTATTATTATTGGCGTTACAACGTCTCATAATACCAGTGGCTGGCTTCAGCTTGGAATATTTGTAGGCAGAACAGATCTGGACCATCCGATATCCGCTGAAGTATGTTAAGCCAGGAGGAAAGATATTACGACCGCAATCACCGAATTTTTAAAGCAAGGAATCTCTTGTTTGGTGTTTTCCACTTAAAATGTTTACCGTGTCGCTATTCACATAACTGTTTAGTCTGAAACGTCCCTTATGTTAGCTAGATTCTAAAGTTGTCGTAGTTTTTGCCAAAGAATGCAACGCATCATGTGCTCAAATGGAAGATTGCTTTTCAGTTTATTAAATTCGAGCATTATTTCTGATTGTGAGCGATTAGAGTCGATCAGGCATCTCGTTTTCAAGTACCTTGCCAGGAAATGTCTTCCAAGAAAATAGTGGCACCGTATGCAGTAGCTTAACTTCCTCGAAGATATAAGTGATGCAAGTAAGTTCTTCCCTAAGTAAATGTCTCTGGTAAAATGACTCTGAAACTCCGACTCATTTGTGACTTTCGTTTTCCACAAATGTTCGTTTCGAGCGAACAGATAGCAAAACATTGTGTGAAACCCAAGCAAACATTGCACATCCCTGTCGAAATAAGTGTCAAGAGGTGTCATCACAATAACATTTGCAAATACGAGTTCCTTCAAATCACTCCGTAGATCTGGCTCCTTGAGAATTCGTTCACACAAATGCAAAACTTTAGGATAGTTAAGACAATTGTAAAGATATGCAGCACGGTAACAGTCAGCTGTGTTGCAGCGAATGCCAAAATCTTTGCATATAGCATTGTAGAACGATGTCATATTCTCCATTGAATATTCCATGAACAATTGAATGACGTCGTCTTCATTTAGCAACGAACTTTTATTAAGAACCTTCGGTTTATTAATAGGATTGGTTAGTTGATACACACGTAAAACTCTGTCAGCCCTCTTTGATATTGCAGAAGATCTCCAATTTGTTATAGTCATTAGAATCTCATCCAACGGAAATATCTCGATCCGCATATCGTAAAAAGGTCGAAAATGTTGAGACAATTTTACTTTCGATAGTTTGCTTAAATAGAGGGCAAATACTTCTGGTGTAATACGCAAATCGAGAAGATGTAATCTCCTATTGTAATGGAAATCAAGCTTAATCTGCCTGAAAAGAAGATAAAATCCAATGATTCTGACAATGTCTTCAATGTAGAGCAAACATCCGGCATTCAACGTTTCTTTCTCATCTTCCTCAGATGTTTCATTTAAGACCAGCGTCGAGCAGAGGTCTACGGCAGTTTGATATTCTGAAGTGGCAAAATGAAGAGCTGCCATGTATGCCAACGTTGCATTGGCGATAGTTTTAGACTTAGAATCATCACATTCTAAAGCATTTCTAAGAAGAACTTTTGACATATGGGCTACGAGTTTAAATTCTAGAGGACTAATTGTTCCGGTCAAGTTTTCCATGAAATCTTGTGATGTCAGGAAAAGGACAAAACTTCTGTCTAGGCTTGCTATATTGGGTTTTGGAAAGTAATGATGCTTGGACTTCAAGATTTTCGATTTCCATGAGACTTCTCTGACAAATTCAGTGATAATGTTGCTCTCGAATGTTATTTGCTGCCAGCACAATGCATTTGTGGCATGCAAACTGAACAGTGCTTTTACAAATTGTGGAAAACTTGTCGAGAACTCAACTATTGATAAAAATAAACCTCGATTAGCGGTTTTCTCTAATATTTTCAGTGAACCATGAAACTCCTGTATGTACTGAGCAAATGAATAACTCTTCTGCCGGATGACGTATTTCATTGTGTGCTCTATAGAATGAAAGAATCCGACTGTAAATTTGCAATCAAAGAAAAGTAGTTTCAACCTATCCATGATCTCACGCACACGCAGCATGCTTTCGCCGAAATCTGTCACTGGATCTTTGATATCAGTGATAATAAAAAAGCTCCATAAGATCGGCAATATATACTTATCCGCAAACCAACCAGTAAGAATGTCAGAATGGCAGAGTTCATTCAAACGCGTATTAGTCTTATTAACTACTTTCTTGTTCATTCTTTCATGAAACAAGTTTGCTTGAGGAATAAAATAGTTTGGGCAATGTCTCATCTCTAACCATTCTGAAAGCCTCCGTAATACAATACAGCATATCTCAATCACAGACGAGGAATTCCACCAGTCTTGGGGCATCTCTTCACAAGACCACAGCATCAGTGTTTTAAAATGGTATGTATAGAGAACCTCATCTTCCTTTGGACAATCTTTTATGATTAGTTCTCTTTTGGCAAAGAATCTGAGCATATGGTAGACAATCTGCTGAACTGGAGTCCAGCTCTGAAGTAGACAAACCTCAGCTCCTGAAAATGACAACCTGTACTGTAATACATCATTTCTGCAAGCAGGATGTTTTGCATTTACAACATGACAACCACTCTGTACTATCTTACAGATGTTGACAGGCGTCGGCCACCCATGCCTTCTTTCACGAAATGGCCAATGTTTGGCTTCCTTGGGCCACTGTGGGCACCATACGCTAATAACAGCATCTGAGGGGCAAATATTTTCCGGATTGAATTTAAACGCTGGACCAGTACAGTAGCGTTCTTGTTCTGCAATGTGCCCAGATAAAATAACATCTGGAACTATACGTACAAGCTGACGTGGGCAGCAAGCCTGCAGAAATTCAAACTTCTTGCAATTCCAATTATATCTCATTTGCCCTAAACGTCGAAGCTTCACAAATCCTGGATAATAAGGATGTGGCAAGATCTGTGAACAGTTTATCGTGTCGAGAAAGCCGCTGACATCATCTGGTAGAACGGGAATGTCTTCTGTGAAGGCCAGCTCCTCAGCTTTGCACATCATAGTATCAATGTCGTCGATGCATGAATTTATAGGCTCAACGTAAAACTCTATCGAACTGCCACATACAAAGCCATGATAAGGCACTTGGTTATGATTCATTTTGCGAAATTGCATAGAATGAAACACGTCGCTATACAGCTTAGGAATCAGAGGGCTGGTACCAACGATGAACGCAGAAACACCATCCATTCTGAATTTTAAAAAAAACCAACCATTTATACGAGTACTTAACCAGCTCAAAATCGATATAAGGCGCTGACCAAATACAACTGAAAAGTAGTTACTATAAGGTTTCGTCTCATGTAAATTGTGCCGAAGCTGGCACTCTTTGGCAGAGGAAAATTGCAAAACTGCTGGCAGAAAAGCTGCTAGAATTTCAAGTGGGAGATATGAATATGGCATAGATAAAAATCTTGAAGAGCCATGAAAGAGTATGTTTTTCATTAGTTCTGAAAGACGCTGCATTACCTAATCTAACCTAAAACATCTCTCTGGTGCAAATGTTGTCATGGTCAGAGCATCAGTCGAGTGGGCCAGCAACGGTCCGCATTACCCAAATCCCAACCGGTATAGCCGTTCGTTAATGTTTGAAACACATTTTAGGCATGTTGTCATCGCTCATCCAACTTCTACTTCTAGTATAACATATTTCCATCCCTCATCCAACTTCTACTTATACTAAAAATATTGAAATCGCTCAATCAACTTCTAGTTTTACTGCAGTAATTTGGAATCAAAATCATTTTTTCATCGCTCATCCAGCTTCCGCTTCTGCTATAAATATGCTCATGCAACTTCTGATGTTAGTGCAATAATTCAGCATAAGTAACATGTTTTAATCGGTCATCCAACTTCTAGTTTTATAATAACATTAAATTTTTTAACTGCTGCACGCACGGGTTGGGATTTTGGTATATTTGCCAACGGGCCTCGTGAACATGGATGTATCGGCCAATGTTTATCTGTAAAATTTTACCCCGTTCAAAAGTGAAATTAAGTATCTGTTGCGTTTCATTGTAAGGTATTGGCACTATATAAATGAACTGGTGGTAGGCGGTAGTGCCTAGCACGTGCATGGTAAACGATTGGCGCATAAACGATTGGCGCCAAGACTTTGCCTGTGTAAGACGTCTCTACGATTCTTCGGTAGACCCCAGTTGGATTTCTTCGTATTGTGGCAGAGACCACTGTTTGGTTCTCGTTTGGTGTTGTGGTGCTTTTCTTAGCCCACGTTTTCATTCTCTTTGTTGATGTTGATTTTCGTCGTCTTCGGAACTTGGAGGTCTCTGTTAGACCTGCTGGTTCGTCTTTTGGTGGTTTATGATTCCTAAGACGGTGAAGTTTAGAGATCACGCACGCTTCACTTAAAATCGCATGACCGGCGGCCCGCGGGCCCCATACAGGGCAATTACTGTAGACTATCGTGCAGCGGAAAAATTTTATCACACGGCAATTTGAATCTACGCGACGGTTAAAAGTGGTGTCACGACAATTTGTCTACCGACATTTCGTCTACGACACTTCGTCTACAGACACTTCGTCTAACGACATTTCGTCTACAAAGTTATTTGTTATTGTCACTTTAAAATGGAATCTGGATTGGTGAAAAAAAATGTTTCCCGAAATCGAAGTGGGATTGATAAAAACATTCCTGTGTTGAAATAGAAGCTGGATTGATCGAAATAATTTTTCCCGTAAATAGGAGCTGGAAATCAACCTGGATGCATGGATGAAAATAATCTTCCATTCAATAGAAGCTTGATTGATGGAAATAATCTTTTCAGTAATTAGAAGCTGGATTCCTGGGAATATAAGCTTATTGCACGTTTTAGCGAAACTATAGGAAAGCGGCCTCTGTTGATTAGCCGTAATGGATACGGATACACTTGTAGACGAAATGTCGTTAGACGAAAATTAATGTCGCGGAACCTTAAAAGTTGATAGCAGCGCCACATACCGACTTTCAATACACGGATTAAACTTCGTCGCAGCGGCGCCTATCAACATCAATTACACGCAAATTTGAATCTAGCGACGGTTTAAATGTCACAGAAGCGCCACCTACCGACTTTCATAACATGCAAATTGAAATTCACGTGTCAGTTTAAATTTGATAGGCAGCGTCACATACCGACTTTCATTACACGCAAATTGGAATTCACGTGACGGTTTAAATTTGATAGCAGAGTCACCGACCGATTTTTACTGGACGCAAATTTTTTCATTACACGCAAATTTTCATTACATGTATACTTGTATAGCGGTTACTACTCGCTGGCTGCGCCAGTCTCGAGCCTAGC
>JACEVL010000315.1:375781-388281 GCA_020284085.1 Aporrectodea caliginosa
TGCGAGAGAATTCCACAAAATACTTATTGCTTTTGTTGCGCGTGTTGTAAGTGTGCAGGTCAGAATTAGATTGGAAGTAATTGGAAAATGCAATTGGGAGTTGGTTATAGGTATAACGGTACATAAATTCAGCCACTTGATAGAAGTTAATTTGGTCTATTCTCATTATTCCAAGATCTTGAAATAGAGCAGAAGTATGAGAATTAAAGGGGGCCCTGGCCAAGACCCGAACCACTCGTTTTTGGAGTGTGAGAAGCCTCCCTAGCCTAGTTTTATAATTTGATGCCCAGACTACATTTCCATAAGAGAGGTAAGGGTACACAAGGGAGTAGTAGAGGCTGAGAAGAGTTTTATTTGGTAAGAGCGCGGAAATGCGCGTTATCACCTCTATGGACTTGGCTATTTTGGCCGAAACATGGGTAAGATGTTCCGACCAGTTGACGTATTGGTCGATAAAAACCCCCAGAAACTTAACAGAGGCAACTCTCGGCACTTTTATATCATCAATTAGTATAGGTTCATCAGAATGCGGTAATAGTTTACGACCAGATGAGAACAATACATAGTTTGATTTACTTACATTCAGGGACTTTTTGTTAGCTTTAAACCAGTCAGAGATTAGTTTTAGTTCATCGTTTATCACACCCACTGAGAGGTGATAAGAAGGGGTAGAAATAAACAAATTCGTGTCGTCAGCAAAAAGAACAAAGTGCAAAAGTGCTGAAGAGTTTGGAAGGTCATTAATATACACAAGAAAGAGCAGAGGCTCAAGTATACTACCTTGGGGACCCCGAATTTCATGGAGCCAAAGCCTGACAAGACCTGGTTACATTTGACCTGGTGATAGCGGGAGGACAGATAATTTTTGAACCATAGCAGGGGAGTTCCTCGTATTCCGTAATTTTCTAGCTTTTGTAAGAGAATTTCGTGATCTACCGTGTCAAACGCCTTACTCATGTCCAAGAATATGCCTATAGAGAATTTTTTGCGATCAATGGCCTCCGTAATTTTATTATGAATATCAATAAGAGACATTGCTGTAGAGTGGCCGGATCTGAACCCATGTTGAAGGGGATATAGTATATTCATTTTTTCAATAAAGTTATATAATCTAGAGTGGACAGTCTTTTCTAAGAGCTTGGCGAAGTAAGATATTACCGAGATGGGCCTATAGTTAGTCAAGTCCTTCCTATTGCCTTGTTTAAAGATGGGAGAGATTATCGACTTCTTCATTAGGGTGGAGTGAATCCGAGTGAAAAACAATTTTTTCTCGAATTTCAAAATCCGTTAGTGATCAAAAGTTGCGTATGGTATCACAGAAATGCTACAAAAATTTTGAAATTTTTATGTTGACGTCTTCTGCCCTCTACCGGACGATTTAAGGACAAAATGGCTGCCAATTACTTCAGATGACTAAAAGTAAAGCATTTTATGTGACAGAAACACGGTTTTAGGCTCTAAATTAAGATTATAGGGTTCAAGGAATGCAATGGAATCAAAGATAATATGTAGCACTTCAAAAAATCAAAATGGCGGACAAAATGGCGGCCAGAATCTTAAAATGGCAATTGATGAAGTCATGTATGCAATGGAATCATGATTTCAGGGTCTGAGTCAACATTTTCGAGGTCAACAAATATGATGAAGCCAATGTCATTCAGGTAGCACTGCACGAAAACCAAAATTGCGGACAAAATGGCGTCCATATCCTGGAATTGGCTATTAGTGGAGTTCTGTATGTAATTATTTAGTATTGAAATCACGCTTTGTTTCATATGTTGGCATTATCTTTCTAGCTTCAAGTCTTGCGCGAACTAATCCATCTCTTGCATGCTGTCCAACAACCAGCAATGATGACTCTGTAACTGTCTTGACAGACCTCTCGACTGCTTGAGTATGGCATGGAAACTTTGGAAAGCGAAGTAAATCAATCGCGGAGTCGTCGGCATTGTGGATCAACTGTTCCAGGTCGTCATCATTTATGTCCTTCGTTAGAGGTGGCTCTGTCACTTCACATGACTGCCAGTCAATTAATTCTGTATAGTCGGCTGCATGAAAGTTCAAACTTGGGGGGTGAAATATGCGAATTCCTCTCTGAGGCTTCTTACTCGATCGCGCCTTCATTATTCTTCTGATTCCTAATTCTCGAATAGATTTCCTCTCATCCGTGATCATTGAAAGAAGTACATTTTCAGGATGAGCAAAGAAGGCGTTTCTCTGAATAACTGGATCAACTATTGACTTTAAATAATCAGGCAAGTATCGTGATTTGTTAGCAAGCATCCACAGATGCTTCGCACCATCTTTGCAGGAGGGTTTGGACTTTACTGCAAACCAAACAGGGGCGTAAACTTTCAAAACGAACTCAGCAATTGTCGAGAGACAGTTGCTTGGCTCTTTCGTGGCAACGTATAGGCGTAGTATTCTGTTAGCCAAAGTCAACCAACGAGACATTACTAGTTTTCCAGGACTTCGATGCAACAGTGCCTCATCGCATATACCACTAGATACAGCTTGAGACATGTCGTACAAGTATCTCTGGTCTGTACTGAGATCCTGCAGAACAGAGTCAGGTAGCACTTGTAAATCGCATTCAATTTGCTGGAATTTAACCATTGGCATGTTCTCACATCGTTGAACTTGTGTTCCAAGTTCGCCTGAAAAGCTTCGTGGTCCGGTAGTACTGCCATCAAGTTGCTCGAAGAGGTGACGTAACGGTAGCTCGTTGGTATGTAATAGGCATATGAACCAGTGGAGTGGACGCTTAAGATGTACTTCTAACAATCTGATAATACCACCCTTATGTCCTGTGTTGACAGCCGTTCCATCGCATCCCATGACAGCCAATAATTCCATGCTTATATTTCTTTCTTCGAAGAAATCCAGTATGGCCTGCTTTATACACTCAGCACTGCCACGCACTGGAGCAATATGTCCCAAATAGTTCGAGTCGGGTTCTTCAATCAATACTATGTGTTCTTCAATAACAGTCCTGCGATGTAACTTACCTCCAATATTTTCCTGCAGTAGAGTCTTGTCTTTTCTGCCGTCGAAGTATAGACCGCGAAGATCCGAAGAATGGCTTGCGGATTCCTGAAGCAAATCTTCACGCAGTCTTTTTCTTTCTCTTCGGAGTTTGGAACGGTCAATAACCTCAGATTTATCGCCAGTTGTTACTATTCCGAAATCTGTAAGTAGGCTCGAAGCAATGTCTGCTGCTGCTCTGTCAGATATTCCATATCTCTCTGACGCTTGTGCCGTGTTCGTCAGTCGTCGTCTTTGTTGTGAGTGTTGAGTTTTGGCGATTTTTTTGTCTTCCATTTCTTCCTTGCCTGCTGAAGATCCATTATCGGTTTCGTCACCTTCAAGGTTTTTGTCAGATGAATAATGTTCATCAAGCTCATCAACCGACCTTGATGTTGAAGCACCGCTTGATGTAAGTCGCATCGCTTCGTCCTTCTTTCGTTGTGCTCTAAGCATAAGTTTTTCTGTTTTCGGCCGGTCGATTGACCCTATCATCATTGTCCTTACAGTTCTTTGGTCTTTTAGAAATTGTCTTTCTTCCACCGGAATCTTTCCTTCTTTTGGACATCTACATGCGGCTGGATCTGAGCACTTGCAACTGGCAATGTCAAACAACGTATTTATTGCATGTTCTCTGAATTTTGCGACCTTCTGCTCGTAGTTGGCACTTCTTTTACATGCGGGGTATCGGATTAACTTTAGATACTGATCATGATGGATTCGCACAAGTTTAGTGATTCGATCTATCGTAACAGTCGGGACAGAGGCCCGTGTCCAAATTTCTTTCACTTTTTTTACTAGAACACTGACAATTTCGAATGCTTCGGGCTCTTTAACTGGGTGTTTACGTAAATCACGCCTTACCCATTGGTAGTCCTCAAGAAGATCTCGAATAGTTGGTAAGACATCTAGTTTCATTCGCTTTGCAACTCCAAATATTGGACAGATGCTCACTTTTCTCTTAAGTCTTAAGCGACTCTCAGCCATTTTGCTTCTACAGTTTGCTAAGAAAATGAAATTCTATCAGAATGTATTTAAAGAATACTACGAATACTACTAAGAATACATAATAGTTTAGGTCACGTCACGATGATGGAATTCTATCACTTTGGTTGACGTAAACATGAAATATTGCAGGCTAAATTGCCTGACAGTACTGAAAATCAATATGGCGTCCTAAAATCGTCCGGTAGAGGGCAGAAGACGTCAACATAAAAATTTCAAATTTTTTGTAGCAATTCTGTGATACCATACGCAACTTTTGATCGCTAACGGAATTTCAAATTCGGGAAAAAATTTTTTCACTCCACCTATTCTTCATGTCCTTAGGAACAATTCCTGTTGATAGGGAGCAATTGATGATGCTGGCTAGCGGGGCAGCTATATAACATATCGATGGACCAAGTACGGTAGGGTCTAAACCATCCGGCCCAGAACTATGGGTTAGTTTTATAGAGCGATTAAGCTGTAAAATCTCCTCAGGAGAAGTAGGGTAAAAAGCAAAAGAGTTAGGAAGGGATGGGCCAAGATAATCCCTGAAAGATCGGGTAGATTTAGGAATTTTATCAGAGAGATTTTTAGCAATAGAAGAGAAGTAAGTGTTAAACTTTTCAGCCATTTCAACATCGTCTGTAATTTTAAGATTTCCAATTATCAGCTCTTCAATACGAGTGTCGTGGTCCTTATTATCAATAAGAGATTTAATGATCTGCCACGTCTTTTTTAAATCACTGGAGTATTTAGCAAACTCAGTTGCATAGAAATCTTTTTTGCTTTAAGTTTAACCAATTTGAATTTGTTCCTATATTTAACAAACTGATTTTTATTTCGTTCATTAGGGTTTTTTAAATATTTTTTATACAAGCTATTCTTTTTTTACAGGATATGAAAAGACCTCTCGTCATCCATGGGTTGACTGGACTTTGTTTTATATTTCCCCTTCTTTCAATTAGTGGAAAGGCTGAATTATATGCTTCACTATACTTTTCAATAAAGGCTGTGTAAGCTCTACAAGGGTCTAATTCGTCACATAGCTGTGATATAGAAGAAAAGTCAATGTTCCTTAGTAGTTGGTAGAAAAGATTTATCTTATCCTGGTTTATTAGACGTTTCATGACGGGAGGTCTGATTTTATCCCGAGGAGGGCTAATGTCCAGCCAGGCAAGGACTGGGAGGTGATCAGAAATATCGGCCACAATTATTGCAGAGTGGGTGGAAAGATATCCTATATTCGTCAGGATATTATCGATTAGGGAGAAACTAGTTGCAGTAATTCTTGTGGGCCTAAGAATAGTCGGCAAAAGATGATAAGATGAGATCATATTATAATATTCGCCAGTCGTAGGGTGGTCATTATGTTTAAGAAGATCGATGTTGAAATCACCAGCAATCATAACATCCTTCCTAGTTTTATTAGTGGTCTGTAGTAGTTGGTCGAATTCTTTATTAAATTCTGGAAGTGGTCTGCCAGGAGGTCTGTAAATCACTCCCACAATAAGATTTCTACCTCTATTCAAGGGTATATTAACAAACAAGCTTTCATAAGACTCATGATTAAGACTTAAATCAGATAATTGAGGGAGGTCAGTAATAGAGATTTCATTTTTTATAATCAGGCCCACCCCCCTCCAGGTCCCGTCCCGTCTATATGTCGATTTAAGATTTCTGAAACTGAATTTCACCTGTCACTCTCGCCCCAAAGAACCTTCTACCATCTGCATTCCTACCATCCCGACTATATGCGGGATGTCCTGCCCTGGCTGCCACTACCACAACGCATCTCATTTAGGGTCTCTGCCTTGGTTTGGCGTAGCCTCGTTGGTACCGCACCTGCTTATCTGCAGGAGCTATGTCGCTCTATCTCTGCCAATATTGGCCGCCGACCCCTTCGCTCTGCAGCCCGCGGCGACCTGAGTGTCCCATTTGCACGCACTTCTACAATGCAGCATCGGGCCTTCTCGGTTGTGGGACCGAGTATCTGGAATGGGCTTCCTCTTGAGCTCCGTCTCCTACCTAGGAACTCTTCACCTGCATTTTATACCTCTCTGAAAACTATTCTTTTCAGCCGTGGTTGGGCCGGGAGCGCCTCTGAGTAGATATCTTGAAGGGGCGCTATATCAAGTTTCATTGATTGATTGATTGATTGATCTGCATTTCCACCATATGCCTCTGGCAGATTCACGCGTACTGCGCCTGTGTTGGACCCATTGCCGTCCACCACTTGGCACCGTCTTGTTAAGATGGCTGCATGTACGATGCTGTGAGCTACGCCTCTACCATGTGTGTTTCTATCGCCTGCGACCTACTATTTTCATAAATATGGTTCAATCCGCAGTTGCGCATTCCATTGTTATTATTTTGATTTTGTAAGGTTTCACTTAAAGGCCAAACTGTGTAGTAACATGTTTAAAATACTCAACTACATAACAACGCGTTTAGAGACCATGTCATATCTGCTGTCTGTTCTCTACACTGGCTTCCTGTCTGCAAGCGCATCCGCATCAAGTTGGCAATCCTCATGCACAGAGAACGCACAAATCAGCTGTCATCCTACTTATCTTCCATGATCGCATCCTGCAACTCTGCTAAAGGTCGCTCTTATCTTCAATCAACATGTGCTGGAGAGTATGTTGTTCCTAGTATAGGCTACGTCTTGTCTTTAACCGGCGTTCATTCATAGTTGCTGGTTCCTCCATTTGGAACTCGCTGCCTCCTCGTGTTCGCAACTATCTTATCTTAACGTGACTGTCTTTCTCTCTAAACTGAAAACTTACCTCTTCCAGTTTACTTATTGCCCTTAATATACAATGGTTGCCTGACCTCATTATGCACTTCTGAATGTTCCAAGTAGGGCAAAAATCAATGTACTGCTGTAACGTATGGTATAAGTCACTTAAAATGCATAGTATAAGTTCTTTACACCATTTCAAAACAATTCACAGCTCGACAAAAGTCAATAGGCCAATCCCTGCCGGCAATGATATACAAATTCGCTCTCTGTGCCGTTAACCGGAATCCAGGGCGCATACATGTAGCCTATATCCAAATCTAAATACTTACATAAGCTCATAAATATATGCTATAGTTTAATCAGAAGTTGGATGAGCGATGAAAACATGGTAGGCTACTGATGCTATAATATGTTATACGTCGGCCACACATGCCTTCTTTCACGAAATGGCCAATGTTTAGCTTCTTTGGGCCACTGTGTGCACCATGCGCAAAAAGCCATCAAGGAACAGTGGGTGGACTCACTAAAAGTGATATAACTTTTGTTCTGTTTGAAATATTCTGGTGAAATTTGGCCGTTGTGCGTAGATTGGAATTACATTCAAGGGGCTTCTACACCAACTATTTGCCGATGATGTGCAAGCCTAATCGACACCTGTTCGGCCGATGCTGTGAGTCAGATGTGTCTGACTATGGATGTCCTCTCTTCTTGGATGGCCTCCAATCGGCTACTCTTAAATCCCTCTAAAACACAGCTCATTTGGCGCGGTCGCCGTAGACAACTGCAGGCTATCGACTTTCCTCAACTTACCCTGCTCTTTCCTCACATAACCTTTTCCCTCACAGTTCGTGATCTGGGACTTTCTCTTGACTCTGAGCTTACTTTGTCACAACATGTTAACTCAATTGCATGGAGTTGTTATTATCAGCTTCGTCAGCTTCGAGTGGTCTCTCTCTCTCTCTCTCTCTCTCTCTCTCTCTCTCTCACGATGCAGTTATGGTTCTTGTTCATGCCTTTGTTACTAGTCGAATTGACCACTGTTCCTCACTACTTGCTGGCCTTCCCCTTGGGGTTCTGGGGCGACTAGATCGAGTTCTACGCTCGGCTGATCGGCTTATTGGACGGCTTCCTAAGTTCTCTCCTGTCTCTGTATACATGCGTGATGTGTTGCATTGGCTGCCTGTGTCTCGGCGGATCTCATATCGCATTGCTGCTCTGGTTTTCGTTGTGTTCTTGGCTGCCCTCCAACTCACTTGCGCGATCTTTGCCGCCCAGTGTCTGATGTTGCTGCGCGTCGGGTGCTTCGCTCTGCGACGAGGGGTGAGTTCCCTTGTTCCACGGTCTCGCTTGGCTATTAAGCAGCGCCGTGCTTTTTCGGTTGTGGGCCCTTCCATCTGGAATGACCTCCCACTTAAGCTTCGTTTTTTTACTTGTAAGTCATCCGACAGGGTTCTACAAGTCTCTCAAGTCTTTTTTATTTAGTCGTGACTGGGCTGGGTGCGCTCCTGAGTAGTTTCTTGAAGGGGCGCTATATAAATGCTCTGAATGAATGAATGAATGAATGTAGATCTTGATTTAAAAATTCTTACTTTTGGCCGAAATATTAGCAAATTTGGTTAGGGGTTCCTTTTTTTGTCCCACGCACTCTGTACAATTCACTTATGTTGTGCAGTCGCTCTATTTGCTTCTTGCGGAGGTTGAAGGATCGTCATCAGTGTCTGGAAAATTATTTGTGTGTCAGTGCTACTACTGCTACCATCCTAACCAGTGGGAGTTGACCCACAATGGCTTCTAAAAGATGAGATGACTGGGGAGATTCACGCATATGACAACCTTATTGAAAGTGGCAGAGAGTTGTCGCCCTTCGAATGGCCAACTCTGCGAGACGTTCTGAGATATGGGATACTGCCAAGAAAACAAAGTGGCGAGGATGTCAGAAACTACACAGCAGTCAGTCTTTCAAAGACATTTACCCTAGAGTGCTTGAAAACAGGAAACTATCAAAACTAGGGCTGCGGATTTTAACGATTAATTAATCGATTAATCGTTAATAGATTTAATCGATTAATTTCGGATTGTTCGATTAATTTTCCATCAATTTTCGTTCCTACTTTAAGACGTCAACCGACCTATTTCCTGAATAAACAATATGGCGAACAGTAATAATGTGAAACATTTGAATGGAATATTAAGCGATCATTTTGCATTTAAGGTAAATGCTGAGGGAAAAAGCGAAGGTGGCGAATTATTATTAAAGATTTTTTTAGATAGAAGGTTTTTACTACTGACTACATTTCTCAGCTTGACAATTTGAACTTTATCATGTCAAATGATTAAAGAATTTTTGCAGTGTTTACAGTCTAAACAGTTTTAAAGCTTTATGTAATTTGGACCAAATTAATCAAATTTAATCGATTAATCTCGATTAAATTTGGGAGATTAATCGATTAAACAATTTTTAATTAGTACTAGTCCTAATCAAAACAGCTATTTTGTCACCCCATTGTAAGTTCACAAATCATAACCTTAAAGAAGATCTAAGAGAGCTGGCAGCAGGCCAAAGACATATAGATATCTTGGTAGAGGAAAGCTAGATTCAAAGCGGCTTTCACTTCAAAACTTCATAAGCTCTTTGACATCCTCAATTGCAAGTGCAAAATACTTCCTTGCACTGATTTAAGCTGCCCTGCAGATGCTGGTTGCTGGAGGGAAGCCCACATATACTGTGCATGCCCTGAAAAGATGAAGATCCCTGTGTCGGAACTTTCTTTCATTAAAGGTCAGAGAGAAAAGACTAGTTCTTGTGGACCACATCAGATTGGCCTGCTAGATCTTGCTGAGCATAACAGACAAGTCAAAAAGCGGAAGCGACGAGAAGACGAGAGAAGAGGGCTTGCTGAATATAAGCAGAGAATCAAGCAGGATGCTTCAATGCTATTAAATGAAATAATTTTTTCATGTGACGAAAATGAAGAACAAATTTAATAGCTTATGCCCAGGACGGAAATGATGGATGCTATGAATTGGCAATAAGAAAACCATGTATGCCTTCCACTTCTAATTAAAAGACAGAGTACAACACATTAGAAATACACAATGTTGCTTTGCAGAGCATCAGATTTGGTGATGGCCTGCTTGTGACAGCTGCCATCACCACTGCTTATGGATATCGGTTTGATCACTGAATAAGACAAGAGACTTGTAGTTGATCACAATAAAGGCAAGAGGGCCCAAGGAAAATCATTATTAAATCCCTGGTTTTGGAATTTTATAATCTGTTTCAGAATTGTGAAATTGATTACATCTCTTTTTGACGACCGTGAAGATACAACTAAAGCCATACTGAAAGCAGACAATTCAGATCAACAGTTCCCCAACATCATCAAAGAGCGGCTTCATTCTGTGTGCATTGAGCTAGGTTGAAGATATTTCTACCACTTTATTCAGGAGAAAAGCTCAAAGAGACAAACCAGCTGACGTTATTGCTAATAGTCTTGTAGATTTCATGAAGACGAGAGGCACTGATAAGAATAGAGGCCATTGCAGGTGATCCTACAAATGTTAACACCGGCTTGGGTTGGTGCCATGCATTGCCTAGGGGTCAAGCTTGGTCATCAGCTGATCTGGTTGGTTTGTGCCTTCCTCACCAACGAGTTACCCCTGCGACACTTGATCACAGCACTCGAAGGGAAGACCTTGTCTAACAACAAGTGGACAGGTAACATTGGCAAGATGCTAGACAATGCTATGCAGAACTTGAAATTGATCACCAAACTCTCAACCGGAGAACCTCTTATTTTTACTGAGTGCTTCGTCCCTGTTGGAGCTGATCTGACAGAGTATAATTATGAACCTCCATTGACATGAAAACTTACTACAGCGGAAGTAAATAAGTTCAGTGACGAACCCATGCAAGTTCCACAGTAGCTTGTCATGCTCATACAGAAGTACGCGAAGGAAGTCGCAGAATCGGCAGGAAGGGTTTATACACTTGAGAAACGTGAGGGCTACATCAGAGTCCAAGAAGTACGTTGGCGCCTGATGACCAAGAAAGAATCAAAGTAAGACTTGATGAAACTTGTTGCTTAAATTTCTTATTAACTGAAATCATTACTTTCTAATGTTGCTTTATGATTACAAGGTATTTTTTTGTATTGTATTTGAACACTTGTTATAGCGCCACTACCAGATTTCCCATTCAGAGGCGCTCCCGACTACTGCGCGAACGCTGAATCGAAGTTTCACGCCGAAGCGCATGAGCAATTGTGAGAGAAGGACTTAAAAGGGTCCCTACGCGGCGGCTTGAAAATCTGATTCGAACCCGCAACCCTTCAGCTGCAAGGCACCGAACATACCCCTAAACCACGCCCCAGTTGTATTGTGATGTGTTGTATTGTGTGTTGTATTGTACTCCACGTTTATAATGCGACCGAGCCACCCGCAGTAAGGTAACGGACGATTTTGGTTTCATAGGACGATTGGTCATAGGACGATTGGTCATAGGACGATTGGTCATACGGACGATTGGTCATAGGATGATTGGTCATACGGACGATTGGTCATACGGACGATTGGTCATAGGACGATTGGTCATATGCCGCTAATAAACCGACATAATTCGTTGTAGTCATTAGTTATGGACATTCTTAGTTTTAAGCTTAACGCACCGGGGCATACATCGTTTTTAGACAAATACAATCAGTGCCATCAAGACACTTATTAGAGTAATACTTACAGGGATCAACTCACTTCAAAGAACTTAACGTTTCGTCGAAATAATACAAATTTACGTATTGTTCGTATTTTGTATTACGTATTTCACAGTAAGTAAGTAAGTAAGTAAGTAAGTATATCCTTTATTGAAAAACCAACTGCTAACCGCATTTTGGTGTACACAGATCATCAAATATATAAAAAAAATTAAGTATAAAGCATCCGTGTGACAAATGTAAAATTATCCAGTAAATATAGTTTTGATGTTTTAAAAAACTTCTTTGTTTTAGCCTTCGATAACCTTCGATAGTCCCATCGCCGATAGGACCTATGACCCGGTAGGCCCTCATGACCAATCGTCCTATGACCAATCGTCCGTATGACCAATCGTCCGTATGACCGGAAATCGTCCTATGACCAATCGTCCGTATGACCAATCGTCTTATGACCAATCGTCCTATGACCAATCGTCCCATGACCAATCGTCCTAGAACCCGCAGGAAAGAATCCGAGGAAATTAATACTCTTGATAAACCGACCGCTACATCAGGGAAGCGAACGTTGGGCCTGCGCCAAGACGTGACGAGCGGGAACCAACCCACTCGGCCACTTAGGATCTTTAATGTAATGTTGTATGCTCATTAGGATGTGTCTTATCCAGAGAACACTAATAATTTTAATAGCGTTACCTGACATTTACAAAGGTAAAAGTTAAATTATTTCGTTTTCCGATAGCAGTTTATGAACCTTTTACTCAAACACCGATTCACCCAGGTAGCCTAAATGTTGTCCAGTCACAAAAATAATAGCAGATTTGAATTTCTCACACCGAAAATCATATTTTTGAAACCCAAGACTTAAAAAATTGAAAAAATGAACTTCACTTCTAAATTGACACGCCCTACTACTGTAGACATAATCTTACGAAGCAGAATAATTGTCACTGTGTTTGTCGATTGTTGCCAACACAGAGACGGGTAAGGAAACTTCGTATAGGCTACATAATTGTGGTGCATGACAATTCACGTGTGAG
>JACEVL010000315.1:390781-447891 GCA_020284085.1 Aporrectodea caliginosa
GTCGGAAATAATTTCTTTCCCTAAACAAAAACCATTTCTATGACTCTAGCTAAAATGCTAAATTAATTAATGGTATAATATTAAAAGGGCTAATTATTTATAGCTGTCAGTTTGTGTAGCTGCTATCATCTTCTCATGGAGAGGACAAAATGTTCCACTATTGTGATAATAGGCAGACCCATCCCTAGGATTACGCTTAATACGGAACCGCTTGTAGGGCCCTGGTTATTCCACCGAAAGATAGGGCCCCAAACCAAAATCCCGTTAATTAAAAATAAAATAATAATAATAATGATAATAATAATAATAACACTATTAATAATAATAATAATAATAATAATAATAATAATAATAATAATAATAATAATAATTTACGGCATCAGCAGCCAGAGCGGGGGCGGCGGCGAGTCTGGCAGAGGACAGAAAGACACAGAAATATCATGCCTGTCTAGAAACACACGTTTTCATACCGCTAGCCCTGGAAACGCTGGGCCCCATCAATACCGTTGGCCTCAATTTTATTTCTGACCTGGGTCGCCACCTCACGCTAGCTACGGGTGAACCGAGAGAGACCAGCTACATATTTCAGAGGATCTCGGTCACAGTACAACGCTTCAACGCCGTAGCATTTAGAGGCACATTTATTACACCCACGCCCGATATGGATGAGGTATAGCCGTTCCAGAAAAACATTGCTTTTATAATTTATAAGTCCCTGGGGGAATGAAGTACCTCAGGGCACAAAAAAAAAATAATAATAATAATAATAATAATAATAATAATAATAATAATAAATAATAATAATAATAATAATAATAATAATAATAATAATAATAATAATAATAATAATAATAACACTAATAATAATAATAATAATAATAATAATAATAATAACACTAATAATAATAATAATAATAATAATAATAATAATAATAATAATAATAATAATAATAATAATAATTATAATAATAATAATAATATTAATAATAATAATAATAATAATAATGATAATAATAATAATAATAATAATAATAATAATAATAATAATAATAATAATAATAATAATAATAATAATAATAATAATAATAATAATAATAATAATAATATTACTATCTCAATCATCGAATTGTTGAAGCAAGCAATCACGGTTATTGTTTTGGTTGTCTTGTATTTACCATTTCTACCGTGTCACTAATCACACAACTTTCTAGTCCGCAACGTCTCTTACATTAATGAGATTCACAGGTTGACGCAGTTTTTGCCAAAGAATGCTATGCATCATGTGCTCAAATGGAAGAATGCTTTTCAGTTTAATAAATTCGAGCATTATTTCTGAATTTGAAGAATTACAGTCGATCAGGCATCTTGTTTTCAAGTATCTTGCCAGGAAATGTCTTCCAAGAAAATAATGGCACTGTACACAGTAATAAGAGGCTATAAGTAATGCAGGCAGTCTCTTCTCTAAATAAATGACATTCTTAAAATAATTCAGAAATTCCGACTCATTTGTGCCTTTCGTTTTCCACAAATGTTCATTTCGAGCGAACAGATAGCAAAGCAGTGTGTGAAACCCAAGCAAACATTGCACATCCCTGTCGAAATAAGTATCAAGTGGAGTCATCACAATTACATTTGCAACTACAAGTTCCCTCAAATCACTCCGTAGATCTTGCTCCTCGAGAATTTGTTCACACAAATGCAAAGCTTCAGGATAGTTAAGACAATTGTAAAGATATGCAGCACGGTAACAGTCAGCTGTGTTGCAGCGAATGCCGAAATCTTTGCTTATGGCATTGTAGAATGATGTCATATTCTCCAAGGAATATTCCATGAACAATTGAATGACGTCGTCTTCATTTATCAACGAACTTTTATTGAGCGTTTCCGATTTATTAATAGGATTGGTTTTATGATACACACGTAAAACTCTGTCCGCCCTCTTTGAGATTCCAGAAGATCTCCAATTTGTTATAGTCATCAGAATCTCATCCAACGGAAATGTCTGCATCTGAATATCGTAAAAAGGTCGAAAATGTTTAGACAATTTCGCTTTCGATAATTTGCTTAAATAAAGGGCAAATACTTCTGGTGTAATACGCAGATCAAGAACATGCAATACCCTTTTGAACTGGAAATCATATTTAATCTGCCTGAAAAGAAGATAAAATCCAATGATTGTGGCAATGTCTTCAAAGTAGAGCAAACAGCCGGCATTCAACGTTTCTTTCTCCTCTTCCTCAGTTGTTTCATTTATGTTCAGTCTCGAGCACAGTTCTATAGTGGTTTCGTATTCTGATGTGGCGAAATGAAGAGCTGCCATGTAGACCAAAGTTGCATTGAAGATAGTTTCGGATATAGAATCCTCACATTCTAAAGCTTTTCTAAGAAGACATTTTGACATTTGAGACGCGAGTTTAAATTCTACAGGATTTGTTGCTCCGGTCAAGTTTTCCATTAGACCTTGTGATGTCAGGAAAAGGACGAAACTTCTGTCTAGATTTGCTCTGTTGGCTTTTGGAAAGTTATGATGTCTAGACTTTAAGATTTTCGATTGCCATGAAACTTCTCTGACAAATTCAGTGATAATGTTGCAATCGTATGTTACCTGCTGCCAGCACAATGCGTTTGCGGCATGCAAACTGAACAGTGCTTTTACAAAATGTGGAAAACTTGTCGAGAAGTCTATTGTTGATAAAAATAAACCTAGATCAACTGTTTTCTCAGTAACTTTTATTGTTCCATGAAAATCCTGAATGTACCGACGGAACGAATAACTCTCCCGCCGAATGACGTCCTTTATAGTGAACTGTACAGAAAGAAAGAAGCCGAGTGCAAACCTCCAATCAAAGAATTTCAGTTTCCCCTTATCAGTGATCTCACGCACACGAAGCATGCCTTGGCCAAAATCTTTAATTAGATCTGCTATATCAGTGACAATGGAAACTCTTTTTAAGAGAGGCAGCATGTATTCATCCGCAAACCAACCATTTAGGATGTCAGAATTGCAGAGTTCATTCAATCGCCGAGTAGTCTCATTAGCTACTTTCTTGTTCATGCATTCATGAAACAAGTTTGCCTGAGGAATAAAATAGTTAGGACAATGTCTCATCTCTAACCATTCTGAAAGCCTCCGTAATAAATAACTGCATATCTCAATAACACACAAGAAATTCCACCAGTCTTGGGGCATCTCTTCACAAGACCACAGCATCAGTGTTTTGAAATGGTATGTACAGAGAACCTCATCTTCCTTTGGACAATCTTTTTCGATTAGTTCTCTTTTGGCAAAGAATCTGAGCATATGGTAGACAATCTGCTGAACTGGAGTCCAGCTCTGAAGTAAAATGACTTCTGCAACTGAAAATGACAACCTGCACTGGATTACATCATTTCTGCAAGCAGGATGTTTTGCATTAACAACATGACAACCACTTTGTACTATCTTGTGGATGTTGGCCGACGTCGGCCACCCATGTCTTCTCTCACGAAATGGCCAGTGCTTGGCTGCTTTGGGCCACTGTGGGCACCATATGGAAAAAACCACATCTGCAGGGTAAATGCCTCCCCGAATTAATTTAAACGCTGGACCAGCACAGTAGCGTTCTTCTTCTGAAATGTGCCCAGATGAACTAAGATCTGGAATAATTGTGACAATACGTACAAATTGACGTGGGCAGCTAGCGTTCTGAAATTCAAATTTCTTGCAATTCCAATTATATATCATTTTCCCCAAACGCTGAAGTTTCACAAATCCTGGATAATGAGGATGTGGCAGGATCTGTGAGCAATTCACCAAGTCGACAAAACCACTGACATCATCTGGTAGAACAGGAACGTCTTCTGTAAAGGCCAACTCATCAGCCTTCCATATCAAAGTGTCAATGTCGTCGATGCACGAATTCATAAGTTCAACGTAGAACTCTATCGAGCTGCCACATGGAAAGTATTGATGAGGCACTTTGTCGGTAGACATAACGTGAAATTGCATGGAATGAAACACGTCGCTATTCAATTTAGGATGCACAGGGCTTGTGCCAACAATGAATGCAGAAACATCATCCATTCTGAATTTAAAAAAAAAACAATCACCTTTACTTTACCAGCTCAAGATCAAACATGGCATAATCCATATACAACTAGTATTATATTCGTTTATTAGTCTAAAATCAAATAAGTTACATTGCATATAATAGAGAGGCTGAGAGCTATCGCCAAACCAGTCCAGGCAATGTCGTTGGATGGAGCATCAGAAACAAAATGGTGCGAAAAATTGTATTTTATCATATCTAAAATGTATGCTTTCTGACAAATAACTGTATTTAGTTAGACAGTGACTTAGATTGCATTAAAGATGAATTTCTATATAGGACTCGTGAAATTAAATGCCAATCGTATTTAGTGAAAAGTGTTATTAAGTTTTTGTCTCATTTTTATTGTACCAAAGCTGGCACCTCTTGGCAGAGACGAAGGTGGCAAAACTGCAGATGAAAAACCGATAGAAATTCATGTTATGCAATGCTGCAGGTGGCAGAGATGCAAAACACTTGAGGAGCCATGAAAGAGTCTATCGTTTCACGAGTCCTGAAAGACGCTAAAGTATCTAATCTAACCTGAGACTATTATCACTGATGTAAACTAACAATTTCTCTCGTGCAACTGTTATCATGGTCAGGGCATCGGCTGCTGCTAAAGCGTCTAAGAACAGTTCAGTTTATAGTTGAGATCTGAAGACCAGAACAGATTTTGCAGAGCGAGCGCTAACCGGAGTCCAGGGCGAATATCCCCAGATCCAAATAAGTACAGCAGTTCATAAATATGTTATAATAGTACCAGATGTTGGATTGGCAATGAAAACATGGTATTAATGCTAAATTATTGCAGTAACGTTAGAAGTTGGATGAGCATATTATTTATAGCACAAGTAGAAGTTGGATGAGCGATGAAGTTGGATGAGCGATGAAACCTTGGTACTGATTCTAAATTATTGCAGTAAATCTATACGTTTGATACGTGATCAAAAACGTTGTTGTAAAATCGTAGAAGTTGGATGAAGGATTGAAATATGTTATAGTAGAAGTAGAAGCTGGATGATCAATGAGAACATGGCTAGAATATGTTTTAGAAAATGTTATTATGCTGGACGTATTGGGATTTGGGTATATATGCGTCCAGGGCCAAGAACAGACAAGGAGCTATTGCCGAGAGCTTTCCTTGTCGACGCTATAGGCTTATCGAGAAAGTCAGAAGAACTGGTCGATTGCAGACAGAGGCACGATTAGTTAAACTGCTAATAGACTAGAATTAGCTACTGAAATTTGTTAATCGATTAAAATTAGCAAAATCTTGTGGCTAATGAGTTGGAATTAGAATTGTCAGCAGCTAATCAATTAGCAATTAGATTTACATACCGTCACTTTTATTTCACTGATTCATGCACATATTTGCTTCATGAATTTGTCAATTTTAATCCAAGCACAGCAAGTTACAGCAGCAAGTTAAGCTACAGTAACTGTAGTCGCTTTTGCCAGACCTGCTTTTCTTGTTGGCATAGGATATCGTGGAGCTGCAACTCAGATTAGATATACGAAATCTTCATTTTATACATCAGAAACGTTTTTCAATACACACTGACTAAATTCAAGTAGTTTCCCCACTGGTTCGATCAACACAGGGCCTACTATCCCCCCTGTAAGCTGGAAGCAATCCCCCCTTTGCTCAGTGTCAAAAGTAGTATGGGATAAATAAATTTTTTTGGGTGTGGACGGAAGCAAGAATTTCCGGAAAATTTTACATTTTTCTATACCCAAAAATTTCTGATGACCTTTTTTTTTTTTTTTTTTTTTGCTTTTCTGTCTTGTTTCTAGGACGGGAAAACTGGTCACACTCAATTCCCCCCTAGCGATAACTTTATTCCCTCCCTAGCGAACATTTTTATCCCCCCTAGCACAAATTTTATCCCCCTTTACACAGCATTTCTTTCCCCCCTGGCACAGATTGGAAGCAGTCTGCTTCCATCCCCCCCTACGTAGTAGGCCCTGGATCAACATACGGAGAGGGCGACCCCACCCCGTTGGTACCGTTCGATAAATACGAAGAAAATTTCCTCACTGGTGCGTTGGATGACTATGGGCTGTAACACCAGATGGGATATGTTGTAACAAAACTTTCAATAGTGGAATGTTTTGAAAAGCTGCATCTAATCTAAAGCATGCTTATTCTCAATGTATGATAAGAGATTCCGTCGAGTGGAATTTCATAAATTCAAACTGGCATTAGAGAGTGAAGATGAAGGTAGGGGACCAGTTCAACAGAGACACATTTCTCATATGGGTGCAGAACAGTCTGCCGTAGTTCCTGGCTGTGTCCGAACTTCAAAAACAATGTTTCAGCTATTATTCTTCGACATTTCGAAATTATTCACGATCAAAATGAAATGTTCTTAGCGCTCAATTCATAGGACAAAGTGCGCATTCAGCTGAAATGACAACAGAATCAATGAAAAATTGCAAAAATCTATGCTAAAAATTAAAATAAAAGTGTACTGTTAAACGGATCACAATGTACCCATAGAAAGGCGGTTCAGAACTGAATCAAATGACATACTATGAGTTGAAATATGTCAAAGGATAAAGAAGTTATTAGTGTTTAACCGTTTTCAGACTTAGCGACATGTGGCGAACAAGGAAATGGTAAAAAGTTAATAACTTCTACAAATATAGGCATATTCTGAAAATTAATACATTGTTTTATTCAGTATTAATAGCCCTATCTAACGGTATATGGGTATATTTCACAACAGAAGGCAAATTAGATAAATTTCCGTCTTCTCCTTTGGACGGCATACATGTACACAAAGAATAAAATTATAATTTATAATTTTTAAATACATTGTAGGGCATGTATTAGTTATAAAAAATTATTTCTATTATATTATTTAGATGATTAGTATGAGAAAAAATTATAAAGTCCAATTTTAACCCGAAATTGCATTGTCCTTTCTAATGGTGAGTCAATTCAACGTTACGTTAGGGTAACAGCTGAAACGCTTAACTGATGTTTTATATTTTTTAGATCATTAACTTACATATATCCATTGCTCTATAATTATGGTTTTTATTAACTAATTAACAAACTAACTAATTAAAAAATAAATAAAACCGTATGTCTTCAAATATTGGTTACAACACCGTTACGAATGGGTTTCTGCCATCTGGGGAATAAATTGAAAACTCTCTGTTTTTGAATTGGCATCTTCGATAGCAGGGAACCAGTCTGCGTTGAATTTACCAACCGGAAATCAATATGGATGGTTGCTTCCGTTGACAATTTTCGAAAATTTATCCGGTAATGTAATAGTATAAAAAAGATTTACAACTCCGTGACTGTAATTATTGCACTTTGCGTATATATATAATTTTTTTATTTCAAAAATAATGTTGAAATTGACAGCCTCGCAACTATAAACTAACTATTTATTGTATCTTAACTCGTCCGGTAAGCATGGAGACCTAATTATGAATATTTTACAACTCCGTTACTACAACTCCGTTACATTATTTTCTATTAAAATTAATTTATTTAATGGTACATGTAGAAAATTTGTCGTAAAAATAGTTTAGGTGGCTGTGTAATAATTTAATGCACACTTAATACTAATTAATCACTAATTATAAACAGTGGCGGTATATTATAATGTGTATTTATTACGTAACGGAGTTGTAACGGAGTTGTAAATAATTAGGAATCAAAGTTGTATGTGTTTCACATAGTAAAAAACTAAAATGAAAAATTAGGCCAAATCTTTCAAATTTAAGCTCTGCTCAATATCAAATATGCTTCAGGACTGCTAGTAAAATATTTGTGTAAGACATTTTTTAAATTTTGTATGACTTTATTTTTCTCTAATTCTATTTCTGAATTTGACGCCTGTTGTGAAATATACCCATATTGAAAGACACATAATTAGTTTTCAATTAAAATATTTTACAAGAAAACCTGCAATTTTCTCGAAAAAATGCTATTTTTCGTAACTTTGGCCCTCTGGTGGGGGCGGAAGACATTAATATTTTTTTAAACTTTTTCCACATTTTTTTACCCCATACCGTTGGGCAACTTTTGGTTGCTATTACTTTTTGAATTTCTAATTTTCGCTTTTTTCACTCCACCCTATTATACGTCTTGTCTTTAACTGGCGTTAATTCACAGATGCCATCTGGAACTCTCCACTTCCTCATGTTCGCAACTCTCATCCCGAAAGACTTTCCTTCGCTGTAAACTGAAAACTTACCTCTTCCAGTCTACGAAATAATGACACTTATACAGTGGTTGCCTGACTTCAATATACACTTTTGAATGTTGTAAGGAGGGCAATATTGTATTGTATAAGTCACTTAAATTGCATAACATCAGTTATTTTAACTATATCAAAACAATTCACATCTCGACAAAAGTCAATACCTGGTGTTGGTTGATTCGCGATAACACTCGTTAACTGAATCGTCAATTCTGAGCAAGTTGAAGTGAGAAACGACTATGAGAAAAGTGAATAGCTAAGTGCATGCAATATGTATATAATATATCATAAGCTCAGCAATGGAACAAGCGGCGTCAGTAGACGACACTTTTCCTTTGGCCGATGCTCTTTCTGTATTAGGCGCTGCATCGTAGTTGGATGCTGTTGTTTGTCAAGGATTTTCCTGAATGGAGGCTAATGAGTTTCAGCCCAAAGGCCAAAGGTCAATTCCTGCCGATGTCCCGTGATATTCTAATCAGTCTTAAAACTATCCGGGGGTGAATACATTTTTCCAGCAAGATGGAGAAAACCGATATAGAGTGTCCGGGGGTTAGACCATTTCTATGCTCCCTTCGTCTAAACTTATCCCCCGGGGGAGAAAAATTCAGAGTTATAAGGCATTATTGTAGGGCTGCGGATTTTAACGATTAATTAATCGTTAATCGTTAAAATTTTTATCGATTAATTTTGGCATGTTCGAATAATTTTCGATTAATTTTCTTACTTATTTTATGACGTCAACCGACCTATTTCCGGAATAAGCAAATGGCGAACAGTAATAATGTGAAACATTTGAGTGGAAAACTAAGCGATCATTTTGTATTTAAGGTAAATGCTGAGGGAAAAGTCGAAGATTTTTCTAGATAGAAGGTAGTTAGGCCTACTACTCACTACTGACTACATTTCTCAGTATGACAATTTGAACTTTAGCATGTCGAATGATTGAAGGGATAATTGCAGTGTATACAGTCTTAGCAGCTTTTCTCGATTTATGTAATATGGACCAAATTAATCGAATTTAATCGATTAATCTCGATTAAATTTAGGAGATTAATCGATTAAAGTTATTTTAGTCAGTACCAGCCCTACTTTATGAAAATGCGCAGAATTGATAAATCAATGTTGTAATCAAAGTCCAAAACCAGAACTAAGTAAAGCAAGTGACTTTAAGTGTTCTAAGCAAATCACACCGAAATTACTTTAAATAGGAAGAATAACGGAAGCTATTTTCTTTTCCTTCTCTTAAGATGGTTATAAGGGAAAGACAGCATGACGTCGCTGAAACATTTATCAAGATGTTTTTGCATTTCTGAAGGATTGGGAGATTTGAGATTAATTTATTCTGAATTGCGAACTTAAACAAACAATGTAAGGATCACCGAAGTCAACATCCATCGTGGCAGATCCGGAAGCAATATAGGCTAAAGGCTCGGTAATTGCAACTAGTGGCGTCAGTAGATGAAACTTTTCCTTTGGCCGATGCTCTTTCTGTATTAGGCGCTGCGACGTAGCTGGATTGGATTTCCAGTAATGGAGGCTTAGGAGTCTCAGCCCAAAGGCCAAAGGTCAATCCTCCACCCCCTGGCAATGATATACAGATTCGTCAGAAATCCGAGAAAAGGAAACTATCAAGCTGTTCCTGCACCCCACAATGCGACTTGAATTTCCAGACATAGTTGACAAAATTCTATAAATTGCTTGTCGTATGTTACTCCGCCAGCCCTACAGGGAAGCGTAGGCTATAGTATTAGACTAAAGTCCAAGTTAGCAACTCTCCTCTTGGTCAAAAATACATGTCACATGACATATCACATTTAGACCTCTTGGTAATCCCCAGCCCTTCAAATATAGCTAAAGGTTTCAACCATTAACAGTTTAATCAAATCGTGGGCCGCCAAGCTCTGTTAAATGTTAGTCAGATTTCATGCAGTAATGGCGTGTAATTTTCGTCAATGACTAGAGTGATCGACCTTCGACCTAGTCTACACTTAAGTTATCACTGTGACACCACTCATCCCTCGTGATTAAACTGATGCCCTGCACTTAGGTTTAGATTAGCCCTAAAATTTGGAAAAATACGATTACGAGCCATATTCTTAGCTATCAGATGTTCATGCAGTCGGATCATTTGACCCCTACCCCAATCCCCTTCCTTAATCCCAGTCTCCCAACGCATAATATTATGTTAGCGTCTAAAATGAAAAATGATCAGGTATTTCAAACGACCTAAATAATTGTAGCTCCTTGCAGTCCCGTCAATGTCATCTAAGACCATATGACAATATACCAATTATACGTCGAATTTGCGGTAGGCCTCTGGACTTTGGTTAGCTGCTGTTTTTACAACACTGTCATGAAAAAGATGATTAGCGTCGCCATCCTCCTTTCTCCAGGCTTGAGACTGGCAATGCCGGAGTACGTGCATAGACTTTACAAACTGGTCGACGATCGAACCGCAACACACCGCAGTCGTTGTTGAAAGGTTACCACAAGACGCACCCTATGCCCAAGAGATCCTCTCCATATAATATCCAGACTGGTTGATACAGGAACGCCGCAGCCTACTTACATAATAAGTAGATCACGTGTCCATATGTTGTTATTAATCGGTGTTCTTTGTTCAGAGAGGAAGCGGTTTCTGAATCAAAAGTAAGTTTTCGGCATTTTTGAACTTTGCGAGTGATAATTCAACAAGGCGCGTCCACAATATTAATGAGCAGTTTGGGAATAATCTTTCATTGTGTCTCTCAACCTCTTTATCAACTGCAAATGTGGTAGAGTATATTTCAGTAACATCTAAGGTGAACCAAAATAAATTGTCTTTAGAGGGGAGACCCGTCGGAGCCCAAGACGCACCACGTCCCGTATACCCAAAACGCACCCGGTGCGTTTTTGGTACGCAAGTATGGAATATCGGCAATTAACACGAATATGTTCAGATGATATAGAATCAACTGGGTAATTACCAATATCTATAGTCTGAGATGACTCTTATTTGATTGGTTTTATTAGTTGTCAAATCATCAGAAAGGATTATACGTGAAAGACAAGCAGAGTATCGTATGGAGAGGGAACACTCAAGCGTGCATTAGTGGCCATCAAGGATGGGCAGTCTTACCCATCGACCTATATTGAGTGGACACAGCATAAGAGATTCAAACTGAAGCCTAGCCGGTTGCGTGCCTGCGACGTTATTTGCCAGCCATGACGTCACAGGCAACCAATGCGCATGCGCAGCCATTTACTTTTATATAGGTCAACTGTTCATGAACAAACAGAATGGTGCCGTTAGCGATATAGCTATGATCTAGTTTGACGCAAATATTATAAAATATTTGATTGTATTATTCGTGGATACTAGTTTATATAGTAAATTTAAAACACACATCGATATCGCTAACGGCCCGGGTCAGGAGCGCCTCTGTTTTTGATTGGCGCTATATAAATACAGTATTTATATAGCATCGTAATCGTAATCGAGTATTTAAAATACTCGATTACGATTACGATTACCGTTCATGTTATGAGTATTATTCATTTCTAAGTGCATATATAATTATATACATTCATATTACATAGAGGTGCTTTAGAACTGTAACATAAAAGTCTTTGTCGTTGTACGTAGGCCTACTGTGTGATCAGTTTCAACAGCAGTTAGCTTTTCAGTAGACCTCATTCAAGACCTGGAGGATCAATAATATTATAGGCGCTACTCAAATCAATGCAGCGGAAAACTATTCCGAAGGGAACATAGAAAATTCATAAATGAACCCCATTCACACGTGAACTCCGTAATAATTTATTATTATAACCTGTAGGTTCAGTGGTTCACTGTTAGCGGTCCCGAGCGATCAGAGCAAACCAGTATCATGTGCTCAAAGGCCTCCTTGCTCCAACTCGCCGTAGCAGCTACGATCTTAGGCCATGCATGATCGCATGAATACCAGCTACCAACCAAAGACAACCGCAATTTCATCCTGCGCCTTCTATACAAGCACTTAAATTAATGGCTACTAACTGCAACAATAAACCTTCAGACATGGATGGCTACTGTAACAGATATTAGAGGCCTTTAACAAATTAACCAGACAATGAATTCACTTATTATACGTAATATAGATCCCTAACAATAATGACGAAGTAGCACAAAAGGCTGCAGTCCTAAGCTCTCCATTTTCAGCCTCATAAAAAGAGTCATAATGTAACAAAGTTGCGTTTGTGTCAACCTTGGTTAGTCAATAAACAAATAATTATTGTATTGTAGTACAAGTCATAAAATAGTGAAATACATTACTCTGGCGAATAGGCTGGGTTCCCTGACGCGACTTTGTGTGATGCTGAGAATTTTCGAAGATTTACATTTACATTACTCGAAAGAGTTCAAACGACTACATGTGACTGCATTGCGCGGAGCTTATTTCAAGATTCTTGTCAATTCATTGCTGTTTGAAGTTTGTATTAAAGAATATAGAAAGTGAAATTATCATAGCACTTAATTATTAATATCAATATTTTTACAATTAGCATATCACCGTCCGTGGATATGAGTGGAATTTACTAAATCCAGACTGAAGTGGAGGCATTAGAGAGTGAAAATCAAGGTAGTGGACCAGTTCAACAGAAACACATTTCTCATATGGGGGTAGAACAGTCTGCCGTAGTTCCTGACTGTGTCCGAACTTCGAAAACAATGTTTAAGAAGGAGTAGGCAATGTAGCTTTTATATTTCGATATTTCGCAATTATTCCCGATCAAAATGGAATGTTCTTAGCGCTCAATTTATCGGACAAAGTGCGCATTCAGCTGAAATGACTACAGAATCAATGAAAAATTGCAAAAATACTATACTAAAACTGTAAAAAATTGTAAAACAAATGTGTACTGTTAACAATCCCGCATCACAATATACCGTTAGAACGGCGATTCAGAGCTGAATCGAATAACATACTATGGGTTAAAATATCTCGAAGGATAAAAAGTTATTAGTGTTTATCGTTTTCAGACTTCGCGACATGTCGCGCGAAAGGAAATGGTAAAAGTTAATAACTTCTACAAATATGGACATATTCTGAAAAATTAATATATCGTTTTATTCAGTTTTTGAATGCTCTATCCAACGGTATATCGAATAAAAATTAATTAGTTTTCAATAAAAAATATTACAAGGAAACCTGCAATTTTCTCGAAAAAATGCTATTTTTCGTAACTTTGGCCCTCTGGTGGGGCGGAAGACATTAATATTTTAAAAACTTTTTCAACATTTTTGACCCCATACCATTAGGCAACTTTTGGTTGCTATTACTTTTTGAATTTCTCATTTTCGGTTTTTTCACTCCACCCTACTGTCTAACTCACAGAGTAACTGAAGATCATTCATTGGAACAGACGAAGTACCTGCTTATGTACACCAGGTCTTCAGATAGACCTTCAGTACGAACGTGTTGAAGTGATCAAGAGCTGACAGTTAACGTGCAGTCAGCCGGAATTGGGAGCAAAAAAGAAAATTTTTCAAACTGTATATCAGCTACGCCATCCACCTAGCTCGGAGGAAGGGTCAGGGTGACTGAATATGAACACTCACGCTGCCTGACTCGGACTATGCTCCGAGAAATAGAAGTAACAGTTACAGAAGTTCTAGGTAATCGTCCCTTAGCTGAAGCTCTGTATGTTCCTGATCACTGAATGAACTATATGAGGTCATCCCGAACTGGATTTAGAGCCGATGCTCTGGAATCTACCTTCAAAACACTTTCGTAGTCTGATCGGTCAATCGAGTCCAAATACTCACCAAATCTCTGGAAGAACTTGATGTTTGTTCCACTAATTGGTCCTCTCAATGTATCAAACAATTTGGCTACCTTTAGTTCCATGATGTGATGGCTGCAAGCTAAGCTGGCCATATCATTGCCCAACTTTTCTTCCAAAAGTACGCTGGCACCGGCATGAACTTCTGAGTTACTGGCTGTTGCTAATATTCCCAATCAAAGCCAATACCCTTATTATCACTCACCAATGAACTAAATTGCAAATGAATAATAATCAAAGTTGCATTATAATCAGACGCCTGTGGTTCTCAGTGAGGACTAGAGTGATGCACAAGTTAAGTGAAAACTATACAGCATTACTGGCATAGACACACATTAACAGTACCGGGTACTATGATTGATTATATGTATTCCAAATAATAAAAAACTCAGTCTGCAGCTCAGTATTGAAGAATGTGAACAAGAACACCTTCACTGGTGAACATTGACATTACAACAATACTGAGTTACTCCGGAATTCATTTACTCTGGTGGAGAAAATTTTTAATTAAAAAAACATTTTATCGCAACAAACGTGCATGCCGTAATATTAAAAATATGAGCACATTGAGCTACCAGTAAATATTATTTTATCTCAATGAAACTTAGCACAGTTACTATGCATCACAAAGAGAACACAATGAGGGGGTGGGACCTGGAATATGCCGCATTATTTTTTTTACATTACGTTGAGTGGCACCCTAATGTATGTATGTACATGCTTATGTATTTGTACGCTGATCTAGATTTCATCAGCCATCCAACTTCTACTTCTATTTTAAATATGATCATCCAACTTCTAATTTTACTGCCAATTGATTAGCTACAAGATTCTCCTAATTTTAATCGATTAGCAAATTTCTGTAGCTAATTCTAATCTATTAGCAAAGGCAAAGTAACTAATCTTGCCTCTGTCTGCAATAGACCAGTTCTTCTGACTTTCTCGACATGACTATTTCGTCGACAAGGAAAGTTCTCGGTAGTAGCTGCTGGCCCTGGACGCATATGCCAAAATCCCAATACGTTCAGTACGGTCACCGTCGTAGAATTATTTAAAACAGATTTAATCCAAGTTATCATCGTTCATCCAGCTTCTACTACTATAACATATTTTGATCGCTCATCCAACTTCTAGTTTTGCTGCAATAATTTGGCATCAATACCACGGTTTCATCACTCATCCAACTTCTACTTCTGCTTTAAATATGCTCATCCAACTTCTAATTTCACTGCAATAATTTAGCATTAATATCATGTTTTGATCGCTCATCCAGCTTCTGGTTTTACTAGTTATGAGCTGCTGTAGGTATTAGATTTGTGTATGATATAACCAAATCCCAATAAACGTACAGCACCTCATATGCTTCCTGCACTCTGGAATCCTCCTCCGGTTAACGTTCGCTCTGCAAAGTCTGTTCAGACCTTCAGATCTCAACTATAAACTCCGTTTATCTGATACTCTTTAGTAGTAGTTCTGTCGACTGATGCTCTGACCATGATAACATTTTCTCAAGAGACATTCTTAGGTTAGATTAGCGTCTTTCAGGACTCGTAAAAAGACTGCTCAAGAGCTGTATCTCTTCTCTCTGCATCTTAAATTTCTCTCTGCAGTTTACCATATTCGTCTCTGCCAGAGAGTGTCGGCTTCAACACAATTTAAATGAGACGAAAGCTTAGTAACCCTTTTCAGTTGTATTTGGTCAGCGCCTTATTTCGATTTTAAGGTGGTAAAGTATAAATGGTTGCTGTTTTATATTCAGAATGGGTGGTGTTTCTGCATTCATCATTGGTACCAGCCCTGTGCATCCTAAGCTGTATAGCGATGTGTTTCATTCTATGCACTTTCACATTATGTCTGAAACCAACTGTTTTATCGCTTTCTATGTGGCAGCTCGATAGAGTTCTACGTTGAACCTAGGAATACATGCATCGACGACATTGACATTATGATATGCCACGCTGATGAGCTGACCTTCACGAAAGACGTTCCTGTTTTACCAGATGATGTCAGTGGTATTCTTGACACGATAAACTGTTCACAGATTACACCTTATCCTGATTATCCAGGATTTGTGAAGCTTCAACGCTTGTGGAAAATGAGATATGATTGGAGTTGCAACAAGTTTGAATTTCAGCAGTGCCCACGTCAGTTCATACGTATCTGGGAGACAACTGCACCTCAGATGTTGTTTTTTGCCTATGGTGCCCACAGTGGCCCAAACAAGCCATGCATTGGCCATTTCGTCGAAGAAGGCATGGGTGCCCGACTTCTGCCAACATTCGCAAGATTGTACAAAGTGGCTATCATGCTGTAATTGCAAAACATCCTGCTTGCAAAAACGATGTACTCCAGTGCAGATTGTCATTTTCAGGTGCTGAGGTTTGTTTACTTCAGAGCTGGACTCCAATTAGGCAGATTGTCTACCATATGCTCAGATTCTTTGCCGAAAGAGAACTAATCAAAAAAGATTGTCCAAAGGAAGATGAGGTTCTCTGTACATACCATTTTAAAACACTGATGCTGTGGTCTTGTTAAGATATGCCCCAAGACTGGTGGAATTCCTCGTCTGTTATTGAGATATGCTGTTATATATTACGGAGGCTCTCAGCATGGTTAGAGATGAGAAATTCTCCGAACTATTTTATTCCTCAGGCAAACTTGTTTCATGAACGCATGAACAAGAAAGTAGTAAATGAGGCTACGAGGCGTTTGAATGAATTCTGCCATTCTGACATTCTCACTGGTTGGTTTGCGGATAGGTACATACTGCCGATCTTAAGAGGCGTTTCCATTACCAGTGATATCAGAGTTCCAAAGACAGATTTTGGCCAAAGCATGCTGCGTATAAATTTGCGACATAATGGAGAAGAGTAAACTCAGCGTGTTTGATTCCAAGTTTAGATTCGGCTTCGTTGGTTCTGTAGCCTACAGCACACTATCATTCGGCAGAAGCGTTATACCTTCCTTAGGTGCATACAGGACATTACAGGTGTTGCATAGTACATAGAAACAATCGCAGAAAACAGTTGATCTGCGATCATTTTAATCTAATGAAGAGTTCTCGACAAGTTTTCCACAATTTGAAGAAGCACTGTTCAGTTTGCATGCCGCAAACGCATTGTTCTGGCAGCAAGTAGCATATGATAGCAACATAAACTTCTCCATTACTGGTTCAGACATGCACCCTGCTCAGCCCCTTAATCTTATATTAAAATTTGCAGATGACACTTACCTCCTTACTGGATCCTCTCAAGCTCGTACTATTCCATCTGAACTGCATTTAATCTCTACATGGGCCTCTGCCAATAACCTTACCTTAAATAGCTCTAAATCTAAAGAAATGATCATTTTCCGCCCTCGACACCAATCTGACCCTCCTCCTCCATTACCATCAGTGTGATTCTCGTTAACGATAACGATAACGAAAATGTTCGTTAGCGAAAATAAAATGATTTCGTTAACGATAACTATAACTATAACTAAAAAATACAATTAACTATAATTATAACGAAAATAACACTATCGAAAATTCATCTTTATTTTCGTTAATACAAAAATATAAAAATAAGAAGTGCAATATAGACGATTCGACATAAATGAGAACGAAAAAATGCGATATTTTTATTATGCAATTATTTTGTCAGTTACTTTGGAAACTCGTGTATTCATGAAGCTGAAAGCACCCATGCTTCAAAGCTCTGAAAAAATTGTGAAACAGCGTGTTAGTATACGCACAATTTTACTTATAGCCTTAGTTATTGTAACTGAGTAGTAACTAAAATTAACTAAAATAAAAATCCATTAACTATGACTATAACTAAAAAAATAATACTAACTATAATTATAACTATAACGAAAAAAAAACCATTAACTATAACTGTAACTATAACTAAAATAAAATCTGTAAGGAGAATCACACTGCATTACCTAATATTACCCGAGTTAAAACTTCGAAGATACTGGGTGTCATCCTTCAAGATAATCTCAAACTCACAGCCCATAATTATAGACCACCTTACAGCACCTTGCTCCTCCTTTTTCTATGCTAGTAGAAAACTCAAAACCCATGGCCTTTCTTCCTCATCCATCCTTAATGTAACCAAAGCCACTACAGTCGCTAAACTTCTATATGCCTCCCCATCCTGGTGGGGTCTCACCCTGGCTTCAGTGGCGGCGCCAGGCACTTTTTGCAACCAGGGCATAGCCAGGGCAGTCATACAAGTAGCCAGTGCAGAGCGGGTTTTTGGCAAGCGTGGTAGCGCAAGCGTCGGCCTATATGGTGACCATAATTAATTATAGTCTACATGGTGACCATTTAATTTCGCGCTACCGTGCTCGCCATAAGTCCACCCTCTGCACTATTATACTTGTCAGGTCATTGGGCTCAGATGTGCAAAGCCCCCTGAAGCTGAACGCTTTTAACATTAATTTTGTGAAGCAAATTTTAACATCTCAGTGAACTTAGTGAAGCATAACTAAAGAAATACTCTTTTGGGTAGCATGCACAACAGTTTTTAAAAACAAAAAGTTCAACAAATAGAGCCACTGATTAGGGTATTGTTTTTTGTTTACGCAATTGCTTGAGTAACTCGTGTCACATGAGATGCAATTAGACAACAGTTAGGCCTATACTGTCAGTACAACTGACTCAGTTGTATGCGGCAATGTGCACATGGATACGCAGCTACAAATTTCTCCACAACTTTGTCCAAATTCAATGAACGGGCTCTGGCTGGATGCATAGACAAAACTGCTACATCTGACAATCTACATGTATCATCGAGCATTGTAGTTCTCAAGTTTGTCTTTATAAGCTTGAATAAACGAGGACGTCAGAAAGACGCTGGGAGTGGAATGTATTACTGACAAGATACGATCGAGAGGCAAGATTGAGATGGTACGGTCATGTGACGAAAACAGAGGATGAAAGTTGCATCAAAACAATTTTGACGGCAGAGGTCACCGGACGCCGCAGCCGGGGACGGCAGAAGAAGAGATGAAGAGACATGATACAACAAGATCTGAAGTCTCTCAGATCGAAGAAAGAGGATACCATTGACAAAAATGTTGAGAAGAAGGATCCAAGTGGCTGACCCTCCGCTGGGAGGGACTAATTCAAGCCTGAAGGAGATATATATATATATATATATATATATATATATATATATATATATATATATATATATATATATATATATATAGGCCTATTTATTGGTCTGCCGCCTAAACAGTAAACATGCTACTGCCATAGTGCCGTGATGATCCAGGAACACCATCAATCCACTGCCACTGAAGATTAGGGTTTGTCCTGTCTGCAAATAACCAACAGTTGTGGCAATATGGTCTAATTCTCTTGTCTATATATGGCGAGAAGCACAATCAATCTCTAGTAACTTTAAGGTTTCCAGTAGAGAAGTATAGTAGTGTTTGCTACTGACAATAGGCCTCCCGCTTCCATCTTCCTCAAAAGGACCACTAGGATGACATGGGCCCTGAGATAAAGTCATGATCAGATGTGATAGTGGAAGAAAAGTGTGCCCAATCAGTCGCGAAAGATCGGCCCAGCTTAAATAAATCACAGACTGAGGTAGCAGTGGAACTGGAAGTATATACCTAATGTCAATTTCCTCACCTCTAATGACGTCTTTTGTCTCCTTGGAAGTTGTCGGCACATCGGAGCAAAGTGAACTAACATCGGCTTCTTCCTCCGCAATATCTGCATTCTCCACAACAGCTGCAGCCGCAGGAATATTAGCACCTGAGGGTTGCATCTTAAAGAACGAATTGATGAGGAGTACCGAAATCAGGAGCCTCAATTTTTCGACTTTACTCTTTTCTGAATGCCAGAACTGTACATACGTTTCAAGGGCTTCATGGCTGATGATGATAACTTTCGTTTAGGTATAATAAAATTATTTAAAAGTACTGTAACTTCTGTAAACGAATGAATATCGCGTTTATGACTGGAGGCTGCAGTCTTGTGCAGTGTGTAGGCCCTACATGCTTTTTTTTACCATGGCTTGTACAGAGACACTGGAATGACTGAAAGGGACAGGCTGCGACAGAGACATTTGCAGCGATATATATATATACATTATATATATGTGTATATAAATATATTACACAAACACACATACATACATAGGCCTACATATATATATATATATACATATATATATGTATATATATAGAGAGAGAGACAGACAGACAGACAGACAGAGACAGAGACAGAGACAGAGACAGAGACAGAGACAGAGACAGAGACAGAGACAGAGACAGAGACAGAGACAGAGACAGAGACAGAGCCAGAGACAGAGACAGAGACAGCGTGGGAGAGAGACAGAGAGAGAGAGACAGCGAGAGAGAGACGGGAGGGCATATATTATTTCAAACATTCCTTAACGCCGAAACAGAGTGATAGGGAAATGAGAGGTTAAAGGGTTCTACGCCTGAATAGAAGAATCGTCGCTGGCTGTATATTGACTGTGTCCTGAGTGTTTGCTTCTACACATGCGTATCCGACACATGTGTATACGTGACTTAGATCGACAGACCCCACACATAGTAGGCTAAGTCTGACTCTTTGGAGTGTGGACCTGCAGTTGTGTATCGTGGATCATGAAGAATCGGTCAAATACAGGCTATACAGGCTGTATTTGAGAGGTTAAAGGGTTCTACGCCTGAATAGAAGAATCGTCGCTGGCTGTATATTGACTGTGTCCTGAGTGTTTGCTTCTACACATGCGTATCCGACACATGTGTATACGTGACTTAGATCGACAGACCCCACACATAGTAGGCTAAGTCTGACTCTTTGGAGTGTGGACCTGCAGCTGTGTGTATCGTGGATCATGAAGAATCGGTCAAATACAGGCTATACAGGCTGTATAGCAAAATCTTTGGCTGTATAATAAAGCCAAACGTTTTGGCAGGGCAACGACCCGGGCAAAGGCTTTTTACCAGGGCATTTGCCCTAGCATGCCCTGGTGTAGTGCCGCCACTGCCTGGCTTCCGATAAAGAACGCCTGGAAAAACTACTAAAAAAAGCCAACGCCTAGGTTACCTAGAGCAATCCTTTCCAACAGTCTCTGAACTTGCCAATAAAGCCGATGCAAAACTCCTTTTCTCCATATTACACAACCCCAAGCATGTACTTTACCAACTCCTACCTCCACTCCGACCCCTTTCCTCTCACCAATTAAGACCTAGAGCACACAACCATACTGTATTGTATTTTCGTTTATTGATCAACTCTAGCTGTCATAACGCAGCTAGTTACAAGATTCTTCATCGATAGTCAGCTAGAGTGATACGTATTTAGGCTTAAAGAGTCATTCTGGGTCAGGTAGATAAGCTTGGCTTAATTGTCTAGATATAGGACTCTAATAAATGTTTTTATACATCATGCGTGGAATGAAGTTTTTATCGTCTTTATTTGGGAGGATAAATGGATGTGGACGAGTGCGCAAATTGTACTGAGTTGCTCGATGTGCTGGGCTCTCCCACCCAAGGACAACTCTCAATTTATTCCCAGATCATTATATAAAAATATTTACTAATTTATTTTAAAACTTACTAATGAACTTTAAATATTCATTATCACTCATGTTAGCATTTCTGCGTTTTTGTCAGATTGTTTTTATCAATAAACGAATATATATATCATCACTGAATTTGTCAGATAAGTTCATGGCAATCGAAAGTCTGGAGGTCTAGAGATCATAACTTTCCAAAACCAAATAGAGCAAGTCTAGACAGAAGTTATTTATTTATCCTGACAACACAAGGTCTAATGGAGAACTTGACCGGAACACTTAGTCCTCTGGAATTTCAACTCGTGACCCAAATATCAAAAGGTCTTCTTGGTAAAGCGTTAGAAGACGATGATTCTAAAGTAAAATCTATCGCTGGTGCAACTTTGGCATAAATGGCAGCTCTTCATTTTGCCACAGCAGAATATGAAACCACTATAATAGAGCTTTGCTCGAGACTGAGCGAAAATGAAACAACTGAGGAAGAGCAGAAAAAACGTCGAACGCCGGCTGTTTGCTCTACATTGAAGACATTGCCAGCATCACTGGATTTTATCTTCTTTTCAGGCAGATTACGCTTGATTTCCATTACAATAGGAGATTGCCTCTTCTTGATCTGCGTATGACACCAGAAGTATTTTGCTCTCTATTTAAACAAATTATCGAAAGTAAAATTGTCTAGACATTTTCGACCTTTTTACGATGTGCGAATCCAGACATTTTCAGTTGGATGAGATTCTAATGACTATAACAAATTGGAGATATTGTGGAATAACAGAAAAGGCGAACAGAGTTTTACGTGTGTATCAAATAACCAATCCTGTTAATAAAACGGAGGCGCTAAATAACAGTTCGTTGACAAATGAAAACGATGTCATTCAATTGCTCATGGAATATTCTTTGGAGAATATGACATCATTCTACAATGCCATATGCAATGATTTTGGAATTCTCTGAAACACAGCAGACTGCTACCGTGCTGCATATCTTTACAGGAGTTATAAATATCCTGAAGTTTTGCACTTGTGTGAACGAATTCGTGAGGAGCCTGATCTACGAAGTGATTTGAAGGAACTTGGATTTGCAAAAGTAATTGTGATGACACCTCTTGACACTTATTTCGACAGGGATGTGCAATGTTTGCTTGGGTTTCACACACTGTTTTGCTATATGTTTGCTCGAAATGAACATTTGTTGAAAATGAAAGGCGCAAATGAGTTTGAGTTTCAGAATTATTTTACCAAAGACATTTACTTAAAGAAGAGATTACCTTCGCAATTTTTAGCAGTATACAGTTACTGTGTAGAGTGCCATTATTTTCTTGGAAGACATTTCTTGGCACGTACTTGAAAATAAGATGCCTGATCGACTGTTATCGTTCACAATCAGAAATAATGCTCGAATTTAATAAACTGAAAAGCTATCTTCCACTTGAGCACATAATTCATGGCACTCTTTGACAAAAACTACGACAACTTTAGAGTCTTATTAATGTTAAAGACTACAAAACTTTAGTGTGAATAGCGACGATGCAGAAATGCTAAATGCTAAACGCCAAACAAAAACCAGTGAATGCTTGCTTTAACAATTCGATTATTGCGGAGGTAATATCTATCCTCCTGGCTTCAACTTACCTCAGCGAATTTCTAATAATTCTTTCCGAAACGCGGAAATTACTGAAGCACTCTCTAGGCTTGATATGCCCGATAGTATTTGCAACTGGTCAATTACGAAGATGAGAGTTTGTATGTTTCGAGTTTTGAAGGACTCATGTCTTCATTTGCGACCATCAACGCCAGTGTGGTCCAAGGATCGGTTCTTGGCCGTCCTGAATTCATCACCTGAGCAGCGGATCTTCATCCAGTGCAAGACTAGAATCAACTCCTAAAATACGCGGACGATTATTACTTATTCATTGGATCGCGAAACATTGGAACAGCACAGAATGAGCTCGAGAATATCTCATTCTGGGCTAAAAGGAAGAACCTTCATATCAAACACGCCAAAAATCGCAACATCTCCTCCCTTATTTCCCAACCGGGGTAACAATTATTGGTGAGAAATTGACAGTTACGGAACATGTTGACATTTTCCTGAGTCCCTGTTCGTCATCTATGTGTGCCCTGAAAACTCTACGAGGGCGTGGTATGCCAACGCAGGCCCTATGAGGTAACGCGAACAACAACGATGGCGAGACTGATGTACGCTTCTCCGGCCTGGTGGAGGTCTCAGAGTGGAGGAGATCTTGATCAACTGGAACGCTTCAATCATCGACTTAGACGAGCTGGATTTCTGCCGCAGGAGGCCACGACAGTTGAAAGCATGGATTACCGAGCGGACAACACATTGTTCGGGGCCATAATAAGCGATGCTAAACAAGTTCTACGTCGATTGTGTAATAATAATAATAATAATAATAATAATAATAATAATAATAATAATAATAATAATAATAATAATAATAATAATAATAATAATAATAATAATCGTTTATTAATTCAAAATGACAAGTACGCAGCGAGTTTACATGAAATAATAGTAAAAGATGATAACAAGTTTAACAGGAGTCGAATTTAACTGTATGGCAGCCAGCAAAGCGCCAATCTATCTTTCTGCTAATTTTTGCTGTCGCGCCCAGGGATTGAAAGGCTGAGTCAACCTTTATTGGCCTAAAGGGTAGCTGATCTTCGTGCCAGCGTGGTATACCATTCCACCATCTTTGCGCGAAGCACATTATATATTTTGAAGTGGCGGACAACGTGTGATAACGCTGGAATTTGAGAGATAGATCTGATATGCAAATTAACCTTATAAAAGAAGCGGTACATGTGTCTATTCTGTTCTTAGACCACTTTCTGCATCCTATTTACAGCTGATGTGATGTCACTACTTGCATCCTGTTCTCCTACTTGCATCCTGTTCTCTCACTTCTCACAACTCCAGAGTAGTGCATGCATAATGATGCTAAGTTTTAATCCATGCATGCATAAACACTCCAGTGCCTTTTACTTTATATGTCGCCAGGGTATTAGCCGTATATTTATATACGTCCTATGCCGTGGTTATGCTGTGTTCGTATGCTTGGAAATAATATAGCTTATTTAGCACACTTGTATACATCATGGATAGTTGTCGCTTTTAAAATCTTTTAGTACAGACGTGTTTCAATACGTGCTTTTCCTATTAAACGAATAGCAGTATATGACGCTGGTGTTTACTACAAAGAGGCCTGTAGCATCAAAATATGGCGTACAAAAACCAAGTTCATATTATGGTCAACTGAAGAAGGAGTCTTTTCAATGAGTCCTACGAAAATGTTCGTTAACGAAAGTAAAATGATTTCGTTAACAATAACTATAACTGTAACTAACAAATATCTTTAACTATAGCTGTAAATAACACTAAGTATATTTCACCGTTAATTTTGTTACAAAAAATAAAAATGTAAAGTGCAATATGAACAATATGAGAACAGGAAAATGCGCTGCAAATATTCATATCGCAAGAATTAGCCCATCGATAATTCTATAGGCCAAGGGTTGTGATTCGCCCTGAATTCGGAATTTTGAATGATCCCAGTAGTAGTGGTACATTTTAATCTAATCTAGTTATTTTGTAAACGCTTCAATAGCGATTGCGACTCAGGTTGAAAAGCACATATTCGCAAAATTATTTATTATAGCAATCTTGTAGTAAAAATGTCTCTAAAGACCTGGAGCGGCCCTAAACGTGGAAACGGGAAATGCTGTCTGAAGTCATTTTTTAAAATGACATTGACGGAGCCCAAACGACTTCCGATTTTAGGTCGTATTAACCCTTTGGAGGTGAGGTGGGGTATGACAAACCCCATAGCTATTCTACGCTGCTTTTTCTACGGAAAACGTAGAACCAGCTTGGATTATTTTTGTCTACCTTAGTGAATGTGAAATACGGACACTTTAGGACACTTTCAGGTACTTTTGGATGGCAATTTTTTTATTTCTTGCATATTAAAGTGAAATTATAATTTTTCGTATACATATTGATTTTAATCAATTTAAAAAAGTAACGGCACAGTGCCGAAAAAATTGTGCGATTATAAGATATTACTGCATATAGTGTTGCATCGATGCAAAATGTATCCATTATTACGGGTATTATGTAGCGTGTTCCCAAATGTTAGGCCTACATGTTTCGAGGGCCACGAAGATTCCCAAAGGTCCGCTTTGATTTTGAGCGCCATCACGCTGGCCATATCAATTATAATTGAAAACTGTTATTTGTTCCTGAAAATCACCAGTTTAGATGATAATTGGTTACATAACTATAGTTTAGCTCACAATTTATGTTATGTAGTTGATATTGCGACTTGCAAGTAATTATATGTAAGCTTATTGGGGTATGTCAGACCCCACCTCACCTCAAACGTTACAATGCTTCACCTCACCTCCAAATGGTTAAATACCTGTGCCTAGACGTCAACTTTATGCGTTTGGGTGACTGAGATTAAAGGATGGGATTGGGGAGTGGTTAAAATGGTCCAACTACAGGAGCTTCTGATAGCTGAGAATATGGCATGTAATCGTAATTTCCAAAATATTAAAGTACCACTATTAAGCTAAGTGCAGGGCACCAGTTTATTCACGAGGGATGACTCAATTATCGGCCAGAGTAATGACTCAATTATCGACTAGGCCGAAAGTCGGTCACTCTGTTCATTATGAAAATTACAGGCCGTTACTGCATGAAGTCCGGCTCCTGACATTTAACAGAGCCTTGGCAGCCCATGATTTAATTGAACTGTTTTCCCCAGGCTGTCACTGGTTCTAAAACTTCAGCTATTCTTAAATGGCTGGGGATTAGCCTACCAAGAGTTTTAAAGTGATATGTAGGCCATAATAAAAATTATGACATGCAATTGTGACCAAGGGGAGAGTTGCTAACTCTCGAGGAAGTCTATTATTAATTATACGTCTCCCAGTAGAGCCTGTGGAGTAGAAGACTTAGTGTACGACGATCATTTTAAAAGAATTTTATCTACTATGTCTGGACATTCAAGGTACCGTACGATTACAAGTTTGCATAATACAGACATCTAAACATCGCATTGTAGAGTGCAGGAACCGCTTTTTTTTTACCTTTCTCTAATTTCTGACGACTATGTATTTCATTGCCGGTATCACGAAATAGAGTATCCGTCCTAGGCTAGGACTATCCGGGGGGATGTATGAATTTAAACCCCCGGATGGAATATCCGGGGGGAATAAACCATTCTATCCCCCATCGGTAAACGCGTCACGATAGCCTCGACGAAAATCCAGTCAAAATCACCAAAAACGAAGTAAATTGATTTTCAAGTCGACGTACAAACTAAAGATACGCAACTTAAAATATTTTATGTGTACAATAAATCCAAACAGTACGACTGAATTCACTTACAAACCGCCAAAATTGCATTTTAAACTGAATACTCCATTTCGCTAAGGGGGATAGTCATGTATGGGGGATACTCTATTTCTTGACACCGGCGAGGATTGGCCTATTGACTTTAGTCGAGTTGTGAATTGTTTTGAAATGGGATAAAGAACGTATACTATGCAATTTAAGTTACTTATACAACACAATACGTTACATAGTGAAGACAGGCAACCATTGTCCAAGAGCCATGAGTATACTGGAAGAGGTAAGTTTTCAGTTTAGAGAAAGACAGTCTCGTTAAGATAGTTTCGAACAAGAGGAGGTAGAGAGTTCCAGATGGAAGAACCAGCAACTATGAATGAACGCCGTCCAAAGACAAGTGGTGTACCAGAAACAACATACTTTCCAACAGATGCTGATCGAAGATAAGAGCAACCTTTTTCAGAGTTGCAGGATGTGGTCATATAAGACAAGCAGGATGACAGTTGATTTGCACGTTTTCTGTGCATGAGGATACGCTTGCAGACAGGAAGCCAGTGTAGAAAGCAAACAGCACGTGTGACATGGTCTCTAAGCATGTTACTACATAGTTTAGTCTTTAATTGAAGCCTTGCACTATCAAAATAATGACTAAGGAATGCGCAAACGCGGACTGAACCATAGAGGTGAAAATAGTGGGTAGCAGAATGATGGCAGATCACAGCATCATACATTAAACCATGTGAATAAAATGGTACCGATGAAGAATGGCGATGGGTTCAATACGGGCGCAGTGCATGTGACTCTATCAGAGGGAAATGCAAATGGTAGAAATTCAGATGACATACATTTCTTTGAGGCAGATAAGACCCAGTTTCAGAGATCTTGAATCGACACATAGTTAAATGATGGTTTAATGAAAATAGTAAAATAGTTGGACGCAGGTGGTAGATTCGCAGATCACAGCATCATACATGCGACCATTTTAACAAAACGAAGCCATTGGTGGACGGCGATGTTGGAAGGGACGTAGTTTAGTATTTAAGTGAAGCCTTGCACTGTCCAAATAATAACTAAGGAATGCGCAACTGCGGACTGAATCATAGTGATGAAAATAGTAGGCGGTAGAAAAACAGATTGTAGAAGGTAGATTCGCAGATCACAGCATCATACATGCAACCATATTAACAAAACGGAGCCAGTGGTGGACGGCGATGCGTCCAACACAGGCGCAGTACTAGTGATGGTGGAAATGCAGATTGTAGGAACGCAGATGGTAGAAGGTTCTTTTGGATCGAGAGTGGCAGAGATACCCTGTTTCAGAAATCTTGAATCGACACATCCTAGGGTCTTGCCTACTACACACACTAGTCAGTTCTTTAGTAGATTTAAAATTCTTAGACTTAATCAAATTAATACCATTCAAATAAGTGAGTTTATGTACAGACATAAGCACAAATTGCTACCATCGGTGTTTAATGACTATTTTAATATAACATCGGACACTCATACTTACTTTACTAGACAAGTCGAATCCTATAGAAGAATATTTGCACGCACTAATACAAGGTTATTCGCCTTAAGGTCCACAGGACCATCAGTCTGGAACAATATCCCTGTCAGCACTCGTCACCTGCCTAACTTGAATTTATTTAAAAAATCCATGCGAGCTCTCTTATTAAATGGGTAATTGTTCAAATTGCTGTGTTGCCTTCGTCTAGTTAAGTTTGTTATGATTTCAAATTGCTTAGTTACATGTAAGTTTTGTTGTTGTTGCTTTTGTGTATTATCTGTTGTTGGTTCTCTGTATACGAACCGTCATTTGCACCACATCATATGGTACTTAGGTAGCCTAGTTAGTGGGTCCTGTGACCCTTCAGGGCTCTCCGTTTGTTGCCTAAATAATACTAGTGTGGATACTTGTAGTTTGTAATTATGATGGTGAACAATAAAACTTTTTGAATTGAATTGAATTGAATTGAATATGCCCATATTTGTAGAAGTTATTAACTTTTTACCATTTCCTCTGGTTCGCCACACGTCGCTAAGTCTGAAAACGGTTAATCACTAATAACTTCTTTATCCTTTGAGATATTTCAACTCATAGTATGTCATTTGATTCAGCTCTGATCCGCCTTTCTAAGGGTACATTGTGATGTGGGATTGTTTAACAGTACACTTTTGTTTTAATTTTTAGCATAGTCTTTTGCAATTTTTTTATTGATTCTGTTGTTGTTTCAGCTGAATGCGCACTTTGTCCTATGAATTGAGCGCTGAGAATATTCCATTTTGATCGTGAATAATTTAGAAATGTCGAAGAATATTAGCTACAATGCTTAATCGTTCTAAAACATTGCTTTTGAAGTTCGGACACAGACAGGAACTACGGCAGACTGTTCTGCACCCATAATATTATGAGAAATGTGTCTCTGTTGAACTGGTCCCCTACCTTGACTCTGTTGAACTGGTCCCCTACCTTGATCTTCACTCTCTAATGCCAGTCTGAATTTATGAAATTCCACTCGACGGAATCTCTTATCATACATTGAGAATAAGCATGTTTTAGATTAGATGCAGCTTTTCAAAATATTCCACTATTGAAAGTTTTGTTACAACATATCCCATCTGGTGTTACAACCCGTAATCATCCAACGCACCAGTGAGGAAATTTTCTTCGTATTTATCGAACGGTAGGGGAGAATGTCCTGCATTGGGACATGTCCTGCATTGGGACAGCGGTGGTATCTAAGCCGTGGTTATATATTATCGCGTGTGGCGTCGCTCAGCGAACGTATTTTGATGTGGAGAAGTGATCACGCGTCTTATGCCGCGAATTAAACAGCTTTTGACAGAGATATGGCAAATCTAAATTTTCAGATAAAAAATAAGACAAAAGTAAATTTTTACTCATGCAGTTTCAGTGAATGCATTAAACATCTGGTGCTAATTTAGTCTAAACTTTCCGTGAACTATTTACGACAGTATATTGCGAAGCACATGGTGAAATTTGGAGGTCTTACGCATAATTATTACCTTTTGTATTATCCGAAAAAATAGGTCACCGGCTATTGATGGCCTGCATTGGGACATGCACTCATGGGACGGTCCCAACGTAGGCCACTCATAGAAAATCAAACTCACTAGTTTTACTATATATTTATGACCTCAGTAGACGTATATTTTGTAACAATAAAATATACATACTACAAATAACACCAATTTATGCATTAAAATGTAAAAAGTGTCCCAATGCAGGACACGAACCCCTACTAATATTAAGTTTTTAATTTTTGGTGGATCTGAGGTACCAATAAGGACAAAATGATAATAATTTACTGTATATTTTGTGAAACAGAATATCATCTTCAACTGCAATATGATCTGTTACACTCTATTGAGTATGATTAGAACAAGATCAGTTGTTTGTCCCAATGCTCCCCATGCATTGTCCCAATGCAGGCCATAGTGGCCTGCATTGGGACGATTTTTTCCAGTGAGGAAAATGCTAAATATTTCTGGTATACTTTTGCAGCAACATTGCAGTATAACCATATTCGATTCATAAGATGTTGCTGTTTCTGAAAATGACAACAAAATAAATGTACTACAAATAACACCAATAATATGCATTAAAATGTAAAAAGTGTCCCAATGCAGGACATTGGGGTCGCCCTCCCCGTATGTTGATCGAGCCAGTGGGGAAACTACTTGAATTCAGTCAGTGTGTATTGAAGAACGTTTCTGAGGTATAAAATGAAGATTTCGTAAATCTAATCTGAGTTGCAGCTCCACGATATCCTATGCCAACAGGGAAAACAGGTCGGACTAAAGCGACTACAGTAGCGTAACTTGCTGCTGTAACTTGCTTTACTTTGATTAAAATTGACAAATTCATGAAGCAAATATGTGTATGAATCAGCGAAATACACGTTCAGTGTGTAAATCTAATTGTTAATTTATTAGCTCCTGACTATCCTAATTCCAATTGATTAGCCTCAAGATTTTGCTAATTTTAATCGATTAGCAAATTTCAGTAGCTAATTCTAATCTATTAGCAGTTTAACTAATCGTGCCCCTGTCTGCAATCAACCAGTTCTTCCGACTTTCTCAATAAGCCTATTACGTCGACAAGGAAAGCTCTCGGCAGTAGCTCCTTTTTCTGTTCCTGGCACTGGACGCATATCCCAATACTTACAGCATCGTAACATTATCTAAAACATAGTTTAGCCTTGTCTTTATCGCTCATCCAGCTTTTACTTCTACTATAACATATTTAAATCCCTCATCCAACTTCTGCAATTTTACTACAAAGTTTCTGATCACTTATCAAAGTTCTAGTTTTGCTGCAATAATCTAGCATCAGTACCATGGTTCCATCGCTCATCCAACTTCTACTTGTGGTCTAAATAATATGCTCATCAAACTTCCAACGTTACTGCAATAATTTAGCATTAATACCCTGTTTTCATTGCTAAACCAACGTCTGGTTTTATTATAACATATTTTATGAGCTGCTGTAATTTTGGGATTTGGGGATATTCGCCTTGGACTCAGGGTAACGTTCGCTCTGCAAAGTCTGTTCTGGTCGTCAGATCTCAAAGTCTGAGTCATTTTCCGGTAACATGGTAAATTCACAAATTCAACAAGCAAAAAACTTTTTTTTCCAAATAAATTTTTTTCTTTGGAACAAATCTTGAATGTTTCTATTTCACAAATATATATTTGATTTTGCACTAATATGTAATTGTAAAAAGTTTTTGGTAGAAAAAAATAGCCTTACTAAAATATTTATCCACTCCGTTACTGAATACATATGAGATCTGTTTTATACAGTGTACAGCTTCTGTTGTGTATTTTGACATGCCAAAATGTTTTTAGTATTAATATTTATAAAATAGAAATAAAAGAAATTAGAATACATATAGTTATTTGATTCCATCACAGTTTCATTTATTTAGAAAATGGTCCACTCCGTTATGGAAATAGAAGCAATTAATGTTAAGTTGAATAAATATTTTTGCCCAAACAACTGAAAAGAAATCACTTGAGCCAATCATTCCCAGTGATCGAATAGACAGAAAAAACTAAAATATTTATGGTATTGTCTTAAAAATATGCTCACAGCATCAAAATACCACACCAATTGGCCTATAATAATTCCACTCCGTTACTATCTTTCGAGTGTCGAGCACAATTTTTCCACTCCGTTACATAGCTGTCCCATGCGTTACCAAATAAATGTTAACGGAGTGGACAGGTAACGGAGTAGACAATTTGGGTTGCAGCACGGTAAATACCATATTATCGTTCACGCGTCCACATGAATCGTCGGTCAAATCATTATTTTGCTCATAAGCGTTATATTACAAATATAATTGGAATTAAATTAATTTATAATCATTGTAAAAATGCAGTAACGGAGTGGCCGTATAATAAAAAAACACATCTGGTACGAAATAAATAAAAATTGGCAAGAAATTTGTCGGACCATTTATAGCGTTGCTGAAGATAATATAAATAGCTTACATAGATTACATAGCAGAGATGAGTCTAGTTGCGTGACCACAAAATTGAATGGTTCTGTGACACAAGATTAATTTTTTACATGGTAACGGAGTATACACAAATCCTGGGGACAAGTTTAAAAAATTTTATTTTAATTATACTGAAGATACGGTTCACCAAGTTGTGTCTTAAAACATGCACGAATATATAATACATGAGAAACACGTGCATTTCTTGGCTTAATACAACACATTTTGAAATGGTAGAGTAAAGCAATAAGTACCATAGCCTAGGGACAGTATCGGAGTGGAACATTTTTGATTCAAAATAAATTTTAATAAATTGCGTTATTGTTTTGAATTACTTTCAAATATCTTAAATTGTTGACTGATCGATAACATTTTAATATCATCACATAGCATAATCAGACTAGGTATAGTTTTTCTAGAAATGGCCGGGGACAGCTGAATTCCGAATTTACCATGTTACCGGAAAATGACTCAACTATAAACTCAACTTTTCCCAGACGCTTTAGCAGCGGCTGATGTCCTGACCATGATAGCATTTGCACGAGATAAATTGTTAGTTTAGATCAGTGATAATAGTCCCAGGTTAGATTAGGTATTGTAGCGTCCTTCAGTATTCGTGAAACGACAGACTCTTTTATGGCTTTTTTGAATCTCTGCCACTTGAATCATTGCATCGCTTGAATTTCTATCGGCTTTTCATCGGCAGTTTTGCCAGATTCCTCTCTGCCAAAAGGTGCCAGCTTTGGCACTGAGACGTAAGCTTAGTAACACTTGGCTGTTTTATATGAATAAAGTCATATTTGATTTTGAGCTGATAAAGCAAAAGTGATTGTTTTTTAAAATTCAGAATAGATAATGTTTCTACATTCATCGTTGGTACCAGCTTTGTGCATCCTAAATTGAATAGCGATGTGTTTCATTCTATACAATTTCACATTATGTCTGACGGCAAAGTGCCTCATCAATTCTTACTTTGTGGCAGCTCGATAGAGTTCTACGTTGAACTTATGAATTCGCGTATCGACGACATTGACACTTTGATATGGAAGGCTGATGAGATGGCTTTCACAAAAGACTTTCCTGTTCTACCAGATGATGCCAGTGGTTTGGTTGACACGATAAACTGTTTACAGATCTGGTCACATCCTGATTATCTAGGATTTGTGAAGCTTCAACGTTTGGGGAAAATGATATATAATTGGCACTGCAAAAAGTTCGAATTTCAGAAGTCTTGCTGCCCACGTCAATTTGTACGTATTGAAATAATTCCAGATCCTAGTTCACATGGGCACATTGCAGAACAAGTACGCCACTGTACTGGTCCAGCGCATAAAATAATTCTGGAAAACACTTGCCCCACAGATGTTGTTTTTTGCGTATGGTGTCCGCAGTGGCCAAAAGCAGCCGAGAATTGGCCATTTCGTGAAAGATGGCATGGGTGGCCGACGTCTGCCAACATTCGCAAGATAGTACAGAGAGGTTGTCGTGTTGTAAATGCAAAACATCCTACTTGCAGAAATGATATGTTCCAGTGGAGGTTGTCATTTTCAGGTGCTGAAGTTTGTATACTTCACAGTTGGACTCCAATTCAGCAGATTGTCTACCATATGCTCAGATTCTTTGCGAAAAAAGAACTAATAAAAAAAGATTGTCCAAAGGAAGATGAGGTTCTCTGTACATACCATATTAAAACACTGATGCTGTGGTCTTGTGAACAGATGTCTCAAGACTGGTGGAATTCCTCGTCTGTAATTGAGATATGTTGTCATTTATTACGGAGGGTTTCAGAATGCTTGGAGATGAGCAATTGTCCGAACTATTTTATTCCTCAGGCAAACTTGTTTCATGAACGCATGAACAAGAAACTAGTTTACGAGACTACTAGGCGTTTGAAAGAACTCTGCCATACTGACATCCTTACTATTTGGTTTGGGGATATGTACATACTTCCTATCTTAGGGAGAGTTTCTATTCTCAGTAATATAAGAGATCCAGTGACAGATTTTGGCCAAGGCGTGTTACTTATATGTAACATGCTGGATAAGGTAAAACTGAGATCCTTTGATCAGAGGTTCAGAATGGGCTTTTCTCTTTCTGTACGGCACACTATCACGCACGTCATTCGGCGGGAGAGTTATTCATTCCTTCGGTATATACAGGATTTGCATGCTACAATAAAAGTAGCACATAAAAAAGTTGAAGTGGGTTTATTTTTAACACCACAAGAGTTCTTGATAAGTTTTCCACAATTTATAAAAGTACTGTTCAGTTTGCACGCCGCAAACGCATTGTGCTGGCAGCAAATAACATACGAAAGCCACATCATCACTGAATTTGTCAGAGAAGTTCCATGGCAATCGAAAGTCTTGAAGTCTAAGCATCATAACTTTCCAAAAGCCAACAGAGCAAGTCTAGATAAAAGTTTCGTCCTTTTCCTGAAATCACAAGGTCTACTGGAAAACTTGACAGGAAAAAATAGTCCTCTAGAATTTAAACTCGAGACCCAAATGTCAAAATGTCTACTTAGAAAAGTTCTAGAATGTGAGGATTCTAAATTTAAACCAATCGCCAATGCAACTTTGGCATACATGGCAGCTCTGCATTTTGCAGAATCGGAATATCAAACTGCCATTGACCTGTGCTCGGCGCTCATCTTAAATGAAACAACTGAGAAAGAAGAGGAGAAAGAAACGTTGAATGCCGGCTGTTTGCTCTACATTGATGATATTGCCAGAATCACAGGATTCTATGTTCTTTTCAAGCAGATTAAGTATGATTTCCATTACAATAGGAGATTCCATCTTCTTGATTTGCGTATTACACCAGAAGTATTTGCTTTGCATCTAAAAAAATTATCGAAAGTAAAATTGTCTAAACATTTTCGACCGTTTTACGATATCCGGATCCAGACATTTCCGTTGGATGAGATTCTAGTGACTATAACAAATTGGAGTTCTTCTGCAATATCAAAGAGGGCGAACAGTGTTTTACGTGTGTATCAAATAACCAATCCTATTAATAAAGCGGAGGCGCTCAATAAAAGTTCGTTGATAAATGAAGACGACGTCATTCGATTGCTCATGGAGTATTCCTTGGAGAATATGACATCATTCTACACTGCCATATGCACAGATTTTGGCATTCGCTGCAACACAGCTGACTGTTACCGTGCTGCATATCTTTACAATTGTCACAAATATCCTGAAGTTTTGCATTTGTGTAAACGAATTCTCGAGGAGCCAGATCTACAGATTGATTTGAAGAAACTTTTATTTGCAAATGTTATTGTGATTACACCTCTTGACGCTTATTTCGACAGGGATGTGCAATGTTTGCTGGGGTTTCGCACACTGTTTTGCTATCTGTGCGCTCGAAATGAACATTTGTGGAAAACGAAAGGCGCAAATGAGTCAGAGTTTAAGAATAATTTTACCAGAACCATTTACTTAGAGAAAAACTTACCTGCATTACTTCTATGTTCCAATGATTCCAATTACAGCACACAGAGTCATTATTTTCTTGGAAGACATTTCCTGGCAAGGTACTTGAAAACAAGATGCCTGATCGACTGCGATCGTTCACAATCAGAAATAATGCACGAATTTAATAAGTTGAAAAGCAATCTTCCATTTGAGCACATGATGCGTTGCACCCTTTCGAAGAAACTACGACATCCTTAGAATATTATTAATGTAAAAGACGTTGCAGACTAAACAGTTGTGTGAATAGCGACAAGGCAGAAATGATAAATGCAAAACACCAAACAATGACCGTCATAATAATAATCCTCCAGGTTTCAACTTACCTTATCGGATTTCTGCTGATTCTGTCCGACACGCAGCAATTACTGAAGCGTGATATGCCCGATAGTTTTTTCATCTGGCTTGTCAATAGTTCATGATACGTGTGTTGAATACCTCGTATCCTCGTTTTGAATTCATGAGCGGCAGTGTGGTCCACGGATCGGTTGTTGGCCCCCTGAATTCATCACCAAAGGTACATGAGGTAACGCGAGCAACAACGAGGGCGAGACTCATGTACCCGTCTCTGGCGTGGTGGGGATTCCTGAGTGGAGGAGATCGTGATCGACTGGAACGCTTCACTCGGCGACTTAGGAGTTTCTGCCGCAGGAGTATCCGTCAGTAGAAGACCTGGCTAACAGAGCGGACGACGCGTTGTTCAAGGCCATGATAAGCGATCCTAAACACGTTCTACGTCGAATGTGCCACGAGCGAAAGGAGAGCCGATTCAATCTGCGACTCAGGCCCCATCCCTTTGCCCTGCCAGCCAAGGATGACAATAACTTTTTAACACGTCAGATGTATAGAAACATTTCCTGGCTGCTTTTTAGAATCTCACTCTCAACATTGTTAGCTAATCCAATTAGCCCTGTTAGAACCAAATGCTTAACAGTGCTGAACAGATCACTGCCCAAAGCTGTAATAGTTTAGTCTCTAACACCATAACTGTATAATCATGCATTGTTGTTACTTGCTGCGTTTTGACCGCTAGTTATTAATAAACAAAAATATAATACAATACAATACAATTCAGAGTTGTTCTGCCTACAGACATGTCAAACTGAAACCAGTCGCTGATAAATTAAGAATAATAATAATAATAATAATAATAATAATAATAATAATAATAATAATAATAATAATAATAATAATAATAATAATAATAATAATAATAATAATAATAATAATAATAATAATAATAATAATAATAATAATAATAATAATAATAATAATAATAATAATAATAATAATAACAATAATAATAATAATAATAATAATAATAATAATAATAATAATAGTAATAATAATAATAATAATAATAATAATAATAATAATAATAATAATAAAATAGTAATAATAGAAATAATAATAATAATTGTTTATTGATTAAAAATGACAAGTGCGCAGTTAGATAACATGGTAAAGTACCAAAATTAATGGTGATATCAAGTTTAACAGGAGTCGAATTTAACTGTTTGGCGACTGTAAAATGAGCAGTATTGCAGATGGGCGCCTTGCAGGCTGCAACACAGTTATATTTTTATTTCCTGTTAAACTTGTTATCATCTGATACTTCTCTATCATGTAATCTTACTGCATATTGTACTAATCAATTTCAATTAATAAACGAATATTACTATTCAGTGATATTTTCGTTAACGAAAACTAAAATTAGAAGTAAAAATAAAGGATTTCGTTAACGAAAATTAGAAGTAAAAGTAGAAATTATTTTGGCTTCAAAAACGAAATTAGGAATTAAATTATGAATTATTTGCAGAACTAAAATTAGGAATTAAATTAGAAATTATTTTCAGAAGTAAAATCATTTTACTTCTTGTGGTCCTTAAATTGAGATGAAGGAAAGGGTGAAACGTAAGTCTAACAATGCAGCAGATATGCCAGCGTCACTGTAGGTCTTGAAAATAGGAGATTACTTGTAAACGTCAAAGCAGTTTCACGTGCATTGCAGAAATTTAAATTTCTCAACATGAAACTAAAGTCACAAACAACATCGACATTGTCCAGCAGCTGCAGCAACCAAGACTGTGTAACAACTCAGATGGATCGTTATTTGGCAGACATAATTAGGGAGAATGATACTAGGAATCCTCTTGCTTGCTGGAAGGAAAGGCAAACTTCATAGGCCTACAGCAAAATTGCACCATTGCAGAGGATCTTTTGTCGGATCCAGCCTCATAGGCCTTTGTGGAAAGAATTTTTTTGTATGTGGAATCTTGACTGATGGACGAAGAAATCGCATGAAAAATCTCTGGAAATGAGAGTGTTCTTGAAATTGAACAAAGATATCTTATACGTGCATGTAGTAACATTAAAATACTTTTTACTGCACTGAAATTAATAATTATTTGGAAAACTAAAATAAGAAGTAAAATTAATCGAGAACTGAAATAGGAATGATAAGTAAAATTATTTGCGAAGTAAAATTAGAATTAGAAGTAAAATTCAAAGACATAGAACTGAATTAAAACTGAATTAGGAATTATTTTGAGAAGTAAAATATCACTGTTACTATTATTATGTAAACAATTCGCTATATCCTAAATCAACAAAATTGACACATAGCATACTAGATGGCAAAATTTGTGAAAATTTTACTTCTTCTTCAAAAATCGCTTTCGTCGCTGTTTGTACTTGTAATCGCAATCGTAATCTCAAGATTTCTTCAGCTTCCGCAAAAGTTAAGTCACGGTAAAGCTTTTCACATGCGCTCAGTCAGGACATAAACACTGAGGCCAAGGCCTATATAAGCAAAATCTATATTCAGAAGGTCAAGATCTAAGATGTAAGGCAGGAAGACAGTCAGACGATGTTTAGCGGTTGGGTGGTGTTTAGAATTGAAAGGGCTAATGGAAAATGAGGATTCATGATAAGATTTAATTTAGTAAAAAATACAGCATTTAAGGTTTTGAGTTAAAGGCCTGTGGATATAGGCCCTATGTCAAAAGGTGAGGTTTTGGTGAGTTCGTATGTCGTAAGTCTGGCTGAAGTTTATTCCCGAGAGGCAGAACATCTATGGCTATGGAGCAATTTGCCAATTTTAGCGATGAAGTATCGGAAGGGCAGAGAAGTGTTAGAATGGAAGAAGAGCGGTTGAAAATTGCCTGCAAGACAAGCGAAAAAGACTGTTTTTAATATGAAAAGGAAAAATTAATCAAGTCTACTGTATGATATCAAATATATTGTTATATTAAGGGAATCCCACTGAGTAGGCCCAACCTAATTATAGGAATTACAACAAAAATCACCAAGATGATCAACACAGTAAACACATTTCTCCATCTAATGGCTAAACCCCCAGAGGTCTATACATCTAAAATGATCAATTGCATTAAGAATAATCTACTACATTCTTAACTAAGAACTTAACTAGTATCTTAACTACACGCAGCTACCAGATGAAACTCATAACGACCTACGATTTTAAATCGTTTGAAATATCAGACCATTGTTTAGTACTTCAGACATCAACATATGCGTTTTGGCGACTTGGATTGACGAAAGGGGTTGGGGAGAGGTTAAATGACCCAACTGCATGAGCTTCTGATGGCTGAGAATAATTATGGCTCGTAATCGATATTTTCAAAATATTAAAGCACTACTCTAAAGCTACTAAGTGCAAGGCATCAGTTTAATCAAGAGGGATGAGAGTCATCAGAGTGAGAGTGGTTACTTCAATCAATCAATCGATCAATCAATCAATCACTTCATGGGGCGGCGCCTGAGTATTTGCACGACCATTGCGCAGAGACCCATTCCTCCGCGTCTGGGCTGCGAATTAGATCGCTAGAGAAGACTGACCTCTGCGTACGGAGGATGAGGACGCGCTTCGGCGATCATGCATTCTCGGCAGCCGGTCCCAGATGCTGGAACAGTCTTCCACTTCTCATCAGATTGGCCGATTCAGTAGACTTCTTAAAATCTAAACTCAAAACTTAGTTGTTTGCTAGGGCTTATCCCGCAGTTTAGTTGTATGTGAGGCGCCCTTGTAGCGGTATGGCCGCGTTACGGCGCCATATAAATTGTCGTTATTATTATTATTATTATTATTATTATTATTATTATTATTATTATTATTATTATTATTTTTATTATTATTATTTTTATTATTATTATTATTATTATAAATCAATTAAAGCTTTATTGTTCACCGAAGAAAACATAATCATATAATCACATAATTCATAAACAGAAGTAAACATGCAGTGAACAATGGGAAACCTCGAAATATCGAACCGTTCCGCTAACAAGGGTCGACCAATTACAAAAATTATGCAACCAATGGAGTAAGCTTAAGTGATGAGGTGACGGACGGGTGGAGCAGTGTTAGGGTGGAAGAGGAACGGGTTGAACGAAGGGGTTGAACCGTGAACAACTGATGGAAATAGCAAGTCTAGAAGGATCGAAGTTTGTATGTGAGTTATATGAATTTAAATTGCATTCGTTCAGGTATTTTGAGCCAGTGCAGTGAATCTAGGACAGGCTGTTGTGATGTGGGAATGTTTGGGGATTTTGGTGACAGCACGGGCGAGGGCATTCTGAATAGCCTAGGGCGGTTTATTTGGGTGATGTCTAATTGTCTACTGTATGTTCAGGATAAGAGCATTGTAGTAATCTAATTTGGCGTCAACTATAGATGTAGCGATTGTAGATGCAGGTTTGAAGTCGAGTATTTGGCGAATTCTGCGAAGGTCACGAATATGAATGAAGCAAAAGCGGGAAAGATGGATGATGTGATCGAAAAAGATATATATTCTAAGGCAAAAGTAACACATAGGTTCCGGACAGAAGAATTTGCAATGAACGTGTGGGTGGATGCAGTGTCAAGGTTGAGGGAAATAGAGAGATCTTGAATTTTCTGTAGTTGCTCACGGAGGACTATAAATTCAGTTTTAGAGGGGTTCAGGCACAGGAGATTTGAGGTCACCCAGGAGGATATTTGGGTAACTACATGGAGAAGATGATCAATGGAGTCGGAGAAGCGGTTTGGAGAAAAAGAGGTGAATAATTGGGTGTCGTCAGCATATATAGACGATGGTGGACTGGGGATTCTTTTATGAGTGAGCTGAGTGGATTAGTGTAGAGGATGAACAAGAGGGCCCCGAGAACAGAACCTTGCGGAACACCACAAGTGAGAGGGCATGATTGGAATGCGGTTTCTGGTGTTTTAACGGATAAAGATCGGGAAGAGAGATAGGACTCAATCCAGAGGGGAGCAGTGTCAATGAAACCGAACCAAGTAGACAGTCTTTGGAGTTATATGCTGTGGTCATTGGCTGCAGAACTATCAAGCAGACATAGAGAGAAGAGACTTGTTGATGAGAGACGGGATAAACAAGTTTATTGCAGAGGGAAGTGAGAAGCCGCTTGGTAAAACCAGACTGGTGTGGGTTAGGCCTACCCCAAAGGTCACATGGTAGAGCATATGGAGCCCATATTGGCATATTGTCATATGGTCTTAGGAGACATTGACAGAGCTCAAATAAAATAAAATCAAATCTTCTTTTATTGTAACCAAATTAATAATGACAATAAAACATCAATAGACACAAAAGGGATACTACTTTGGCAGGCAAAGGAAACCCAGAAGGGATAAGGAAATCCCACTGAGTAGAGCCACTATATTTATAGGAATTACAAAAAATCACCAAGATGGTCAGCACAGTAAACAAATTTCCCCATCTAATGGCTGAACCTCAGAGGTCAATAGCCTACAGCTAAAATAATCAATTGCATTAAGAATGATATACAACACTTCAAATCATATTATAGCAAACGACTAGATAATTCTTAACTAGTAACTTGACTAAGGTACCTGTGCCGAATAAGGCCCGGGGTGGCAATAAGGCCCATGCACTTAAAATTCAAATATCTCCGAATCTATTCACCAGATGTCGCCAGAATTTTATATTGTAGACGGGCCTTCATCTGTGAACTACAGTACTGTAGTTGATCACGGGGTTTCTTTTCGGCGACATCTTTGAATTAAAAATATGGCAAGATTTTTGCGATAATTTATTTTGCAATTTTCTTATTTTCGGTTGCGTTAATATCGTAATTAATCCTCAGTCTGCGTATTGCATGCATGTTGCTATAATAATATATGTAAACAACGGATATTGGTAAGACTATGTAGACTGAAAAACTTAATTATGCACTTTAGAATTACCCGGTTATTGGTCGAAGTGTTCATGGCGTGCTGGTGAGGGTAACAAGCCCCACCTTTCTGTGGGTAATAAGGCTCTATGCATTGTATGCAGACAGTATACACAGTTGAGCATGACGAAATATGGACAGTGCGGACAGTGGTTACATGATGATTCAGTAGTAGAAGCAGAAACATTCGTTTGCCCATATTGTGACGAATAATAAAATAATAAAATAATAATTTGAGGAAAAAGCCGGAATTAATGACTACACATTTTCATCACATTTATTTTATTCCGGACGGCTATAATCAATCAATAGCTGTCCATCTCATAAGAAACAGTGTCAATTTCATGTTTGACACTGTAAAATTGACATTTAACATTAGAAGGACGACTGTTTTCAACCACCTAAAACGACGAGTGGGTCATTTTTGACCCATACAGTTTCATTGATAGAAATCATTTATTTTTTAGGATAATTCTTGTTGCATCGGAAAATTTCGCCCCAGAAGTAATATTTTTGATACAATTCCGCAACAGAAGACCTTTGCGCATGCGCAACCTTCGGCGCATGCGCATTGTCCAAACTGCGTCACTTCTATCAGATGGCGTACCGTAGTGAGGGTCGGTTATGGTGAGATTAGGCGTTGAAAGGTTCAGTTATGGTCAGGATTAGGGTTAGTGTCGTCATTAGATAAAATGATAAACACCTTCCGCCGCAGAAGTAATTTCTTCATGCGCTGCGTTGCGGAATCTTCCGACGCAGAAGCATCACGCATTTTTGAAAAATTCCTGACAATAACTGAATGATTTACTGATCTCATTGTAATAAGCTTTCAGAATGTTAAACTTTTAATTTATTTATGCTGCCCCTAAAGTACCTGAAGGTACTATTTAGAAGCGTCAAGTTCCTCAAGCGACACTGAACATGAGTCGTCTCCCAGACACTCTCGTGCTTCTCTTTCAGTGCGTCGTTGGATGATATGACGCATCATGCCTTCATCAACAGAAGTTGAAACGCGCTCAAGAAACTTTTCTTATTCGCTGTGTCGCAAACAGCGTTAGTCCTGAAGCTTCTCTGAGCACGTTCTGACTGCCTAACCTTCCACGAGGTGCATCATCGGGTGAAATCACAATCCAGACAGTGCCGTCCCTTGATGTTTTCCTGGTTTCTGTAGCTGCTGCATTTTGTGCTGTCACTAGCTTGAAATGATGAGCGACCCCATCTGTTACCACGACCTCGTCCTCGACCACGTGCGCCCGATCGACCACATGCACACACACACACACACACACACACACACACACACACACACACACACACACACACACACACACACACACACACACACACACACACACACACACACACACACACACACACACACACACACACACACACACGCATCCAGAGATAGGAACTTCAGGATTTGGAATTGCTAAAATTATGTTAGTGCCCACCATGATCATTTCGAAACTTAGTACAGAAGAACTGCTTCTTCACCTCAACAGATAGATTTTGTATTACGGTATCTGAGACAGAGGCATCACTATCATTGTCTTCCGATTCGCAGAAGTGTCCTCTCCGATTTCTTGAATCAAACGAAGGGCTTGGTTTGCTGTATGCATATAATCGTACACGACTCATTATAGCGCAGGTATCGATAACCCTCAGATATAGCTGTTTTTATATCAATTGTGTTTTAAACAATAAACAAAACTGTTTACAAATGGTGGGAAGAACGTGAGCTTTGCAATGCCGTCATAAATAAGTAAGGTTAATATAAGATAAACACTAGAAAAATAGGCATTTGCAGTCATAGTGTCATGGGCCAAAAATACCCCAATCCGTCCTTCTAGGTATTGGCTGCTCTAACTCCTATACCTGACCAGCTATTAATAAAATTTTCCTTCTGTGCCTTTGCGGCCACAATGCCATAGATATCATAAAATATTTTCCTTTGATGGTTACTGGGTGCTACATGGCACGCTCGCAAAGTGCGTTATGGTTAAAAAATGACCCATGCCGTCGTTCTACGACGACAAAAGACACTTTTTAAGTTGGGCCTTATTACATGCGGTGCTCGGTAATAAGGCCCAAATGATGCCTTCTACACAAAAATTATTTCCTACTATGTGGAATTTTATTTCTTGAAAATAATTAATCCACTATGTAAATACTTCCATACACTCATCATATGAATATTTCCCATAGTTACAGTTCCACACCAGTAGCCGTTTTTTTGGCAAAGTTCCTCAGGTGGGCCTTATTCGGCACAGTGACCTTATATAATCTTAACTACACGCGGCTACTATAGATGACATTCATAACGATCTATGCGATTTCAGGTCGCTTGAACTATCTGACCATTGTTTAGTTTATACGTCATCATATGCGTTTCGGCGACTGAGATTGACGAAGGGGATTGGGGAGAGGATAAATGATCCGACTGCATGTCATTCTGATAGCTGAGAATATGGCTCGTAATCGTAATTTTCAAAAATTTAAGGCGCTACCCTAAAGCTAAGAGCAGGGTACCAGCTTAATCACGAGGGATGAGTTGTGTAAGAGTGATTTATAACTCAATTATAAACTTGGTGGAAAGTCGATCACTCTAGACATGTCGTCGCCTGAGAATTATCCTCGCGTATCTCCATTTTCCAAAATTCCGAGATAATCGACGTTGAAGTTTGAGCCGCATTTTGCGGAAAAATAAGAAATTCAATAAAATAAGGAGGGCATTATCAAATTACAGTACACACACACACGTTTTATTAAAACATAAACATTGCATAAAGACCCTGCATTTAAAAAAATTACGAATTGAGCTGTTTTTGAGAAATTTATGAAAATTTTGTATAAAATAGATTTACAAATATTACGAACCATCCTACGGAAAACAAAGACATGAAATGATTAAAACAAGCAACGACCAATTATTAGACAGTGTTTTCATTAAAATATTGATGGATATAGTCCGGATTTTTAAAATAAAAACTTTTAATTGTCTGGATATGCGACACTTTAATCCAGCTAAGCGCACAGGTTTATACTGTCGTATCTCCTGCTCGTCCAATCAGCGACGAGCTTTCTCTGGACATACAACAACATATACTGCTACACAACGAATGCTGTGTGGAGATACGATTAAATGTTTCTGAAAACAGGACATACGACAGTATATTTTGTTGAATATCTTTAAAACGACTTGTCGTATCTCTTAGCCATTGAAACTGAAGAAAGATCCAAAAAATTCTGCTACAAATCAACTCTAAACTGCTTTTTGAAAAAAAGTGGAGATACGACAAGATAATTCTCAGGCGACGATGTCGCGAAACCGGGGAAAAAAACTCTAAATACCAGGACCGGGATACCGATGGTTCCCCAAGCTTCAGAGGTGGTTCGTAAATTCCCGCTGGTAAGGCTCCCGGAGTATGGCAGGAGACGAATATGATTCAACCTTTTAGTCTGGCACAAAAGAAAACTCTCGCTTGAACTCAACCGAACTGAAACAATGTCCTGACTGATTACGAAGTCTATCCCAAGAGCGGAGAAGTTCAGAGGTGTCAATGTCCTTGACCGTCAGCGCCGATGCAATGGAGTCCAGAGTTCGCGTTGCCCTGAAAGAAAGAACCCCCAACTTGTTCAGAGAACGACAGTATATGTCCACCCGGGAATATCGCAGTTGATTCGTGTCTTAATCGTCCAGATTAATGGCACAATGTACAAGGTTTCGCTGAATATCCACAGAGTCAGAGTAACGGGGCACGAGTCCGTCAGGCCCCGGCGGCGTCCTTAACCGAGCTTCACAGTTCGGTGCGTAAAGCTGCTTTCACTGCGAGTCCCAAATCTCACTATAACGGAGGCAAGGGCAATCGGTCCCGTCGACGTCTGCGACTTAACTCGTCTGCTCTCTTTCTCCAGTGTTCAGCGACGTGTCCTTGTATGCTTCGGAACAGGATGGGCGACGGCGGCGTCTCCTTCTTTCCGACGGTTTGCGTGTTTTCCGAACTTGGCTGACCGTTGAGTTCTTCTCTCCTCGGACTGACGACGACCACCTGGCGGCGGTGAAGCGACAGCCTTGCAACGACGATTTCAGGCTCCGGAAGGTCTACTATCAAGTCTCAAAGCCGATGCAGTGGCTCGAGGCTGAACTTCAGATGTAGATTTCTCCGCTTTTCCTTGCAACTTCTTCCCCAATAGACCAATGACGACCATGATGATCCTGATGACGGCTTCATACGCCTTTTATAACCCGTGGACTGAATCCGAAGTGGGTCAGCTCATTCGGAGATGAGCCAGCTAATTCTAAGTTGGGCTAACTCATTTTGAGATGGGCCACCCAGTTTTGAGTTGGGCCGTCTATACTCTATATCTTAGTTGGACCATCTAGATTTGAGTCAGGCTAGCTAATTCTGAGCCGAGCCTCAATATTTAAATTAGATTAACTCCTTTCGAGCTGGGCTATCTATTTTTAGAACCATACCGGCCAGTTTTAATCTAAACAAAATAACCCCGGCAACAGAAATTAGAGATATATTCTCCTAATCAACTTAATGGCGGCTCTCTGCCCGCATTTCCGCTACAGACATAATCGAAAATTGCACGCCATAAAGTCCGGCTGCCATTAGTGCATGAAGTCCGGCTATTGACATTTAACAGAGCCTTGGCGGATCTCGTTTTAATTGAACTGTTTCATCAGGCTGTCTCTGGTTATAAAACTTCGGCTACACTTAGGAGGCTGGGTATTACCAAGACTCCAAGAGGTTTTAATGTGATAATTATGTAATATGACATGTGTTTTTTATCAACGGGAGAGGTGCTAATTCTCCACGTGGTCTATTATTATGCTTCTCCCAGTAGAGGCGATGAAATAGACGTATATGTCGAGGAATTTAAAATAACTGTTTGTAGTATGTCTGGAAATTCAAGGTACCGTACGATAACGTTTGTTTACGCAGTCTTCTTAACATTGCATTGTAGGGCGATAGTTTCCTTTCATCGGATTTCTGACGAATGTTTATGTCATTGCCGGATGGGATTGGCTTATTGACTTTAGTCGAGTTGTGAATTGTTTTGATATGGTTTAAAGAACTTATACTATGCAATTTAAGTGACTTATACAATACAATACGTTACAGCAGTACATTGATATTGCCCTCCTTAGGGCCTACAACATTCAGAAGTGCATATTGATGTCTGCCAACCATTGTCTAAGAGTCATGAGTAGATTGGAAGAGGTAGGCCTAAGTTTTCAGCTTACAGCGAAAGACAGTCTCGTTAAGATAGTTGCGAACACGAGGAGGTACATGTAGAGAGTTCCAGATGGAGGGACCGGCAACTGTGAATGAACGTCGGCCAAAGACAAGACGTACAAGACGTACCAGGAACGACATACTTTCAAACTATGGTTTCCACCCGTCCAGATTTTGTGGGAACCTTCCCGATTTCGAGGCAAATGTCCTGTTTCCCGACTTTACCTAGTCGGGACAGCCAAATGTCCTGACTTTCACATCTGTGACCATAAGAACAAAATGTCGTAGCTTAAAACACAAATTTAGCCATATGAGGCTACTGATAATTGTTCCTCGATTGGTGATGGACTTGAGCTTTATAACGAGTTTATTTACTTTCGAGAAGCTTTGCAGAAGCTTATAAGCATGCCAGACAAAATGTGCGGATTTGAAATGGGTTGAAACTTTTAAAGCAACGAACTGTTCAGACTTGCACAAACTTATCGAGCTTGTGTTGTTTGTACCAGTGAGCGATGCTGCAGTTGAAAGACTTTTTTCTATAATGAACTTTGGACTGACCAGCTCATCGAACCTTAATTGCTTGTGAAAACAATTTATAGAATGACATTATATTATGCGGAGTTCTACGACTTTGTTGCTGGAAGAAGCCGTTGTTGAAAGCTGTGAGGAGTAATTTAAAATACTGCTTTGATAAAGCGGATTGAAAACTTGATCCGATCGACAGAATCTGCATGTGTTCTTAAAGTTAAACTAGCATATATCTAATAAAATCTCAGTCGCAATTCAACAAAATTGCAGAAATCAATGTTGGAAATGAACCATGATTTATAATGTAATAGAATTACCACTCATCTGGATCGCTTACAATCTTACGAAGCGCTCGATCTCTACCATCTCGCTCGCAAAGGAGCCCTGCTCCTTTTGCCCCCCCCCCCAGGGTTCTGTTCTTGGACCCTTCTCTGCGTCATCTCTACAGCTGATGTGGAGTCTCTACTTGGATCCTGTTGTCGTATTTGCATCCTGTTCTCTCACTTCTCTTTGGAATAGCCTCTGACTCTGACCTGCGTTCTATTCCCGCGAGACCACTGTGGCTCTTTTAATTAACTACTTAAGACTTTATTCTTTGAAGGACCTGGGTCGGGAGCGCCTCTGAGTGGTTATGGGGCGCTAAATAGATAGACAGTTGTCGCGTGAGGAAGTCGACGACAACGACGAGAGGACGTCATCATCGGATACGCTCGCAGACAGGAAGCCAGTGTAGAGAACAAAGAGCAGGTGCGATATGGTCTCTGAATATGCTGCTAGGTAGTTTAGACTTATGGATATCATACACTATCGATATAATAACTAAGGAATGTGCAACTGGGGACTGAACCATATTGATGAAAATAGTAAGTAGCAGGAGGTAGAAACACACACATGTTAGAGGTGCAGCTCACAGCATCATACTGCATACATGCAATCATATTAGCAAAATGGTGCTGATTGTGGACAGCGATGGTTCCAACACGGGCGCAGTACAAGTGATTCTGTCTGGAGCAGATGGTGGAATTGCATATGATCTCGTATCGGATGATCGCTTTGGTCTGGCGGTCCTTGCTGGGCCTAGCCCCTGCCTATCTACGCGACCTCTGCTGCCCTACCTTGGGTGCTCCGGGTCGTCGCTCTCTCCGCTCTACTGAGCGGGGCGTTCTCATGGTCCCTTTTGCTCGCACAGCTTACTAAGCAAAATCGGGCCTTCTCAGTGGTTGGCGTCTCTGTCGCGTGAGGAAGTCGACGACAACGACGAAAGGGCATCATCATCATGATGATGTCGTCGTCGTCGAGATGGAACCATGACGGACGAAAGCCAGTCCCCACTGAGCCAGCAACAACGACACCGCTCGGACAAAGTGTAACAAGACACCATTCCAGTACGGCAGGCGAGCGGTTAAAGTGACACGAGCCATGACGGTCATAAGACGCCGGGGGGTGCATGCCACCGACGGTGAAGCGGCTCGGCAGACGAGCGATTAAAGTGACACGCTGCAAAGTGACACGAGCTGACGTTAATGAGGCGTGGGGAGGGCAGAAGACTGGACGCTGCAAAGCGATACTTAAAGAGAGTATAGGACTGAGAGGAGTTACTCTTACTTTTGACTTTGGACTTGGAGCAGAGGTTGCTGAGAGCTGGGCAGAGCGATCGAGCGACGCGACATCTGAGGAAGTAGGGTCCGTCAGATTCAGAGACTGACGAAGGAACGATCTGGGGAGGAGGCCGTGCGAGGCAGATAGTGAGATAGTCGGTAGTAAGATCGAACTAGGATCGTTACTTAGAAGTTCCGTGAAGTTAACGTACACCTTTGTGGTTTAATTAAATTCATATCTAAATCAAACAAAGTTCGTCGTGAGTCTTCTTTAGAAAGATAGGCACGCTTCATCTAAAGGTGCAATTAAAAGAACAAGTGAGAAGAAGGTCGACCTCGCCACTCGGTAAACATACGACAGGCGACCTTCAATCACGACATTGGCGCAGTCGACAGGATTTCAATCGAGGACGTCACGACCAGCAGCGGAACCAGGAACGGAAGAACCTCAACAGATCGGGACCAGCGGCGAACACAACCCCTCGCAACTGGAAAAGACGAGTGCCGGAATCCGAGGACGAAGGACTCGAACGACCGACAGCAACAGGCAAGGACGAGGAACAAGAGTGCCAGCGGACGACCGGCCATCGCTAGCAACGACGGACGGGAGTGGCAACGGAGGACAGCGGATCAACCAAGATATCAAAAGACGGAGCACGTTCGACGTACACAGAGGGTAAGTCCTTACTGGTAGTCGTGGAAATCTGTGAGGTTGCGGTTGAGGTCTGGATAAGGATTGGCGTGCGAATAGCCGAGGCTTTGCGTAGCTCCTTTTTCTTATTGCTGTTCTTGTTGTGTGCGTGGTAGGATTGTTGTTGCATGTATGGTAGAATTTTAGGACATTGTTTTCTTTGATTTCTGACCATCGGTGACTCTCCTCTAACTTACTTATCGTTTTCTATTAGTGAGCGGACTGTTAGAAGATGGATAAGTTGTCGGTTGGGAAAAGAGTGAAGGTGCAGAATATGCCCCATCACAGGCTAGTCGCTTATCTAATAAAGATGGGACTAGGAGAGGAGGAATTGGATTCCATGAGTATGGACCAACTACGAGAGGCAAGTGCCGAAATAATCGTTTCTGGACGGGAGACCCCGCCAGAAGTAAGTGAGGAAGTAAGTGAGGGTAGTGTAGAAAGTAGCATTAGCGCGGCAGTGCAACTGCAGCTAATCGAACTAAAACGATTAAGATACGAGAGAGAGGAAGCAGAGAGAGCGGAGAGAAGAAAAGAAGAGAAGAAGAGAAGCTGAGGCTTCGTGAGGAGCAGCGGCGGAGAGAAGAAAAGGAGGAAGCTGAGAGGCTGAGGCTTCTTGACGAGCAGCGGCGGAGAGAAGAAAAGGAGGAAGCTGAGAGGCTGAGGCTTCTTGACGAGCAGCGGAGAGAAGAAAAGGAGGAGGCCGGCGGAGGGAGAGAAAAGGAGAAGCTGAGAGGCTGAGGCTTCTTGACGAGCAGCGGCGGAGAGAAGAAAAGGAGGAAGCCGAAAGGCTGAGGAGAGAAGAAAAGGAGGAAGCTGAGAGGCTGAGGCTTCTTGACGAGCAGCGGCGGAGAGAAGAAAAGGAGGAGGCCGAAAGGCTGAGGAGAGAAGAGAAGGAGAAGGCAGAGAAGACAGAGAAGGAAATCCGAGAGGCAAGGGAAGCAGAGAGAAGAGACAGGGATGAACGGGATTATGGTTTAAGACATTCGGTCGTAGGACGGATGAAAACCTATAGTGAAAGTTTGCGGGGACTCCTACCCAAATTCCCAAGCGATCATGCGCAAATCCCTGGGTTTTTCGTGCACTGCGAAAGACTATTCGAATCTTGTGCTGTCCCAGCCGACCTTCGCAGCAGATTACTATTGACCTGTCTAGACACCCAGGCCAGATCACTAACGGCCAGACTCACACAGGAGGAACTCGATAATTATGGTAGTCTAAAAACCTTCTTATTAAGAGAGTTCAAGGTGAGCGCAGTCTCTTTGAGAGAGCGATTTATGAACGCCAAAAAGGCGCCAGATGAATCGTATACTACATTAGCTTCGAGATTACATAACCTACTCTCGTACTATTTGCAAGATCGTCAGGCATTGACTTTTGATGATGTTACGAGCCTTTTGATCGCTGACAAGATGAAGGAAATGTTGCCTAGAGGATGTCTGAACTTCATCCTCAGTCAAGAACATCAGACGTGGTTAGGGCATAGAGAGTTGGCTACAGCGGCCGACACTTACACCGCCACACACCCCTGGGAAAATGACTATGTGAGACATGGTCCAGGCACAGGCAAGACGGAGTCACGCTACGCGAAAGCGCCAGCGCCTCCACAGACGACAGCTAAACAGACGGACAAGTGGACTGACCGACAGGGAGGGACACAGACAAATAACAGGACTGACGGACGTCCCACCTCCGAAGAGATTAGGAGACGAGGCCTTTGCTTTCTGTGCTTATCTCCAGATCACAGGGCTAACATGTGTGCGAAGAACAAGCAGAACAAAGGCAAGCAGGTGAATGCGTGCGCAGTTCAACCAACCGTGTCCAATGCATTAGACAGACAGGGAGGTAGACAAAGCGGGGCACAACAAGACGGACCGCCTCTGGTCCAGGAATTAAACCGACACACACGGCCGGCAATTCCGGAATGCATTGACGTGGAGGAGACGTATGTGAGGGAGTACATGGAAGTGTACATCACAGGACTCCCAGTCACATCATCTTTGATCGATAGTGGTGCCGAGTATAACTGCGCACGAGCTGATCTAATCAGGCCGCTCAACCTACCTGTGGTTAAGCAGATAGAGGTGAAGGGTCTGAACGGACGACCCATGATTGTGGACGTGGTGCGGCTGAGACTAAAGGGGTCTCAGGCCGACGAGAACGGGGAAGGGGAGGTAAACTACGCCCCCGATGTGCGGATATGGGCGGCGCTCATCAATGACCTTAATGAACCGCTGATTATCACGCCCACCACAGCCGACTTGCTGCGCGAGACAGCACTGTACTCGAGGCACGCGGTAAACGCACCTGAAATAGCTCAAATTTCAGAAGTGCAAGCGGCCGCAAGTACAGAGACAGGGGAGGAAGAAGAGGGAGGGGAGGAGGTAGAGGGACTGCGGTCACTGATAGGAGAAGGCTTCTTCACTGTCGCCCAAGTGAACAGTGATAGCACAATAGGAACCAGTCCCGGAGAGACGGAGGCCGAAGAGCAATTCTTCAATCCAGAGATACCACCCCCACCCAGAGAAGAGGCCAAAGTAAGCAGAAACAGGCTGGCGGCCGAACAAGCACAATGTTCGACCTTAACACCATTCTTGGCCCATGGGAAAAACGAGGCAAAGAACTTCTTCGTGGAAGATAATTTGCTCTTCCATAAAGACAAAATAGCCGGACATTCGGTGAAGCAACTTTGCTTGCCCAAGGAGAGAATAGACAAAGTCTTAAGCTTAGCCCATGACGCTGCGTTCGCAGGTCATATGGCGCTGAAAACGACTAAGGACCGAATTAAGCTGAATTTCTGGTTTCCCAACATGGAGAACATAGTGAAGGAGTATTGCGAATCATGTGACATATGCCAAAGGCACGCGCCGCTGCGAATAGCGCAGCGTGTCCCCATAACTCCTATCCCTCGCAACGACGAGACCAGATTCGGTTGCCTGGTGGCCGATTGCATCGGGCCCATAGTAACAAACGTGGACCCTACAAGCCCAAAACCAGAGTACAATTACGCTCTCGTTGCGGTCGACCAATTTTCAAGATGGCCGATGGCCTATCCTCTAAAGGCATTGACGGCAAAAGCGACATGTGATGCCTATATGCAAATCTTCACGACCTTTGGCTTTCCAAAAACCATTCGGTCGGATAATGGGTCGAATTTTAACAGTAAATTGACCCAAGAGTTTCTACGGCGTATGGGATGTTCACCACGCTTCGGGCCAGTCGCACATCCCGAGTCACAAGGTCTAGTGGAGCGCTGTAATGCAACACTGAAGACCATGATCCATAAATTGGCTGAAGACAACCCGAAGGGGTGGCACAAACTGCTGCCTTATGTGCTATGGAGCCTAAGGGAACGTCCATCTGCAACCACCCACGTGAGTCCCTACACCCTGGTATACGGTACATTACCCAAGGGGCCACTATCTGTCCTTTCTGAGGAATGGGCAGGGGAGCGGGATGCCCCATTAGATCTGGGCGCAGGTGCCGCAGCCTATTTGGACCAATTAAGAGACAACCTCGAAATGTCCAAATTGTATGCTGAGTATTACTCAGACATCGAGCAGCAGCGCTATGCTACTCATTACAACCTGAGAAGCATGGACAGGCGGTACGAGGTGGGGGATAAAGTCATCATCCAGTCACCGGAGGCACGGGGGGCGAAGAAAGACGGACAATGGCAAGGGCCGGCCGTCATCACCCAGGTAAAATCACCCTACACATACATCGTGGAGAGGGAGGGTAAGAGCCGCCTATTACACGCGAATCGAATTCGCAAATACAATGAAAGAATACAACAAGCGTTGGTCAACAATTGTTCGATTCTGTTCGAGAAGGACGAAGACTTTGGTCACGTGGAAGCGGTGGGTAGCTTCGACACTAGCCCGTCACGGCCCAGTGCACAAGTAGACCCTAACGCCGTTGCACACTTAACAGTACCCGAACGGAAACAGCTGTTTAATCTGTTAGACAGGTTTCCAGACGTATTTTCAGACAAACCAGGTTTCTGTCCCATTCTAGAGCACACAATCACAGTTAATACGGATTTCAGGCCGAAGAGTCTGCGAGCCTACAAGGTGCCGGAATTGCTCAAACCGGAAGTGGAGAAGCAGATCCGTGAACTTTTGGCCCTAGGCATCATCATTCCCTCTCACAGTGAAATGTCTAGTCCCGTCGTGTGCATTGTTAAGAAGGGAGGTCAAGGCGGTCTAAGACTAGCCATTGACTATAGATATGTAAATAAGTTCTCGGCGGGTGACGCCTATCCCACCCCCGACATCCAGGAAGTATTACAGAAAGTAGGAAGTGCAAACTTCATATCCTGCTTTGACGCCCGTCAAGGCTATTACCAAATTGGGCTCCACAAGGACTCTCGCTGGTTATCCGCTTTTGTCTGCGACGCTGGCCTATTCGAGTTTGTACGGTTGCCCTTTGGTTTGAAATCGGCCTCAAATTCATTCATTCGGTGCATGTCGAAGATCCTCCATCCCATTCGTGACTTCACTGAGACGTTCGTTGACGACATGGCAGTGCATTCGATGACGTGGCCGGAGCACATGAAACACCTCGAGAAATATCTGACGACTATTCAACAGTCGGGTCTAACCCTGAATATTAAGAAGAGTTCGTTTGCTAGGCAACAAACAACGTTTGTTGGCCACCTAATCGGATCAGGGAGCATTAAGCCAGACCCTCTAAAAATCGCAGGTCTGGGGAAAATCCGTCAACCCGAGTCCAAAAAGGACATACGTAGAATAATGGGATTCTTCAGCTATTTTCGGAACTTCATCCCTAATTTAGCTGAGACAGCCAAAATCCTCACTGACTTGACCCAAAAATCAGTGCCCGCGAAGATACCCTGGCGAATCGAACACCAAAATGCACTAGATAAACTTACGCACGATTTGAACAACGCCGTATGTTTGCAGACAATCGACTACAGTAAAGAGTTCGGTCTGTCAACTGATGCTTCAGACAAAGCAGTCGGTTGCTGCTTGTTCCAAGTGCAAGAGGACGGAACAGAACGTCCTATATGTTTCGCGAGTTCTAAACTAGACGATACTCAAGCGCGTTGGTCCACTGTAGAACGTGAAGCGTATGCCGTGATCTTTGCATTGAAGAGATTTAGGAATTGGATTTTTATGTCAAGGACCACCCTCTATTCTGATCACAACCCCTTGACTTTCCTAACTGCTTCTACGCCTACAAGTGCTAAACTTGCGAGGTGGGCTTTAGCCCTCCAGGACTTCGATATCTCTTTCAAATATCGACCTGGATCCTTGAATATTCCCGCTGATCTTCTGTCCAGACTATGATTGAGGAGCAGGCGGACTACCATGTAGGGCACCGCAATAGCTGTAAATATCAATTTCTAACTGTGCTGTTATTTTTGTATTTTCACGGGAACAACGCGGTCACGGTCTGGAGGAAAACCGACGGAGGGAACGACATCATTCTCAGCCGGGAGGCGAACCAATGACTGGCTTTGTCCTCCCCCGGGAAGGGAGGTGTCGCGTGAGGAAGTCGACGACAACGACGAAAGGGCATCATCATCATGATGATGGCGTCGTCGTCGGTCGAGATGGAACCATGACGGACGAAAGCCAGTCCCCACTGGAGCCAGCAACAACGACACCGCTCAGCCGACAAAGTGTAACAAGACACCATTCCAGTACGGCAGGCGAGCGGTTAAAGTGACACGAGCCATGACGGTCATAAGACGCCGGGGGGTGCATGCCACCGACGGTGAAGCGGCTCGGCAGGCGAGCGATCAAAAGTGACACGCGGCAAAGTGACACGAGCTGACGTTAATGAGGCGTGGGGAGGGCAGAACACTGGACGCTGCAAAGCGATACTTAAGAGAGCATAGGACTGAGAGGAGTTACTCTTACTTTGACTTTGGACTTGGAGAGAGGTTGCTGAGAGCTGGGCAGAGCGATCGAGCGACGCGACATCTGAGGAAGTAGGGTCCGTCAGATTCAGAGACTGACGAAGGAACGATCTGGGGAGGAGGCCGTGCGAGGCAGATAGTGAGATAGTCGGTAGTAAGATCGAACTAGGATCGTTACTTAGAAGTTCCGTGAAGTTAACGTACGCCTTTGTGGTTTAATTAAATTCTTATCTAAATCAAACAAAGTTCGTCGTGAGTCTTCTTTAGAAAGATAGGCACGCTTTATCTAAAGGTGCAATTAAAAGAACAAGTGAGAAGAAGGTCGACCTCGCCACTCGGTAAACATACGACAGGCGACCTTCAATCACGACACCCTCCCTCTGGAACGGGCTTCCTTTGATGCTGCGCTTGCATCCCAGAATCCACTCTGAATCTTTCTATACTTGCCTCAAAACTGTCCTTTTCAGCCGTGCTGTAGTCGGGGAGCGCTCCTGAGTAGTAACCTTGAAGGGGCGCTATATAAAACTTCGTAATGAATGAATGAATGAATGGTGAAAATGCAGATGGTAGAAGGTTCTTTGGGGCGAGATAGGCAGAAAAAACCCAGTTTCAGAAATCTTCAATCGACATATAGCCTAATGACAATGATGTTTTGGATGAAAAATCAATCAATCAATAAATTTAAAAAGTATAGCCATAATCTCCATTATGTCAGTTGTCATGAAATTACCGTCAGACACCGACAAAAGGGAAACCTGAATGGATAAGAACCCGCTGTAAAGACACCAATTTTTCTCTCATAATAAATGTTGGCAACGGTAAAATCTTAACAAGTGATTTTAAAGGATGTTCAAAAAAGACAGTAGTAAAGCCAAGTTCTGAGATTGCATAAATTTCACACTAATTGTTAGAAAAAAATCAA